>JACGAQ010000188.1:0-254946 GCA_014119065.1 Orius insidiosus | reverse complement strand
CCGAAGCTTTCAGCGTCTTTCAAGTCGTGATAAATAAGAGACGCTCGCTGCATTAAAGCTTTTGGGATGCAGCCAACATTGGTGCAAGTGCCACCAAGTCCCCACATGGAACCTTTCGGCGTCGGTGCTACATAATCACAAATGGCAACTTTCTTGCCAAGCTTCGCAGCCTCCTTGGCTGCCGCTATTCCTCCAGAACCTCCTCCCAAAACAACCAAATCATATGGAAAATCCGTATCGATACAATTCAGCCATTCCTCCAGCGTACCGTTCGCCCAAGCAGAATGTATCTCGCTGTATCCTCCCCTGAATTTCCGACAGATAAAAACGACCGGAAGTGGCCTTTTTGCACCCGTCATCTCTTCCAGAGCATCCTGTATATTCGGACCATTCGCATGATTGTCTAATTCTAGCGAATTATATATTATATTGTTCAACGCAAAGAGCTCTTTTAATTTTTTACAAAATGGACACCATGTTTTACTAAAAATCAGAACATGATATTTCCTGTTATTTCTTCAATGAATTCCCTTTCTCTTTGATATGTATCATAATCGCTCCTAAAATTTCTTTATCCTCAATATTGTCCTCTTCCTCCATCTTTTCCTGTATAAATTTTGATGTGTCAAAGAATTTTTTTTTCACAAAAATTTTGATGTCAAATTTTCAAAACATGTGTTTTTAAATACATGGTAGGGCTATACAGGGTCCGGAAACACATGGCAAGCGTCTGGGAGAGCGTTAAAAAGTGGTTTTACGAAAAAAAGTTAAATGTAAACCCCCCTTAATTTAAATCAAAGAATTTGATGGTGTGTTTAAAATCCGCCTGGATATACAGGGTGTCCCAGACACAACCTAACTTCGTTATTTCAAATGAGAACCCCTATTTTTTATTTCAGATTCGTAATCTACGCAAATTTCAAGTAGATTTGAGTACTCATAGACGATTTTGGACAACTTTTAAAAAATGTCAAAATTTAGCGTTTTTTGCGCTAAAATCCGTTAAAATTGACCTAGGAGACTCGTTTTTTTTTTTTAATTCCACTTATTTTTTCCCGAAGAATCCAACTGTCTCAAATTTGAGCATCTTCGCATTCTGCATCACGAGATTTCGTCGCTAATGGCCTTTTTTCAAGTTAGAACCCAAATTTTTAGTTCAGAAATGAAATTAGCACTTGTTGAGGAATTTTTCTTTCGGACCACGAATTTTGAAAGAGCTACAGCGTCTTTTGTGTTTATGCATCAAAAATTAAAATTCCGTCAACAAATCGCTAATTTCCATTTTTGAAGTATGGAATTTGGAGTTAAACTTGAAAAAAGGCCATTAGCGACGAAATCTCGTGATGCAGAATGCGAAGATGCTCAAATTTGAGACAGTTGGATTCTTCGGGAAAAAATAAGTGGAATTAAAAAAAAACGAGTCTCCTAGGTCAATTTTAACGAATTTAAGCGCAAAAAACGCTAAATTTTGACATTTTTTAAAAGTTGTCCAAAATCGTCATATGAGTACTCAATTCTACTTGAAATTTTGCGTAGATTACGAATCTGATATAAAAAATAGGGGTTCTCATTTGAAATAATGAAGTAGGTTGTGTCTGGGACACCCTGTATATCCAGGCGGATTTTAAACTACACCATCAAATTCTTTGATTTAAATTAAGGGGGGTTTACATTTAACTTTTTTTCGTAAAACCACTTTTTAACGCTCTCCCGCTTGCCATGTGTTTCCGGACACCCTGTATATTACCTGTAAACAGCATTTTGCGACGTCGCCAAGGGAGCTTGAAAACGGGAGCACGGGCGCTTCATCTCTCCTCAAATTTTTTGACATACTAAACCCGCAAGACTTGGCGGTCATGTTGGTTTAGTATCTCGAGCGCCTCGTCAAAGAGACCCTGATTTTGTTTTTTGGTAGGCCTTTTTTTAAACAAAATTTTTTATCGCATTAATAAAAATTAAATTAAACAAAAGATGATAACGCCCCCAACCACTGCCTCCTATCACCCCAATTTTGCTTAACGCCCCCAGTAACTTCCCAGCCCCCCGTTGAGAATCACTGGTTTAGAGTCTCAAACAGTGGGTAATTCAATCTCTTTGAGGAAGTAAAAATCGACCAGGAAAATAAAACACAAATTACTGCTTAAAGCGTTGTTTTTCTTTATGCTTACATGTAAAACACAGCACATGGTGATGTTTAAAACGGTAAGGAGAAAAAAA
Source organism: Orius insidiosus (assembly GCA_014119065.1). NCBI lineage: Eukaryota > Metazoa > Arthropoda > Insecta > Hemiptera > Anthocoridae > Orius > Orius insidiosus. Next base: position 252,729 of record JACGAQ010000188.1, on the reverse strand, counting down.
TGAAGATTTCAAGTGCAAAATAAAGTGCACGGATCTGTTTTTTTGTTACTTTTTTTTTCACATTTAAAACATTTAAGCTTGTACACATTACATTTAACTACCCATTATCAAAACATACAACCAAGTGGGTTTCCTTTATACAATATTGTCCGCCAATGCCAACATTATAATTTAAAAATTTTGGCACAAACAATTTTTTAAAAACACTTTTATGTTATTTTTCTTTATATTGAGCTCTGACTAACATCAGTAAATTAAAACTGTGCATCCAGAAAACTCAAAATAAAGTGTGCTTTTTTTTTTATTTTGAGGTAGGTGTGAAAATTGTACATAAACTATTGCTTTGATATTGAGGTAAATATTTTGTACATTTTTTTTCTATCAAACAAAAAAATGGGAAGGGAGTTTTTGAAGTTGAGCAGAAAAAAAAAATTTTTTTTTCAAGTTGAGCAACAAAAAGGAGAGGAAATTTTTGTAGTTAAGGCTTTTTAGAAGCCAGATTGCCAATTTTTTTAGCCTCTCCTTTCTCCCCACTTTAGTTTTAACAACTCTCTCAGTTTAAAACAGGTCAAAAATTTAAAATTTTGAAGGTACACAATTTTTTTCCTTAACAAAATTATCTTCAACTTTTGATTTATTAAAAAGAAAAAAAAGTACAGATTTTTTTTCGATGATATAAGGAGCACAATTATTTTCACATTTAAAAAGTGATTTCAACGTAGAAAAAAAAAATTTTAAACATTAAAAAGACCGAAATTACATTGCCTGAATTATTTAAACATTGGCAGTGTAAGGAAAAAACTTATTTTTCTAAAGTTTTCATTTTTAAAAATTGGAATTTGAATATTTGAGGTATCATTTTTCGATTTTTGAGGTATTTTTTATATATTTTTTTCATTTGTGAGGTATAATGTGATATCACCTATTTGTCAACTATTATTTCGCCAATTTCAATGAGGCAGGAAATTACACATTTAGATGCAGAAAACTACAAAGAATTTATAAAATTTATTATTTACACAATAAATTAAACAATAATAAAAAAAATGGAGGATAGAAAAAATCGAGCCGATCCCAAAATCACACCGTATCTTTGAAAATTCCTTATCGTTCTAAAAGTCTAAAAATTTATTTTTTGGATCACATAATTTTTTTCAATATAAAAAATACAAATCCACAGCCGTGCTCATAACCAGTCTCGGATCACTTTTACCTCCCGCCAAAAAAACAAAAGAAAAAGATCTTTTTAAAAAGACTGGGAAGAATAAGAAATTAGCCCACTGCCCTGCCATCTATTGACACTTTTTTTTAGAACCACTAGGTTAGAGACAAGAGTTTAAGTCTTTATTTTTGGCCAAAATTTTCCTTTTCTTATTCTTTCTTGCCCTTTTTCGTCTAAATTTTCTTATAAATTTACACATTCAAGAGAAAAAATTTGACTACGATTAGTTAGAAACATCAAAAAGTTTATCACAACAAAATTGCATATAAAATGGATGGGTAGAGTTATTTTGGTTATTTTTTCTCAATTTTTTTTTTAAACTAGCACCAAAGACACAATCCATTAGTGAGAAACCACACTTCGGTTTTTTTATATGTAAACGGGAGCAAGCTCTTTAATTAACGCTCAAACTGGCCCAAACGCTTGCCCTCCGCTCAGTGAAAAAAATTATAAACATTTATCTAACTACATGGTTTGACCCAAAATTTGGTGTTAACAGTCTTCATGAGGAAAAAACAAAAAAAATTTTTTCAGTTTGTCCCATAAAAAAAAGAGACAAAAAACTTCTAGGAAAAATAAATTTTTTTAAAAAACTGACTGTTTTTAGAAAAAAAAACTTTATAATCTTCATGAAGGTTCTGTTCCGAAAAAAAAGTTAAAATAAAAAACCCTTCGATATAATTACCCTTATTCTATATCACACTTTTAATGCACTCATTACATATTTCCTATCACATTTTGGAACTTCAAACATTTTTAACCAACATCGAAAGGCTTACAATCACAGCTCCCAAACATAAAAAAAAAGAAGAAATTTTTTTCCCTATTCGATACCAAATTCGATCTATCACAATACAGTTTCCACAGTTAAATACAATAATCACATAACCTTTTGATACGGAAGTATAGAAAGAGGTATTTGAAACTATTGAAAAAAAATAAAAATGGAGAAAAGCGCAAGATTTTCAATTTTAAAAATGTCTATGAACGATAAAGTGGGGGGCTTCCGATGGCATTAAAAGCCTCCACCTGAGCCCAGTTTCCCATTCCCCAAATAGAAGACTGAGAAAAACAAGCAATTCATATTAGAAAAAATTATTGTCTAAAAGAGGAAAATCTACTACCTACATGTAGTTTTTTATAATTTATAAATTAATTTTTAGAGAAGAAAGTGAAGCTATTCTATCTGGAAGCTCACAGTTTATCCTAAAAAACAAAAGCTTGAAGGGTTAATTTTATTTTGCTCTCGCAACCATTCTTTTTTTTTTTTTTTTTTTTTTTTTTTGATAACTGGTATTACTAAAGCTTCTATAAAAAATACCCCCGCCCCCCAAAATATTTTTAAAGGTTTTGAAAAAAGTGTCAACCTAATGGATAACTGTCCTGCCATCTTTTGTAATTCCCTGGAACTTCTTAAAGTTTAGGGTAGAAATTTGAGGTTAAGTAGCAAAATCTTTTTAATCATCAATCAAAAATTCAAAAAACAAAAATGTCCCTCTAAATTCTAAATTTCCCTTAATTCTATTTTATGAGGTACTTGCGGACTCCAATAGATTTGTTTATTTTGTGCTTTTAGCAGCTTAAATTTATTTTAACAAATAAAAAAGAGCAAAAAAAACATTTTTTTGAAATTGAAAATCTTGCTTGAAAAATAAATTTTTTGAAATCTGAAAGACAACCAACGTTTCAAGTGCACGAGACCAATAACCGAGGCCTTTTATTCTTTATTTACAAACAATAATATTAAAGAAAATATACAAAATAAATTATTAATATACAAAATAATTCAATTTTGACTAGATTACATCTTCCTTTTCCATTTTTTGATTAAAAACGTGTGAAAATTATCAACCTTTTTTTTTTTTAATTTGAGGTTTTTTCGGTTATTTTTCCTAATTTTGGAGAAATAAGTGTTCTATTCGAGGTAGAAATTCGAATAAGGCAGTTTTAAAAAGAAGAATATTTTTTGTTTGATAATTTTCACACAATTTAAAAAGACCAACTCCATATCACATTTTTCTTTGACTTCAATCACTTTTTGTTGTACTCTGATCTCTAGATTGTCATTTTAAAAAAATTCCCACACTTCATGAAGAGTCGAAGACTGAAACCAGATCCAGGGTTGAGATAGGTGCGATTTCAGAAGACACATATTTTATTAGAAGATTCTGCAGTGCCGATGAGCAAATTTGTTTTACGAAAGTTTTCTCTAAAATCGTCTTTGACGTTATAAAATTTTAGGAATGCACTGAAAAATAATTTTGCTCATAAACTAATTTCAGTCAATTTAAAATTGAGCTAGTTTCTTTTTTTTAAAAAGGGTTGTGGACTTTTTTTTTGAGACACTTGCAGATTTTAAAAACTCTTTGGTAAAAAATAAAAAAGTTTAAAATGACAACTTATCGGTGTTGCCCTTGGTGAATATGTGTCGTGAGATGTTTCGAAAGATAGTCGGCCCTCGCGAAACATTTGCCGCACATTTCGCAGTGGTAGGGACGCTCGCCGGTATGAATCCTGAGGTGGCGGGTAAGGTCGCTTTTCCCGCCGAACGCTCGTCCGCAGAAGAGACAGGCGAAGGGTCGTTCGCCCGTATGCTTTCGTACGTGGAGTTTAAGGTTTTCTTTCGAACGGACGCATTTGCCGCAGAAGGGACAGGCGAAAGAACGCGGAGGTCGGGCGCGTTCGTTGAGGCGGAGAAGGTTGATGAGAGATGGTTCTCCTGCTTCGACGGAAACGGAGTCGACGGTGTCGTCTTGATCTGAAGGCTCCGTCCTCCTTCCTACGGCTTCGTTTGAACTCGTCACTTCATCTTGACCTTCTCCGGGTTCCTCTTCTTTTTCCCTTTCCTGAGCTCTTCTCGGACTCGCATGCAACCTTTCCAACGTGTGGTTTAACCGATGCTTCTTAAAAGACTTCAGATAACGAAACTGCATACCGCAAACGTCACACGTGAAAAGCTTATCCGCCGGAAGTCTCGCCCTGTGGTTCTGCTCACGGTGTTTTATATAAGCGGATCTATAACGATAGCTTTGCCCGCATTGATCGCACCTGAATGGTTTATCGTCTCTCATCGGTTCCGGAGTGTGTGGACTCCCGCATGAGCTATGACCCGGATGCTGCATCTGAATATGTCGGTCGAGAAGCCATGACGTCGGAAAAGCGGCTAAACATACCGTGCACCGAACTCCGGGTACGTCGAGACCCTGCGCCCTCAACAAGCTTACCACTGTCTCGCCGTAAATCCCAGCGAAACCTGCCAGTCCTGGATACCGGAAAGGAGAACTTCGACTGCTACTACTTATCTGATCTAAACTATGACTGCTGCCGGGACCGTATTCGCCTTCAACCAGACAAACTTCCTAAAAAAAGAAGAAAACCAAATAAGACATCATAAGAATAATTTCTTCTTTCCAAATACATAAATTGATACCTACGGATTATCCCAAAAGTAGTGCTAATAATTTTTCAGTAACCCGTTCTAGGAGCGCTGGATGATTGATTAGGTGCTTAAAGGTGTTTATAGAGAGAAAGACGGTGTTTTCTGACCAAAAACTAATAATTTTAAAGGACGGAATTTTTTGGCCGGAAAATGGAGGAAGAGCCCAGAAAACACCAAAAATGGGTTTTCACCAGATGAAAACCTAAAGAATGCCCTGAGTTTCTCAGCCAAATAGAAAATAAATTTTTTCTTCTTCTTAAATCTGCTTTTCAAAGGTTAAATTCAATCATGCGACCATTTTAAAGCTTTTTTTTATTATTTTTAAATAACGGCTTTACAACTATATGATATGCATTCCTTTAAATAAAGAAAATCGGAAACAAGCATCAGGTATAAACAAAAAAAAGGTTTTTAAAAACAACAAAGCGTAGAAAATATAAAAACTGCGTTTTTTCACTCAACTTATTTACAATGGTGTTCTCCTTTGGACAAAAAATTAAAATGGGGGAAAAAAGTGCAAAACAAAAAATGGCACTGTATCCTAATCTAAGGAACATTTTTAGTGGAAAATTTTTTTTAAATAAAAAAGAAGCTCCACATGAGGTCTGAATTTTCCGAAGTACTTTCGAACTACTTTTTTTTACGTTTTAAAACTAGAGCAACAGCACGACTACCCAAAAAACACAGCATTCAGCCAATTATTGTTTTAAATTTTATTTATTCATCACAAACTATCACAGGTCATCTGCAACAATTCGTTACAACGTATTTTTTTTTTAACTATCGTATATTACAAAAATACAAAACTTGCTGTTTACATTTCTTGAAGGCAAACCACAGCCTTTCCCTAAACTAAGTCGTCTTCCAATTCCCCACCGTGATGACAAAAACCGCTGTCGAAAAATAAAATTGTTAATAAATTACCTCCACTAACCTATATTATTGCTGTGCTTTATTACTTTTTATTACAGGTTATTCAGCATCTATGGTGTTGCACAATATTGTCTTTTATTCTATTTTTAAGACAATTTTTTTTAACAGTCCAAATTTTTAGCTGTGGAAAAACGAAAGTATGTGTATAATACTGCACACATAACAATAATACAAATCACATAATAACAGCTACATAATTTTTTTATATACACTAAATAACAACTTGACTATCACCTTTTGGAGTAACTACTTAGCAAATTTTGCCCCTAAAAAAATTACATAAAATCAGGAGCCTAAAAATTTACAAAAATAAAATTATAAGTCCATTATTTTTAAAAATATTTTTTTTTTTTTTTGCTTTTGTTTTACTTCACTAAAATGTCCACAAAAGTGAAAGAAGCACAATTTTATATTTACAAAAAATTAAAATTTCTGAGCTTTCAAAAATTGTTTAAAAATATACAAAAAGCTCAAAGGTTTCAAACAAAAGGAACGAATTCCGTATTTTCTCATATTCAAGAAATTAAGTACTAGTAGCCTAGATTTTAATCACAGAAATTAAATATAAAATATATTAGATTATATAATTTATTAAAAAATATTTAAATAATAAAATCTATTTTAACCCTGTTTTATCACTCCCCTATCACAGCCAATGCCTGTTTTTTTAGCTCTTCAAGCTTCTCTCGACAAAATAAATTAATTTAAGAAAAAATAAAGCACCACGAGCAGCGGAGAAAGGAGGGAATTATTGGTTTTTATGTTGGTAGTCATGAGATGACGTGGCAAGTAATGGCGTCGGAGAGCGCACAAATGTGCACAGAATGGAGTTCTGAGCAACAACGTTCATAATAACAGTTTTATTTCAAATATTTATTATTTAAAAGTATGACTGTATTTTTGTTCTCCATTTTTCTTGAGTAATTAGTTGTTACTCACCGGGCCATTTTAGATTATAATAGAAATCCGCTAGAGCGCTCTCCCATTTTTCCCCCCTATTCCGCTGCATCGAAAAATAATATGAGGAAATACGGGATTTACATGGAATTCAAAATAATATTGATTTTTTTTTGTTGAAAAAATCACATTTTAGACTAGATGAAAATTGAGATTAATTTGTTTTAAAAATTAACTACGGATAAATAGCAAAAAAATGAATATATCACAATTTTGTTAAATTGTAAAAACTAAAAGAAGAAAACACAAAAAGTGGATTATTATATTTTTTTATATTGTGTTTGAGGTATTTGTGTTCTCTAGGTTTTATTTTGCTATTTTTGTTGTTTAAATTTTTGATTGCTTTGAATATAAATAAAAGGAAATTTAGTACCATTTAAGTCAAGGAGAGGGAGAAGTCCTTGGAAGGTAAATAGGTTCCGATTGGATATTATCACAAGGCATCATGGGCCTCGGTAAACAAAGAGATTCGACAGACAAATCGTAGGGTAGCATCGGCATTTCCATAGGCCTTCGCTCGTCTTCCGGGCTTGGAGAGGATAAAAACTTGCGCACATATTTGGGATAGTGTGTCTTTTCATGGGCTTTTAGAATTGTCGAACGGGAGAACGTTTTACCACAAAGGGAACACCGGAATGGCCTCTCGCCCGTATGGACGCGACAATGGTCCTTCATATGGTGACGAAGTTTAAACGCTTTCCCGCAGAATTCACATTTGAAGGGACGGTCGCCGGTGTGGGCGGGAAGGTGTCCGATGAGGGTCCCGACGTCCGGAAAAGTCTTACCGCAAAACTTGCAGAGCGCTCCCGGCGAAATCGGCTCAGATTTGACTAAAGAGATCGGCTGGTATGGCGGCATCTGCGACGTATAGATCTGCTCCCTGTATTTGAGCGTTTCCAAGCTGTGCGAGAGTAAATGACGTGTCAGTTTGCTCTGGTGCGGAAACGCAGCACCGCAATAAACGCACGAAAAGAACGCCCGACCCTCACCGACTTCGCTATTCTCCTGCAACCAAACAAAACCTCGTATCAACTTCTCACCTTTTACATCGCAGCCTTTATAAGGCAAAGCCGAAACAAACAAAAAATCTTATGGAAAGGTTTTGTCTTAAGAGGACTTTTTTTATTTATTTTGAACTGTTTAGAAGTTGACGCTCATTTTGTTTGGCTGCAGTGAAAAATAATCAACCCCAACAATGAGTATAAAAAGTACACATCGATCACAGGAAAAAAGATGATTGAATGGCATTAAAATATGTATAATAATAATTGTATAGAATATTAGAAGAAAAACGCACAATCAAAAATTGGCCAAAAATGTAGGTCAACTTCTTTTCAGCAAGGCAAGGTAAAAAATGTCATATAAAATAATAACTAACTCATGCATTTGGACAAAAATATTTTTAATTTTGGAAAACCCGAAAGAGAGGTCTGGGATTCAACTACTAAAGGTGCGGTTACAACATGCAAACATGCCATGCGAAAGATTAAAAATATAATTCGATTAATGGATTATATTTCTTTTGTCTATGAGGAAAAAGACCTACCGGATCATGAGGATGTTTGTAGTCAGATGAACTTTCACCGGTCATGCTTTTGTCCTCTCGGTCCCAGTCGACTTCTTTCTTCAATGACTGAAAAAAAAAATTTAGGTGAAAAAGAGATCAATATAAGCGCCGATTTTATTCTTCGTGAATGAAAGGACTTTTTCAGGATTAAAGAGGAAACAAAATGGCGACTTTATATTGTTATTTTACCTTCACAAAACGTTTCACCGGTCTAGAGGGGTATTAACTTTATAACTCGAAAAAAAAGGTTATTGACCATATTAACTGGCCTTTGATGCTACAAGTTTCCAAGTACTAATTAATTATTTAAACAATCGCATTTTAGTTAATAACTTTTTCAATTAACTATAAATATAATTTTAACGATATTAATAATGGATTGCTGCTTTGTGAAACTACGGAGCAAGTTACTGAACATTAAAGGTGTCGTAAGTTCTCAATAGAGAGTTTCAGGGAATCGTAATTTGCCCTTCCCGTATGCGACTCACCCAAGGTCATAGTCGGAATCGTTATACGATCCGACTCAGCAGAGTCGTATACGTGAACGACTCACTTCCCGACTCCGATTAAACGTAAGGTTATATTTTACGAAGGTTATTTTGTTATCTCGTTTAGTTTCGGGTTCGGAAATCAACTAGTTTCTCAACAGAGTGGCTAAAATCGAAGAAGGAAGTTGATTCTGTACTTTTTGGAAGGATTTTGGAAGTTAAAATTAAAAACTATCTAGGAAACTTTATACCCTCGTTAAGCGAAAATTGGCGGGAACGTTTTGGGGATATAGTTTTTTTTGGTTTGTTGGGGTTTGCGGCCATTTTGGGGATAGGTAATTTCTATGTGCTGTTATAGTTAATCAGAAGAACCATGTTTCGATTCATGAATTTGCTCTAGTGAGAACATTGTGAACTGAGTCGAAACGACTCCCTGAAACTAGGTGAACGAGAAGACTTTCCCGTTTTGTGAGTCGTATACGGTAAGGGCAAATTACGACTCCCTGAAACTCTCTAATAATTAGAAAGAAAGGCCCTATTTGAGGTGGATTGCCTTAAGGAAGGTGGGTTCAGCTGATTGGCTTTTGGAGAAAATCAAAAGAGGTAAAAAGTCAGAGGGAAGTGCGTGTGGCGTTGGTGGACTGAATCTCGTTTTAGGGAGAAGGCAAGGAAGTGAAGGTTGGGGAGGGTTTGAAATGGGGATCGCATGCTGCATGGCAGTTAGAAAGATTTCCCACGGAAAGCAACTCATTGCATGAGGATTAAACGGTAAAATAGTCCTGGCAGAAAGTCAATAGGGTGAAAAAGGTGGTTGAAGGAAAATTCGGTTACCAGAGGTGCGTCTTGAACGGGAGGGAGACCGGAAGGTCCAGGTACGGGCTCGGACGAATGAGGCGAGGCGGGAGCTGGCGGCGTGGCGTCGGACGGAGCGCTTTGGACTGAGGAAGCATCGTCGTCGTCTCTTGGCGGAGGCGATTTCGGCGCTTCTTCTTGTTCCATGGCAGTGGGCGGGGTTGGAAGAGGTGGTGCCGGGTCAGCCGATACGTTCGGCTTCGGTGATCCACCACCGTCGCTTCCATCACCCCTTTGGCTTTCCTCACCCCCTCCTTTCGAAGCCGTCATCTCCGCCAGTCCTTTCACCTAAAACAAGCATTACAAAACCACCACAACAAAAAAAACTCACTTTAAGACTTTCCGCCGTTTTTAAAAGAGCTGATAACCGACAAGTTTCGACGGAGACTTCACCTCTGTACATGAATTCGACGAGGGTCCGCAGTTCGGAGAAGCAAACGTCCTTTAGGATGACGATCGGGTGGCGGGCCGGGTGGTCGAGGAAAAGCGCCCGGAAATACGAGGAGCACGCCGAAAGGACGACTTTGTGAGCTCTGAGGGAGTGCCCTTCAGATGAGGCCAACGTGACGTCGACGAGGCTCTCAGCTTCAAGAAGTTGGCTGAACACGCCCAAGAGATTGCTTTGATGATTGTTCCACCTCAGGCAGTAATGCTCACTTCCCATCTCTGTTGTATCACCCTAAAAACAAAAATTCAATTTTTATTCAACTAAACCAACAACACGACACAGCGTTACAGGTTTAGCATAAACAAACACCTCACGGGCACTAATCATGCATTCCAGACGAACTTACACCACGAATTATGACGAAAATAAAATCACCTCAAACACCCCAAAACTTAAGGGTTTCTTGGAAATCTAAATTGGGAACTTACGAATCGTAAGCTTTGTCAGAAGCCCTGTTTCCAGAAATTGTAAGAAGATTTAGATTTTTAAAAATTCTAATTAGCAGCTTCAAAAGATGAATCCACATTTTGCGGTTTGAACCAACAAAAAATAAAAGGAAACAGAATTATAATTTAAAAAACGTTATTTTTAAAAATATGTTTTGCATTATTACCAGCGGGTATGGAAAGTTGAAAAAAAAATCGCCTATATTAAAAAAAGACTCATATTACGTAAACGTATGATCGGATGGGGGAGAGCGGGAATACATGAAATTTAAAACAAGATATGCTAATGCTCATGATTTTAAAATCATTTTTTAGGTTTTTTTAAACGTACCTAATTCAATATCAATTTTAATAAATTTAAAAATGCGAATTTAAGATTGTGAGATTCATAATATTGTTAATTTACTATTTTTGTACATAAGAAAGTTAAATGTTGGCTAAAAAAATTGAGTAAAACTTGAAAAAAGGGAGCTTTTTAGTAGAAAGGTGGTTTTTGACCAAGAAAGCAAAGAAAAATGAACCAAATTCCAGTTAAAATGGGCTTCTCGGGCAAAAAACTATGAAACTCATAATACAGTTAAAAACGGCTCCCCAACCGAAAATGCCCCAACATCCAGTAAAAAGGGCACCAAAAACCGAGAAAACCTTCCAAAAATCTACTAAAAAGAGCGTTTTTAAGATGAAAAACCTTCTATCAGTTAAAATGGGGCTTCTTGGGCAAAAAACTATGAGAAACTCCTCAAAATAGTTATAAACGGCTCCCAGCCGAAAATCGAACGAAAATGCCCCAACATCCAGTAAAAAGGGCACCGAAAACCGAGAAAACCTTCCAAAAATCTACTAAAAAGAGCATTTTTAAGATGAAAAACCTTCTATCAGTTAAAATGGGGCTTCTCGGGCAAAAAACTATGACAAAATCCTCAAAATACAGTTATAAACGCTCGCCAGCCGAAAATCGAACGAAAATGCCCCAAATCCAGTAAAAAGGGCACCAAAAACCGAGAAAACCTTCCAAAAATCTACAAAAAGAAGATTTTTAAGATGAAAAACCTTCTATCAGTTAAAATGGGCTTCTGGGCAAAAAACTATGAGAAACTCCTCAAATACAGTTAAAACGGCTCCCCAGCCGAAAATCGAACGAAAATGCCCCAAATCCAGTAAAAAGCACCAAAAACCGAAAAACCTTCCAAAAATCTACTAAAAGAGCATTTTTAAGATGAAAACCTATCAGTTAAAATGGGGCTTCTTGGGCAAAAAACTATGAGAAACTCCTCAAAATACAGTTATAAAGAGCTCCCCAGCCGAAAATCGAACGAAAATGCCCCAACATCCAGTAAAAAAGCACCAAAACCGAGAAAACCTTCCAAAAATCTACTAAAAAGAGCATTTTTAAGATGAAAAACCTATCAGTTAAAATGGGGCTTCTCGGGCAAAAAACTATGAAAACTCCTCATAATACAGTTAAAAACGGCTCGCCAACCGAAAATCGAACGAAAATGCCCCAACATCCAGTAAAAAGGGCACCAAAAACCGATAAAACCTTCCAAAAATCTACTAAAAAGAGATTTTTAAGATGAAAAACCTTCTATCAGTTAAAATGGGGCTTCTCGGGCAAAAAACTATGAGAAACTCCTCAAAATACAGTTATAAACGGCTCCCCAGCCGAAAATCGAACGAAAATGCCCCAACATCCAGTAAAAGGCACCAAAAACCGAAAAACCTTCCAAAAATCTACTAAAAAGAGATTTTTAAGATGAAAACCTATCAGTTAAAATGGGGCTTCTTGGGCAAAAACTATGAGAAACTCCTCAAAATACAGTTATAAACGGCTCCCCAGCCGAAAATCGAACGAAAATGCCCCAACATCCAGTAAAAGAGCACCAAAAACCGAAAAACCTTCCAAAAATCTACTAAAAAGAGCATTTTAAGATGAAAACCTATCAGTTAAAATGGGGCTTCTTGGGCAAAAAACTATGAGAAACTCCTCAAATACAGTTATAAAAGCTCCCAGCCGAAAATCGAACCACAATGCCCCAACATCCAGTAAAAAGGGCACCGAAAACCGAGAAAACCTTCCAAAAATCTACAAAAAGAAGATTTTTAAGATGAAAAACCTTCTATAGTTAAAATGGGGCTTCTGGGGCAAAAACTATGAGAAACTCCTCAAATACAGTTAAAACGGCTCCCCAGCTGAAAATCGAACGAAAATTCCCCAACATCCAGTAAAAAGGGCACCAAAAACCGAGAAAACCTTCCAAAAATCTACTAAAAAGAGTATTTTAAGATGAAAAACCTTCTATCAGTTAAAATGGGGCTTCTGGGCAAAAACTATGAGAAACTCCTCAAATACAGTTAAAACGGCTCCCCAGCCGAAAATCGAACGAAAATGCCCCAACATCCAGTAAAAAGGGCACCAAAACCGAGAAAACCTTCCAAAAATTACTAAAAAGAGCATTTTTAAGATGAAAAACCTTCTATCAGTTAAAATGGGGTTCTCGGGCAAAAAACTATGAGAAACTCCTCAAAATACATAAAACAGCTCCCAGCCGAAAATCAAACGAAAATGCCCCAACATCCAGTAAAAAGGGCACTAAAACCGAGAAAACCTTCCAAAAATCTACAAAAAGAAGATTTTTAAGATGAAAAACCTTCTATCAGTTAAAATGGGGCTTCTCGGGCAAAAACTATGAGAAACTCCTCAAATACAGTTATAAACGGCTCCCCAGCCGAAAATCGAACGAAAATGCCCCAACATCCAGTAAAAAGGCACCGAAAACCGAGAAAACCTTCCAAAAATCTACTAAAAAGCATTTTTAAGATGAAAAACATTCTATCAGTTAAAATGGGGCTTCTTGGCAAAAAACTATGAGAAACTCCTCAAAATACAGTTATAAACGGCTCCCCAGCCGAAAATCGAACGAAAATGCCCCAACATCCAGTAAAAAGGGCACCAAAAACCGAGAAAACCTTCCAAAAATCTACTAAAAAGATCATTCATTTTTAAGATGAAAAACACTCTATCAGTTAAAATGGGGCTTCTTGGGCAAAAAACTATGAGAAACTCCTCAAAATACAGTTATAAACGGCTCCCCAGCCGAAAATCGAACGAAAATGCCCCAACATCCAGTAAAAAGGGCACCAAAAACCGAGAAAACCTTCCAAAAATCGACTAAAGAGAGCATTTTTAAGATGAAAAACCTTCTATAATACAGAGAACATCTGATTTCTAGGACCAAAAAGACGCCTAACAAAAAAATTGTGTTCCGTATTGTGCGCGGGAGGATTTTCGATGACCTTCTCCCACGCGTTTATCTCGATACGTGTTGGTTTTTGTCAATGCTAATTAGTGGCGCCCTTCATATCCGATCAAGAGAGAAAATCACACGAAAACACAATAATTATCCATCGCGCTTTATCCACTTATTAATTATCAAAATCTTAATCCTATGTTCTATTAATAAAACGTAATTTGTTAATTGACTTCCCTATGGACGCTAAGTAGGTAAATACAACGTCCCTATTTCATTGAGTTTGTTGATATAAGGTTTTTGTCGATTTTAGACAAAACTATTATAGACAGCTGATTTACACTGTTTATAAATGTAGTTGTACTTAAAATGAGCCCAAAACGGACCCGATCGGAGAATTCATTTTCGAGCAATACCTCTAAACTTGAGGAAAAACGCAAAAATCCGATACAAATGGTTTCTCTTGGTAAACAAAAGGGTTTCTTCGGTCTAAATTTTGGCGAAAAATCTGGTAAAATGGAGATCAACCAAAAATGGAAGAAAACTTCCAAAAATCCTGAAAAAAGAATGTTTATGCGCCGGAAAACTTAGAAAAACTCCTTATAGAGGTCGAATTAGACTCTACTGGAAGAAAAAAGACTAACTTTTCAGAAGAACTTCACAAATTTGAACAGGTCAACATTTCGTAAGTTCTTCGTCCCAGTTTTATTCCTTCCTACATCGGAAATCACGGAATGAGATCGTGAGAATACTTTTAAAAGAAAAAAAAAAATCCCCCCGGTTAAATCGCGACTTTTGTAGTTTATAACGAGGTGAGCATTTTTAAAAACTAATAGATCCCCCACGAAAAACAATTTGAAAAAAAAAATTCACTTTCGAAACCTCCATTATGACTAATGTAAGCCAATAAATATTCGAAAAAAAAGCGATTGTTTTAAACATATTTAAAAAAAAGCCGCCCCGCATCAATAAACCCCAAGACCTTGTAAAACTCTTAAAAACGCGAAATGGCTTCGTGCGGAAAAATCCAAGTAAGAAATATATTATTGCTGTTTTAAAATTTTTTAAACAAAATTATAGCTATAAAAAAATTAAAAATTTTTTATTCATAAAATTACAATGTCTAGAATTACATTTTGAAAAAATTCAAAATGTGACAACGTATAAATTGTATTTTTAACGGAGATAATAAAACTGAGTATTTTAGAACGTTATGTGTATAATATTATGAATATAATAAAATATTGTAAGCTGTAAACCGTCTAGGAACGGGGAGAAAAAAAACCAGGGGCTTTTACGAGTGAAAAACAAGTATAGAAAGTGCAGTCTCATGATACGATATAGGTAAACGAACGGATTTGCTACAATAAGAGGCCTGAAATAGACGTTCTTGGCAAGGATTTCGTTTTGAGAAAGAGAATATTGTGCAAATCAGATGCATCTTGGATCATGTTACTTTTTTTCTCGCTCTTGTCTTAAGCTTATTAAATTTTATTTATAAGTAGGCTTTTTAGCGTTATTTTGGATGTTGAAGTTGAATTCATGAATGAAACTATGAGAAACTCCTCATAATACAGTTAAAAACGGCTCCCCAGCCGAAAATCAAACGAAAATGCCCCAACATCCAGTAAAAAGGGCACCAAAAACCGAGAAAACCTTCCAAAAATCTACAAAAAGAAGATTTTTAAGATGAAAATCAGTTAAAATGGGGCTTCTCGGGCAGAAAACTATGAGAAACTCCTCAAAATACAGTTATAAACGGCTCCCCAGCCGAAAATCGAACGAAAATGCCCCAACATCCAGTAAAAGGGGCACCAAAAACCGAGAAAACCTTCCAAAAATCCACTAAAAAGAGCATTTTTAAGATGAAAAACCTTCTATCAGTTAAAATGGTGCTTCTCGGGCAAAAAACTATGAGAAACTCCTCAAAATACAGTTATAAACAGCTCCCCAGCCGAAAATCGAACGAAAATACCCCAACATCCAGTAAATAGGGCACCAAAAACCGAGAAAACCTTCCAAAAATCTACTAAAAAGAGCATTTTTAAGATGAAAAACCTTCCATCAGTTAAAATTGGGGCTTCTCGGGCAAAAAACTATGAGGAACTCCTCATAATACAGTTAAAAACGGCTCCCCAGCCGAAAATCGAACGAAAATACCCCAACATCCAGTAAAAAGGGCACCAAAAACCGAGAAAACCTTCCAAAAATCTACTAAAAAGAGCATTTTTAAGATGAAAAACCTTCCATCAGTTAAAATTGGGGCTTCTCGGGCAAAAAACTATGAGGAACTCCTCATAATACAGTTAAAAACGGCTCCCCAGCCGAAAATCGAACGAA
This sequence comes from Orius insidiosus, assembly GCA_014119065.1. Classification (NCBI taxonomy): domain Eukaryota; kingdom Metazoa; phylum Arthropoda; class Insecta; order Hemiptera; family Anthocoridae; genus Orius; species Orius insidiosus. The sequence goes on along the minus strand of JACGAQ010000188.1, from coordinate 236,789 downwards.
AATACCCCAACATCCAGTAAATAGGGCACCGAAAACCGAGAATACCTTCCAAAAATCTAGTAAAAAGAGCATTTTTAAGATGAAAAACCTTCTATCAGTTAAAATGGTGCTTCTCGGGCAAAAAAACTATGAGAAACTCCTCAAAATACAGTTATAAACAGCTCCCCAGCCGAAAATCGAACGAAAATACCCCAACATTCAGTAAAAAGGGCACCAAAAACCGAGAAAACCTTCCAAAAATCTACTAAAAAGAGCATTTTTAAGATGAAAAACCTTCCATCAGTTAAAATGGTGCTTCTCGGGCAAAAAAACTATGAGAAACTCCTCAAAATACAGTTATAAACGGCTCCCCAGCCGAAAATCGAACGAAAATGCCCCAACATCCAGTAAAAGGGGCACCAAAAACCGAGAAAACCTTCCAAAAATCTACTAAAAAGAGCATTTTTTAGATGAAAAACCTTCTACCAGTTAAAATGGTGCTTCTCGGGCAAAAAAACTATGAGAAACTCCTCAAAATACAGTTATAAACAGCTCCCCAGCCGAAAATCGAACGAAAATACCCCAACATCCAGTAAATAGGGCACCAAAAACCGAGAAAACCTTCCAAAAATCTACTAAAAAGAGCATTTTTAAGATGAAAAACCTTCTATCAGTTAAAATGGTGCTTCTCGGGCAAAAAAACTATGAGAAACTCCTCAAAATACAGTTATAAACAGCTCCCCAGCCGAAAATCGAACGAAAATACCCAACATTCAGTAAAAAGGGCACCAAAAACCGAGAAAACCTTCCAAAAATCTACTAAAAAGAGCATTTTTAAGATGAAAAACCTTCCATCAGTTAAAATGGTGCTTCTCGGGCAAAAAAAAACTATGAGAAACTCCTCAAAATACAGTTATAAACGGCTCCCCAGCCGAAAATCGAACGAAAATGCCCCAACATCCAGTAAAAGGGGCACCAAAAACCGAGAAAACCTTCCAAAAATCCACTAAAAAGAGCATTTTTTAGATGAAAAACCTTCTACCAGTTAAAATGGTGCTTCTCGGGCAAAAAAACTATGAGAAACTCCTCAAAATACAGTTATAAACAGCTCCCCAGCCGAAAATCGAACGAAAATACCCCAACATCCAGTAAATAGGGCACCAAAAACCGAGAAAACCTTCCAAAAATCTACTAAAAAGAGCATTTTTAAGATGAAAAACCTTCCATCAGTTAAAATTGGGGCTTCTCGGGCAAAAAACTATGAGGAACTCCTCATAATACAGTTAAAACCGGCTCCCCAGCCGAAAATCGAACGAAAATGCCCCAACATCCAGTAAAAAGGGCACCAAAAACCGAGAAAACCTTCCAAAAATCTACTAAAAAGAGCATTTTTAAGATGAAATACCTTCTATCAGTTAAAATGGGGCTTCTCGGGCAAAAAACTATGAGAAACTCCTCACAATACAGTTAAAAACGGCTCCCCAGCCGAAAATCGAACGAAAATGCCCCAACATCCAGTAAAAAGGGCACCGAAAACCGAGAAAACCTTCCAAAAATCTACTAAAAAGAGCATTTTTAAGATGAAATACCATCTATCAGTTAAAATGGGCTTCTCGGGCAAAAAACTATGAGAACTCCTCATAATACAGTTAGAAACAGCTCCCCAGCCGAAAATCGAACGAAAATGCCCCAAAATCCAGTAAAAAGGGCATAGAAAACCGAGAAAACCTTCCAAAAATCTTTTAAAAAGAGCATTTTTAAGATGAAAAACCTTCTATCAGTTAAAATGGGGCTTCTCGGGCAAAAAACTATGAGAAACTCCTCAAAATACAGTTATATACAGCTCCCCAGCCGAAAATCGAACGAAAATGCCCCAAATCCAGTAAAAAGGGCATAGAAAACCGAGAAAACCTTCCAAAAATCTACTAAAAAGAGCATTTTTAAGATGAAAAACCTTCTATCAGTTAAAATGGGGCTTCTCGGGCAAAAAACTATGAGAAACTCCTCAAAATACAGTTATAAACAGCTTCCCAAGCCGAAAATCGAACGAAAATGCCCCAACATCCAGTAAAAAGGGCACCAAAAACCGAGAAAACCTTCCAAAAATCTACTAAAAAGAGCATTTTAGGATGAAAAACCTTCTATAATACAGAGAACATCTGATTTCTAGGACTAAAAAGACGCCTAACAAAAAAATTGTGTTCCGTATTGTGCGCGGGAGGATTTTCGATGACCTTCTCCGAAACTTAAAGACTTAAAAAGTCTGGAGCGATGGGAACTTCCTTCAAGTATGTATATCGATTTTTTATCCCTAGTATCAAAGAAAAAATTGTAAGGATGTTATTTTGCGGGATCCTTAGTCTCGGGAACTTCTAGGTCCTAACGGAATAGGCAAAAAAGTGTAAAAAATCGGGGCAAATCGGTTATATAACAAAATTTTTCAGGTGGAAAAATGGACCGCCTGGCGGAAGGTCTCACATTTCTCCCTATTATGATTGACTTGATTTCTGTTTTCAATCAATAACCAACGAATCCTCAGCTTCAAATTTTTCTTCATCTTTAGCATCTAAAGCCTACGATGATCTCAATCGTTTTCCCGACCCAATGAAAGTCGTGGAAATTTTTTTTTGTAATCAAGTTCATTTAATCACAATTTAAATGATATGTTAACATAATAATAGTTTAACTATGATTCAAATAGTCGAATGCGCACGACCTTAAGGTCAACAGATAGTTTGACCAAGGTCATACCCCACTCCGTCGCCCCCACTTCAGGAAAACAAAAAAAGTGACAACCGAGATCCGTAAATGAATGCACTTTATTCAAAAACGCCTACTGTTTAAATAATACGGGCAACTTTTTGTTAATAGGGATAAACTATTTTTTAGCGGAATACCGGCTAATCCATATCAATGGTCCAATTTATAAGTTAAAAGATAAAATAAACAAGATTTTTGAGTGTTTTCCTCGACTTTTTTAGGCGAAGAAGCACCCATTTTTACGGGAAAGAGTTTTCCTGGGTGTTTGTCCTCAAAACCCTTTTCTTGCAGGATTTTCCCTTTTTTTATGGTGAAAAAACAAAGGTTTTAAGATCAAATTGTGAAATTTAATTAAGGGAAATTGAATTGTCTAGTGTGTGACAAGTTTGATATCGATGCCTTTGACGTCTGCATTAATTAAACAACGGGAGGGACATGTCTCAAAAAGAGAGGCCGGAGGAAAAGGGGTACGGGGAGTAGATATCAAAGGTCTTAAAATCCAATTAGACTTATATAAACCTGATTTGTCTGAATTTTCGCTTTAATATGTATACGTCGTCGGAGACCCGGATTTATCGGAGCGTATAATACAATTTCACGTTTTGTACGGAATTTCGGAGGACGTCAATGACGGTGAATCATACCCAGGGGTCCCCTCCTTCTTCTCGCATTTTCGTTTGATAATGTCATCTCTTTAAGGTAAATAAAAATTTAAACCATTAAATCAATAAAATGTTAAAATTGGCCAGACTGGCGAAAAACTGGGTTGTCAGTCTTACATCTCGTCTCCTTGTTGACTTGAAATTTTCATTTGTATTAGGTGTACAAAATGAAACTCGGCTAAAATCTACAAAATTCAAATTTACCCTGTGGCTGAGTTTCATTTTGTACAAATAATAATTAAAAAGTGTAGGAAATTTATTTCTCTATAAAGTACTTAATTATTTTTTTCTAGGATGCACCATTTTCGGAAAATAATTTTTTTTAAATAAATTTATCTTGAAAACAGTGCGTCCTAGAGAAAAAATGAATTAAATAAAAATTAAAGAGAATTGAATTTCCAACAGATTTTATTTAGTGCATTTTTTCAATATCTGTAACGGTTTACGATTTATAAGTCTTTAAAAATTTACCTTCTTATTGGTTATACTTCAATGACCTTCTTACACGGAGAAGGTCAACTTTTGGTGGACTTTAACGCCTAAAATGTTCAAAATTTTGAAAAAATGAACTACTAGGTGTACAAAATGAAACTCGGCTAAAATCTACAAAATTCAAATTTACCCTGTGGCTGAGTTTCATTTTGTACAAATAATAATTAAAAAGTGTAGGAAATTTATTTCTCTATAAAGTACTTAATTATTTTTTTCTAGGATGCACCATTTTCGGAAAATAATTTTTTTAAAATAAATTTATCTTGAAAACAGTGCGTCTTAGAGAAAAATGAATAGAATAAAAATTAAAGAGAATTGAATTTCCAACTGATTTTATTTAGTGCATTTTTTCAATATCTGTAACGGTTTACGATTTACAAGTCTTTAAAAATTAACCTTCTTAATGGTTTTACTTCAATAACCTTCTTACAGGGAGAAGGTCAACTTTTGATGGACTTTATCGCCTAAAATGTTTAAAATTTTGAAAAAATGAACTACTAGGTGTACAAAATGAAACTCGGCTAAAATGTACAAAATTCAAATTTACCCTGTGGCTGAGTTTCATTTTGTACACCTAATAGAAGCGGGAGGCATGAATTTCAGGGTGATGACTGATGACAATTCATACTTTAATTTTGTTGCACATAAAAAAATGTTTTTATGACAACACAAAATACAATAAAAAGATCTTTTCAAGCGTAAAAAATCTAGTATTTCAAGGATAAGAGGCCTTTTAAAAAAAATGATATAGGAATAAATTTCCAATTAAGTACCTAGCAGGCAGTAAAAATCGATTTTCACAGAAAACGATGACGAATGGGGCTGTCTGAATGTCAATTGATGTTAAACTTTTCCGTCATATTACGGAGTCGACACCTGTTGCTTTCCTAGGTGAGTTATGGTATTAACGAAAAAAAAAAAAAATTTTTTTTTCAACATGAAAATGTCTGATTTTTAAAATTATTCCTTGTTTTCCCTAAATCACTAATAATAGGTGGGTAAACTGTAAATGTTTAAAAAGCTCATAAATCTTAGAAAACACGCAAGACATCTTTTATGTTCGTCGATTTTGCACATTTTTAAACAAATTTTTTTTTTTTTAATGAATCAGAATAAAAACTCAAGATTGAATCATAAAAATGGCGGTCAAGGATTTTCTTTTATAATTTTCAAAAAGCCTCCTACATTTTTAAAAGTGGTGGGAAGCGAAGATGGACCGGTAGGCGTCAAGTGTGGGGTACCTGTGGACAAATCGATTTTTTTGAGAAGGGGAGACAAAAAGTAAAACGTCAATTATGGAGCGATTTTCTTCGGCACGAGCTCCTTAAATCACGATTGTTAAATGAGGGCAACGCCATTTAAATCCCAAAAAAAAACAAAATTAGTGTCATTTTCAACGATTACACCCCGTAACCACTTATAAACTATTAAGTAAAATTGATTTTTAAAATGAATAATTTTTAGGAAACGTTTTGTAACCCAATTACGAATAAAACGCGGAAGAAAAAAATTGAGAAACTTTTGTAGTAAAGAATTAGGTTGGATACCCCATGGTTCCCGGAGACTAAGTAGGTCAAATCAAATATACCCGATGGCTCCCGCTTGTAGTAATGCGACATACCCGATGGTTCCCGTGTTTATTTTGCCACGCAGGTATCAATGAAGAACATTTCAAACCCAACACCACAAAATGTGTTTAAGAACACTCACTGTTATAATACATCTGGGGCCCATCGGGTATGTGGCAATTTTCAGCCCGGGACCCATCGGGTATATTGCAATTTTCAGCCCGGGAACCATCGGGTATACTGAAATTTTCGGCCCGGGACCCATCGGGTATATTGCAATTTTCAGCCCGGGAACCATCGGGTATATTGCAATTTTCGGCCCGGGAACCATCGGGTATATTGCAATTTTCATCCCGGGAACCATCGGGTATATTGCAATTTTCGGCCCGGGACCCATCGGGTATGTGGCAATTTTCAGCCCGGGAACCATTGGGTATATTGCAATTTTCATCCCGGGAACCATCGGGTATATTGCAATTTTCATCCCGGGAACCATCGGGTATATTGCAATTTTCAGCCCGGGACCCATCGGGTATGTGGCAATTTTCAGCCCGGGAACCATCGGGTATATTGAAATTTTCGGCCCGGGAACCATCGGGTATATTGAAATTTTCGGCCCGGGAACCATCGGGTATATTGAAATTTTCGGCCCGGGAACCATCGGGTATATTGCAATTTTCGGCCCGGGAACCATCGGGTATATTGCAATTTTCGGCACGGGAACCATCGGGTATATTGCAATTTTCGGCCCGGGAACCATCGGGTATATTGCAATTTTCGGCCCGGGAACCATCGGGTATATTGCAATTTTCAGCCCGGGAACCATCGGGTATATTGCAATTTTCGGCCCGGAACCCATCGGGTATGTGGCAATTTTCAGCCCGGGACCCATCGGGTATATTGCAATTTTCAGCCCGGGAACCATCGGGTATATTGCAATTTTCAGCCCGGGAACCATCGGGTATAATTATCTCGTTTTGGGAACCATCGGGTAAAGTACCAAGAATTAGCCATTTCCAAAACGAGTTATTTGAGAACGAATAATCGGACCTGGACCGTACACAAAAGGTAATAAAAATAGAATTTAAAGTCTAATTAGTAATTACCCTTAAAATGAGCAAAAAACGGACTGCCTCCGATTATTCGTTCTCGAGTTATAGCTTCGAACGTAAGTAAAAAAGTGATTTTTTCGAAAATAGTCCATTTTAAAAAATTTAGATTTTCGAAAAAAGAGGGTAATAGCCTCTAGAAAAAATTTGTTTTGCCTAGTACGGACTTGGTCCGATCATACATTCTCAAGTTTTGTGGTTTGACAGTCATCCTAGGTGCATCTTATCAATACCGAGATAAAATTTGATTATCCAAAACGATATTGAAATTATCGTTAAAAAAATTCAAATTGCATAAAAACAGTCTAGGATATAATACAGGTTAAAGGTGATAGAAAAATTTCTGCGATATAAAATGTTGATATATCAGGAAACGAAAATTTTAATCAGAAAATGGCAATGAAAGAAAAAAATTATGAAAATTGTTTAGAATGTAAAGCTAATTGCATTTTTTCTATTAAACTATTCAAATCGAACGGTATTGCGCAATCGAATTAAAAAAAAAACTTCTCGCGTATTTTATTCTCCTTTTTTTCTGTCTCTCTTGCTCGCCACTTCATGAAGCCATGTCCTTGATTCTAAGTCATGACCACAGTTTTTTTTCTTCTTCTCTTTTTTTTTCTTGTTCAAAACAGCTTAGTTATATGAGACGATAAAAAATGCAATTGTTGCACAATATTCAACGGAATCGGCATAAAAATATTCGAATTGCTTTATAAAAAATGGGCGGAAAAACTACAATGTTTCCGTCAGAAATGGAAACCCACGATTTTTTTTAAGCTATAAAAAAGGCCTTCGTGGGATGGTCAAAGTCGTCTCACGCCAAGGAGGATTGAAATATCTGATTTTTTTAAAAATTATTTTACTTCGGCATTGGCCTCTCCCTCAAGAATTTTACTAAAATCCTATCACAGAATCTGAAATTTGAAGATTTTAATGAGTTCTTTGATATTTTAAGCTTTAAAAATTAAAAATAATAAAAATAAAGTAATGAAATATATCTATGGCTCACTGGCTCACAGAAAGGAGCATTTAGAACATGAGATGTGAAAATTGTCCGTAAAATTCCCTTAATCTTTAAAGACGATTTTGAAGATCAAAAAACACCCACCACACTAAACTCCTTATTTTTCATCAAGGGAAAAATTAATCATAAAAATTGGCAACCGAAAATCCTACATTAGTTTATAATTATAACAAAGCAACGAAGAAGTGGATATACAGGGTGTCCGGAAACACATGGCAAGCGTCTGGGAGAGCGTTAAAAAGTGGTTTTACGAAAAAAAGTTAAATGTAAACCCCCCTTAATTTAAATCAAAGAATTTGATGGTGTAGTTTAAAATCCGCCTGGATATACAGGGTGTCCCAGACACAACCTAACTTCGTTATTTCAAATAAGAACCCCTATTTTTTATTTCAGATTCGTAATCTACGCAAAATTTCAAGTAGATTTGAGTACTCATATGACGATTTTGGACAACTTTTAAAAAACGTCAAAATTTAGCGTTTTTTGCGCTAAAATCCGTTAAAATTGACCTAGGAGACTCGTTTTTTTTTTAATTCCACTTATTTTTTCCCGAAGAATCCAACTGTCTCAAATTTGAGCATCTTCGCATTCTGCATCACGAGATTTCGTCGCTAATGGCTTTTTTTTTCAACTCCAAATTCCGTACTTCAAAAATGGAAATTAGCGATTTGTTGACGGAATTTTAATTTTTGATGCATAAACACAAAAGACGCTGTAGCTCTGTCAAAATTTGTGGTCCGAAAGAAAAATTCCTTTCAACAAGTGCTAATTTTCATTTCTGAACTAAAAATTTGGGTTCTAACTTGAAAAAAGGCCATTAGCGACGAAATCTCGTGATGCAGAATGCGAAGATGCTCAAATTTGAGACAGTTGGATTCTTCGGGAAAAAATAAGTGGAATTAAAAAAAAACGAGTCTCCTAGGTCAATTTTAACGGATTTTAGAGCAAAAAACGCTAAATTTGACATTTTTTAAAAGTTGTCCAAAATCGTCATATGAGTACTCAAATCTACTTGAAATTTTGCGTAGATTACGAATCTGAAATAAAAAATAGGGGTTCTTATTTGAAATAACGAAGTTAGGTTGTGTCTGGGACACCCTGTATATCCAGGCGGATTTTAAACTACACCATCAAATTCTTTGATTTAAATTAAGGGGGTTTACATTTAACTTTTTTTCGTAAAACCACTTTTTAACGCTCTCCCAGACGCTTGCCATGTGTTTCCGGACACCCTGTATATTTTTTTTTTTTCATTTTTTTTCCTTCTCAATTTACGTACAGAAATCTGAAGATCGACAAAAATGTCAACGAATTAGAGAATTTTTATTCATAAGCTCTTTTAAACCCTCAATAAATCGCTTCTAAATGCGCTATTAAATAAGCCAAAAGAGATATTCTGGAGTTAATCCGAAATTAAAAGTCAATTATTTATAGGTACAATATTATTGTTTGTTATTATACTTTTTTATATTTTTCTTCATACTATGTAAGTTAGGAATAAAGGATGGCAACTACTTTTTGCTATTTACAATAATTATTATGTAATAGAAGCCAGGGAAAATCCCATACGTCAAAAATAAAAATAACAAGAAAAAGTCGACTTAATTACTAAATAATTCAAACTTCAACGTTTTTATAATAAGATAGTTTTTTTATGGTTTTAGATTTTGTGAAATGGCGTTTTTTTTTTTTGGGAATCGATCATTTGGTCAGATTGTAAAGAGTAAACAATTTGATAGGTAAACGACCCGCCGTGTTTGGTGGACGAGCCTAGCCGGCCGGTTTAAATACGGGTCCGGGCCTCTCTACCCCACCGGATCATGGCAACCGTTGAATTGATTTTAGCGTTTCGGTCGTTAGAAACATTCTACCCCCGAGCCGGCACCTCTCACACTAGGCCTACCCGAATTTTAACGATCCTGAATTTCAAAAAAAAGAATCCCGCCGGCGGGAAATCTTAAATTTTCTTTTTTTTAAAGCCGTAAAGCTTAGTATGTTGTCTCTGGCATAGGTCAGAGTAGAGCCAAAGTGGCAATATGGAGAAAGCCCCCGCCTGAGCTCCAAAAATCTCTTAATTTAAAAAAAGTCAATAAAATAACGAAATTAATGGAGTAAAAAGATCAAATGCTTTTTTTTTTTTTCTATTTAAATTTGAAAAATCTACCTAAAAGAAAAAAAGATATTGAAAGCGACGGAAAATGGCATTGACAAACAGGGCAGCTTCGTAACTTTCTTTGCCCCCTACATCAATGGAGATTAAAGTACATAATCGAATCATTTTGCAACAACGATTTTTATTTATCATTTCTACAGAAACTCCATAAAAAAACTTACAATGGTTTTTCTTATTTTATGTACTTTTTTTCTGATAAAATGTCGATAAATCAACTTCTGTTTGAGAGTGTTTTTTAAGGTTTAAAGATCCTTTGAACGCGAAAAACAATTATAAATTTTTTTTATTGGCCACAATTTAATTTTCCGGCCTTTGATGTTTCATGATTAATTTTCGTTTTTGTGTTTATTTATCGAAGTCAAATAATTATGTGGTGGTAACACTGGTTTATCTTGGGGAAGACGAAAAAGACTTGTGAATGATAAATTATCAGGTTGCATGAATCAAAACGATATTCTGGGCGTTTCTGTGTGCAATATATGATGGATGAGATAAGGGGAACAAAATACTAGAACGTCCTTGAAGATTTCCATTATTTAAAATCCTGTTTCCTACCTAAAAATAGTTTCCGGGTCAAATTCTTTGTTCTTTCCTTAAAAACTGAGTTTTTTTGGGGTGTTAACAACCCGAGGTTTTTCGATTTTAAAGACTCTGGAGGGTCGAAAAGTTTTTCTTCATCATGATTTTTATACAAAAAGGAGTTATTGTATTATTCTCCATGACTTGTTTTTCGAAAGGTCTTCCAGATCCCGAAGGGTAAAAACAAGGGTTGATTTACTGGGGTTCTCAGTCGGCTGGTTAGCATAAAGAGCATGAATGAGTAGAGTCAAGAACTTTGACCACTGACCTATGAAGGTTTCATTTTCGCGATTTATTCTATGAATATAAAAGATCAGAAGTGGGATAGCCGATATCAGAAGTGGTATAGGCTGGTATAGCCGATATCAGAAGTGGTATAGGCTGGTGTAGCCGATATCAGAAGTAGTATAGGCTGGTGTAGCCGATATCAGAAGTGGTATAGGCTGGTGTAGCCGATATCAGAAGTGGTATAGGCTGGTGTAGCCGATATCAGAAGTGGTATAGGCAGGTGTAGCCGATATCAGAAGTGGTATAGGCTGGTGTAGCCGATATCAGAAGTGGTATAGGCTGGTGTAGCCGATATCAGAAGTGGTACAGGCTGGTGTAGCCGATATCAGAAGTGGTATAGGCTGGTGTAGCCGATATCAGAAGTGGTATAGGCTGGTATAGCCGATATCAGAAGTGGTATAGGCTGGTATAGCCGATATCAGAAGTGGTATAGGCTGGTATAGCCGATATCAGAAGTGGTATAGGCTGGTATAGCCGATATCAGAAGTGGTATAGGCTGGTATAGCCGATATCAGAAGTGGTATAGGCTGGTATAGCCGATATAAGAAGAGGATAGGCTGGTATAGCCGATATCAGAAGTGGTATAGGCTGGTATAGCCGATCTGAAGTGGTGTAGGCTGGTATAGCCGATATCAGAAGTGGTATAGGCTGGTATAGCCGATATCAGAAGTGGTATAGGCTGGTATAGCCGATATCAGAAGTGGTATAGGCTGGTATAGCCGATATCAGAAGTGGTATAGGCTGGTATAGCCGATATCAGAAGTGGTATAGGCTGGTATAGCCGATAACAGAAGTGGTATAGGCTGGTATAGCCGATATCAGAAGTGGTATAGGCTGGTATAGCCGATATCAGAAGTGGTATAGGCTGGTATAGCCGATATCAGAAGTGGTATAGGCTGGTATAGCCGATATCAGAAGTGGTATAGGCTGGTATAGCCGATATCAGAAGTGGTATAGGCTGGTGTAGCCGATATCAGAAGTGGTATAGGCTGGTATAGCCGATATCAGAAGTGGTATAGGCTGATATAGCCGATATCAGAAGTGGTATAGGCTGATATAGCCGATATCAGAAGTGGTATAGGCTGGTATAGCCGATATCAGAAGTGGTATAGGCTGGTATAGCCGATATCAGAAGTGGTATAGGCTGGTATAGCCGATATCAGAAGTGGTATAGGCTGGTATAGCCGATATCAGAAGTGGTATAGGCTGGTATAGCCGATATCAGAAGTGGTATAGGCTGGTATAGCCTATATCAGAAGTGGTATAGGCTGGTATAGCCGATATCAGAAGTGGTATAGGCTGGTATAGTCGATATCAGAAATGGTATAGGCTGGTATAGCCGATATCAGAAGTGGTATAGGCTGGTATAGCCGATATCAGAAGTGGTATAGGCTGGTATAGCCGATATCAGAAGTGGGAGAATCGATATCAGAAGTTTGGTAACCAATATCAGAAGTTTTACGAATTTTTTACTTTAAGCGAAAGTACTATAACCGGGTAAATTTTTACTACGAACGAGGTCGACTATATTTTAAATATTCCAAAAACATTTATTTTTTCTCGTAAAATTAGTTAGTTTACTCGAATTTTGTCATAATAATAAACAATGACAACATTTAGGTATATAAATAACAAGAACATTCCATATTTTTTAAGAATAAATAAATCAGAAGTGGGATAGCCTATATCAGAAGTGGGATAACCGATATCAGAAGTTCGGATAGCCGATATCAAAGTGGGATAGTCTATATCATAAGTGGGATAACCGAAATCAGAAGCGGGATAACCGATATCAGAAGTTCGGATAGCCGATATCAGAAGTGGGATAGCCGATATAAGAAATGGGATAGCCGACATTAGAAGTGGGATAGCCGACATCAGAAGTTCGGATAGCCGATATCAGAAGTGGGATAGCCTATATCAGAAGTTCGGATAGCCGATATCAGAAGTGGGATAGCCTATATCAGAAGTGGGATAACCGATATCAGAAGTTCGGATAGCCGATATCAGAAGTGGGATAGCCGACATTAGAAGAGGGATAGCCGACATCAGAAGTGTGATAGCCTATAACATAAGTGGGATAACCGAAATCAGAAGCGGGATAACCGATATCAGAAGTTCGGATAGCCGATATCAGAAGAGGGATAGCCGACATCAGAAGTGGGATAGCCTATAACATAAGTGGGATAACCGAAATCAGAAGCGGGATAACCGATATCATAAGTTTGGATAGCCGATATCAGAAGTGGGATAGCCTATATCAGAAGTGGGATAACCGATATCAGAAGTTCGGATAGCCGATATCAGAAGTGGGATAGCCTATAACATAAGTGGGATAACCGAAATCAGAAGCGGGATAACCGATATCAGAAGTTCGGATAGCCGATAAAAGAAGTGGGATAGCCGACATCAGAAGTGGGATAGCCGACATCAGAAGTGGGATAGCAGAAATCAGAAGTAGGATAGCCGAAATCAGAAGTAGGATAGCAGAAATCAGAAGTAGGATAGCAGAAATCAGAAGTAGGATAGCCGAAATCAGAAGTGGGATAGCCGAAATCAGAAGTGGGATTGCCTATATCAGAAGTGGGATAACCGATATCAGAAGTTTTACGAATTTTTACTTTAAGCGAAGGTACTACAACCGGGTAAATAACTGACAAAATAAATTCAACTGAAGCGGAGCCCAAAAAACGTTTTACTACAACCGAAGTCGACTGTATTTTAAATATTCCAAAAACATTCATTTTTTCTCGTAAAATTAGTTAGTTTACTCGAATTTTGTCATAATAATAAACAATGACAACATTTAATAAATAATAAGAACATGCCATATTTTTTTAAGAATAAATAAATCAGAAGTGGGATAGCCTATATCAGAAGTGGGATAACCGATATCAGAAGTTCGGATAGCCGATATCAGAAGTGGGATAACCGATATCAGAAGTTCGGATAGCCGATATCAGAAGTGGGATAGCCGACATTAGAAGAGGGATAGCCGACATCAGAAGTGGGATAGCCTATAACATAAGTGGGATAACCGAAATCAGAAGCGGGATAACCGATATCAGAAGTTCGGATAACCGATATCAGAAGTTCGGATAGCCGATATCAGAAGTGGGATAGCCGACATTAGAAGAGGGATAGCCTATAACATAAGTGGGATAACCGAAATCAGAAGCGGGATAACCGATATCAGAAGTTCGGATAACCGATATCAGAAGTGGGATAGCCGACATTAGAAGAGGGATAGCCGACATCAGAAGTGGGATAGCCTATAACATAAGTGGGATAACCGAAATCAGAAGCGGGATAACCGATATCAGAAGTTCGGATAGCCGATATAAGAAGTGGGATAGCCGACATCAGAAGTGGGATAGCAGAAATCAGAAGTAGGATAGCAGAAATCAGAAGTAGGATAGCCGAAATTAGAAGTGGGATAGCCGAAATCAGAAGTGGGATAGCCTATATCAGAAGTGGATAACCGATATCAGAAGTTTCACGAATTTTTTACTTTAAGCGAAGGTACTACAACCGGGTAAATAACTGACAAAATAAATTCAACTGAAGCGGAGCCCAGAAAACGTTTTACTACAACCGAAGTCGACTGTATTTTAAATATTCCAAAAACATTCATTTTTTCTCGTAAAATTAGGTAGTTTACTCGAATTTTGTCATAATAATAAACAATGACAACATTTAATAAATAATAAGAACATGCCATATTTTTTAAGAATAAAGAACTGGGTTAATTAACCGTGTTACGAGATTTGTATTCAGAAAAAAAAGTGCATTTTAATCGCAGTTAGCGATAAGGAGGGGAGGTGCATGTTGATAAGGCGTCAAGTTTCAACAAGGATATCCCGGAAAAAAAAATCGCACTCTAATGCAATAAAAGTCAAGGTCAAGAGCAAACAAAATTCATGCATACAAACTACATAGACAGAACGGCAGGCACAAAATTTTTTAATTAGAGAAAAAGGAAAAAATTGAATTTACTCACTGTACATTCTTGTCACTCCTCATGGAGATGTGATTTCCCGACTCCAGTCAAATACTATCTACTCATTTGTGCCAACCCTCTATCTGTAAAATGACAAACAAAAATTTGGGTAATTTTTCTGGCTAAATGCCTTTCCACACGAAAAACGATGATAAATTATTACACATGGGCTTATTATTTTAGAAACCAAGAAAAAGTAAAACCCTTTAGGCTTCAAAAAAGATTGCAAGCCAAACTCAAGTTTTTCTACCTACTATTTTCGAAAACTTGACTGTTCTTTTAAGTCTGCAGAAATCATTGGTTTCTGGGGCAGCCATTTAGCACTCGATAAGAACTTTTATTTGCGCTTAAAGAGGGATAACTTATCTCTAAAATAGCTAGCAGTGGGTGATAGAAAAAAAAATATTACCTACGAAGCAAACTCGAAAAACATAATGTCTTATCATTTAGTGAAAAGCAAAACTTTTATATAGGAAAAGCCATCAAGCTTATCTAAGTGAAATTTTTCGAGTGACCTAAACCCAAATCTTCCAGCTTCCCAAAGCATTTCTAAAATTTCTACACCAAATTCAGATTTTTTGAGAAAACTGCAGTATTTGTGGGGAGAAAAAATCAATTTTTCTCTAGGGGCTAAAGAAGACCCTCTCTTAAAAACTGTACATGGAGAGAAATACAATAACTGCATATTAAAAAGTTTAAAATCTTGACTAAAAGAATTTAGAAGGTTTGAGACAGGATATTAGAAGACTTGTTCATAAAAGAAGCCAGGACGAAAGACATCAGAAGTGGGATTTCTGCAATAATCAAGCAAAAATCATAACTTACAGAAGGTTTAAGATGTTTGCTTCAACAGAAAGTGGACAAAACGACCAAACACCCCGTAAAAAAGATGTTAAACGCCCGGAAACCTGATTAAACGAGTGTTTCTACACCACAAAGTGTACAAAACGACCAAAATGCCGGTTAAAAAGATGTTTAATGCCAAGACTCCTGATAAACGGGTGTTTCTACACCAGAAAATCGAAGAAAACGACCAACCCGGTAAAAAAGATGTTTAACGCCCGGAAACCTGATTAAACGGGTGTTTCTACACCACAAAGTGTACAAAAACGACCAAAATGCCGGTTAAAAAGATGTTTAATGCCAAGACTCCTGATAAACGGGTGTTTCTACACCAGAAAATCGAATAAAACGACCAACCCGGTAAAAAAGATGTTTAACGCCCGGAAACCTGATTAAACGGGTGTTTCTACACCACAAAGTACACGAAAACGACCAAAATTCCGGGAAAAAAAGATGTTTAATGCCAAGACTCCTGATAAACGGGTGTTTCTACACCAGAAAATCGAAGAAAACGACCAACCCGGTAAAAAAGATGTTTAACGCCCGGAAACCTGATTAAACGAGTGTTTCTACACCACAAAGTGTACGAAAACGACCAAAATGCCGGTTAAAAGATGTTTAATGCCAAGACTCCTGATAAACGGGCGTTTCTACACCAGAAAATCGAAGAAAACGACCAACCTGGTAAAAATGATGTTTAACGCCCGGAAACCTGATTAAACGGGTGTTTCTACACCACAAAGTAGACGAAAGCGACCAAAATTCCGGGAAAAAAGATGTTTAATGCCAAGACTCCTGATAAACGGGTGTTTCTACACCTGAAAATCGAAGAAAACGACCAACCCGGTAAAAAAGATGTTTAACGCCCGGAAACCTGATTAAACGGGTGTTTCTACACCACAAAGTACACGAAAACGACCAAAATTCCGGGAAAAAAGATGTTTAATGCCAAGACTCCTGATAAACGGGTGTTTCTACACCAGAAAATCGAAGAAAACGACCAACCCGGTAAAAAAGATGTTTAACGCCCGGAAACCTGATTAAACGGGTGTTTCTACACCACAAAGTACACGAAAACGACCAAAATTCCGGGAAAAAAGATGTTTAATGCCAAGACTCCTGATAAATGGGTGTTTCTACACCAGAAATTCGAAGAAAACGACTAACCCGGTAAAAAAGATGTTTAACGCCCGGAAACCTGATTAAACGGGTATTTCTACACCACAAAGTACACGAAAACGACCAAAATTCCGGGAAAAAAAGATGTTTAACGCCTGGACTCCTGATTAAACTGGTGTTTCTACACCAGAAAATCGAAGGAAACGACCGATGTAACAAAATATGACATCAGAAGTGGGATAAATCTATACATTATTTTCACCAATTTTATCAATAGGCTCAAGTTAAAAGACCTATAACATTTTTTCGACTAACAACTACTAGGCTTTTTTTTTTTCTTTCTTTTTTCGGAATTCATTTAGTATTTAAAAAAGATTGCAGGAAAAACTGCGCGCTAAACCGCGTAGAGATTTGCAGAATAAAGAGGATAAGCTTTTTTGAAAAATTTTTCGATGATTTTTTAGTGCTTGAATATAAGAAACTTCTGCATCATCCCTTTTTGCCTTTGAATTTTGACATCTGATCCGCCTCAAGTTTGCAGCAGGTTGGCCGAAATAGCAACGTGTTTAAAAATTTAATCAACTTTTGGGGCTTCTCATCCTATATCAAAGCTTTTTTTAGGGTGCAGGGCTTTGAATTTTGATAATTTGACCTAAAATTACAATTGAAATCAGAAAGAACGAACAGACAAAGCAAGGTCCAAAAAACTGTACATGGAAGGCTTTACAAATTCATCTCTTTGAGGAAGTTAAAAAAGATTAGGTTGGTTGCTTAAATGAGATAAATTGATTGCATTTTAAAGATTAAAATTTTATATAATAAAGAAATATATGAGATACCTTTTTTTTAAAGAGCAAATTTTCGTTGCTGATAACAAAAAGGTAGGTAAACTTGGCAAAATGATGCCGGGCCGATTGCCACCAAACGCCGGGAGTGATAAACTGATAAGTGATATAACGAAAAATTGGGAGGGCTTCGGGAGGTGCGACGAAGTAAGAAGATTGGGAAAATTTTTTTTAAAAAGTAATTTTGCGGTATTGCAAAACTAGGTCGGGATGGAAGGGGGAGACGCGAATTGTGAAACTAGCCCGTTGCAATTCGGCATGCACTTGACCTTGCCTAGCCGCAAATAAACCGCACTTTCCCAGTAGCCCTTTTTTAATAAATAATTTTTTTTTTAAATTTTTACCTTGTTACGTGAGAAGTGATGCGGGCTCCCACATGAAGGCTCGGACGGTATTTTATTCTTTCCCGAAAAAAAATTAAATAGTCAAAAAAATAAAACACACTAAAAAAAAGTGGGAACACTCGAAAAAAATAGAAAATAAATAAATAAAAAGATCGTTGGGAGTTATGAGGAGATAGGAGGTGGTTGGAGTCTCGGGGAGCTGCTTCCCATAGCGTTGGTCGTGCGTAACTGGGACTCGGCGCGAGGACCGATTTTCGTCGGTGGGGGCCTTCTCTCCCCTTCGCCGCCGCTTCGTCTCGCCGTCTCGCCCCCACCTCCGGACGCGGCGTACCCGGGTTTCGGCCGGCTTTCCGGCGAGACGCGCCACCGGCGCGAGGACTTCGAGAGGGGGCTCGACTCTTTCGCGAATTTTACGCCGAAATAAGTAACACCTTGAGCGACAGACGACTTTACCCAACAAACCATCGCGTACCTCAAAAAAAGAAACATCGCAAAAACATTTTAATTCATAAATCAAGCGATTTCGAAAATTTCATCTTAAGGAAACACCTGATTTCTAGTCTAGGAAAAATCACCTTTCAAAATAAGAAAACCTAAAATTTATGCTAAAATTCAAAATGATTGAAATTGAGGCACTTAAATTAGGTTAACTAATATCGAAAAAAAATTAATCTGTTTTAGAGTGGCACGTGCCGAAAAAAAGCTTTAAAAAATGAGAGGACCTTGAGTCCCCACTGCGCTTCAATTGAGGCTCCACTCTCTTTTTACCAAAAAAAAAAGTTATTGTATTACTCTCTAAGACAGAAAAAGCGTTTTTTGAATTTACAAAAAAATGGCGGGCTGTTTGAAATTTTAAAAACTGCGCTGTTGCTCTGATTTTCACCAAATTTTTTACAGGAAATTTTTTAAAAAAGTAGGCTTTATACAAGTACTTTACACACAAAAAAGCCGTATTTATTTATTTTTTAATAAATAAAGTAGATTTTTATTTAATGAGGAATCCTTTTCTTATGCGGGGCGTATCGATCTTTTCGACTTCATTGAACTTGTTATTTTCCAAACACGTTTTTCTACGATGGGGGTCTAAGGCGGCGGAGGGGCGGGAGAGAACGATAAAAAGGAAGGATTCGTTACTTGTATACGAATGACATTTTTCCAAGCATCCAATCAAAAATCATGTATATTTTGACCTGAAAAATACCTTTCAATAAACTTTTTTAAGGAGGAGCCATTTTGTAAAGATAAGAAAGTCTGAAACCAATCAGAGCAGCTACTGTGAAAAAGGTCGAGGAACGTCTAGACCTCTTTTAAGCCCCGGCGGTTGGACCTCTATTGGGAAAGGTCTGGATCCCACCTGGAGCAGGTCAACCGTAGTGTCATGCCTCTTTTCCCAGATTTCCTTTCAAGATAGTTTCAAAACGAGAAAAATTTTTTTTCTTCTCTTTAAAAGCCTTTTTTGAAGGTTGAAGAACACAGGATATTTTTAATGTACTCCCGCACCATCCTTTTATTGTCCCCAGTATTAACTTCCTTATAGAAGTTATTGTGATACCCTTGACGTCGGGTTTTTGGGGAAGGGTCTTCCAGACCCCGGAGGGTCAAATCGAATATTGATCTTTACCGATCTCAACTTTGTCTGTGGTGCCGGCCGGCCGTCCGTAGCATTTTTTTCCGGAACACTTTACGGCCACAGTTTTCATCCGATTTTCACCAAATTTTACACAAATTTCTTTAGCCGGTGAAGAAGAATGTAACGAGGGGGATTTTTGAATTTCGAAAAAATGGCGGAGATATGTCTGTTTGAAATTTTAAAAAATTCGCTGCGGCCGAACCGTTAATCCGATTTTCACCAAATTTTCACCAATTACTCCTTATATTTTTTAAGAATTTTTGGTGCAAAAAAATTGCCACTTTTTAATTACTATTTTATTAGTAGGGAGAAATTTCGTACTTCTACCCTTTACGAGAGGCACATCCCTAGGCCAAAGAGCCCATTATTTCTACCTTGACACTTAGAAATTTTTCGAAAAAAAAAAAGAAGAAGAAAGAAAAAGAAAGAAAAACCCGGAAAATTTTTCGAAAAAAAAAATTTTTTTTTGACAAAAAACTTAAAAAATTTTTCGAAAAAAAGAACTTCGAAATTTTTTCGAAAAAAAAAAAAAGGAAAACCCGGAAAATTTTTCGAAAAAACTTTGAAAATTTTTTGAAAAAAAAAAATTTTTTTTTTGGACAAAAAACTTAGAAAATTTTCGAAAAAAAAGTTAAAACTTAGAAATTTTTTTGAAAAAGAGAACTTAAAAATTTAAAAAAAAAACCCGGAAAATTTTTCGCAAAAACAAACTTGCAAAATTGTCCTTTATACTTTCCCTTCCTACTAAATCCCCTTCCTTTATACTTCCCCCTCCATTATACTTCTCCCTCTGTTATACTTCCTACTCCGTTATACTTTCCCCTCCGTTATACTTCCCCCTCCGTTATACTTCCCCCTCCGTTATACTTCCCCCTCCCATACTTCCCCCTCCGTTATACTTCCCCTCCCATATACTTCCCACTACGTTTTACGTTCCCTCCGTTATACTTCCCCCTCCTATATAGATACTTCTCTTTAAGGAAGTTTTCGTTGGAAGCTCTTCAACCATTACTTTTTCTTGACTTCAATATCCGCCATATTGGAGTCGTCAATTCAGAATTTTTAATCAAGCAATCAAAACAACTTCCAGATGTCCATAATGATCTAAAAGGCTATAAAACGATTAAGGTAAGTGCATTGTGAGTTTATGACGTATATTTTAACATACAATCAGGTACCCTATTTAAGCGATTCAAACTGGAAGAGAGAAATGAGGGCAAAAATTTTAATTGAATTAAAAATTGAAATTTCGATAAATCGTTTTATAGCAAGGACACTATGTTAGAAAATTTTCAAGCGGAAGTACTAGTAGTTATTCAAAATTTATTTATTTATTTTATATGTTAAATTATGAAATTCCTACTGTTTGAAGAAAGAAAAAAAAAGTTTCATGATAGAAAAAATGAAAGTTTTCTCCCAGAAAGGGAACACGGAACGGGAGTGAGAAAAAAAAAACTCGGAAATTTTTTGAAAAAAAAATCGGAAAATTTTGCAAAACAAAATCAGAAAATTGAGCAAAAAAAACCCCTTTTTTATTTCAGATTCGTAATCTACGCAAAATTTCAAGTAAATTTGAGTACTCATATGACAAGTTTGGACAACTTTTAAAAATGTAAAATTTAGCGTTTTTTGCGCTAAAATCCGTTAAAATTGACCTAGGAGACTCGTTTTTTTTAATTCCACTTATTTTTTCCCGAAGAATCCAACTGTCTCAAATTTGAGCATCTTCGCATTCTGCATCACGAGATTTCGTCGCTAATGGCCTTTTTTCAAGTTAGAACCCAAATTTTTAGTTCAGAAATGAAATTAGCAATTGTTGAAAGGAATTTTCTTTCGGACCACAAATTTTGAAAGAGCTACAGCGTCTTTTGTGTTTATGCATCAAAAATTAAATTCCGTCAACAAATCGCTAATTTCCATTTTTGAAGTATGGAATTTGGAGTTAAACTTGAAAAAAGGCCATTAGCGACGAAATCTCGTGATGCTGAATGCGAAGATGCTCAAATTTGAGACAGTTGGATTCTTCGGGAAAAAATAAGTGGAATTTAAAAAAAGAGTCACCTAGGTCAATTTTAACGGATTTTAGCGCAAAAAACGCTAAAATTTTACATTTTTTAAAAGTTGTGCAAACTTGTCATATAAGTACTCAAATCTACTTGAAATTTTGCGTAGATTACGAATCTGAAATAAAAAATAGGGTTCTCATTTGAAATGACGAAGTTAGGTTGTGTCTGGGACACCCTGTATATCCAGGCGCATTTTAAACTACACCATCAAATTCTTTGATTTAAATTAAGGGGGGTTTACATTTAACTTTTTTTTCGTAAAACCACTTTTTAACGCTCTCCCAGACGCTTGCCATGTGTTCCGGACACCCTGTATAACGTGGAAAATTCAAAAAATAAAAAAAAAAAAGCTTTCCCTCCTTAATACTTCCCACTCCTTCATACTTTCTCTCTCTTATACATCCTCCTCCGTTATACTTTCGTCTCTGTTATACTTCCCCTCACTTATACTCCTCCCTCCGCTATACTTCCTCTCCCATATACTTCCCCCACCACTGTACGTCCTTTCCGTTATACTTCCCCCTCCTGTATTGTTACTTCTCTTTAAGGAAGTTCTCGTTGGAAGCTCTTCAAACCAGTACTTTACCTACTAGACTACCTCATGATCGGCAAAAATCAGTTTTCCAGGCCCGTCTCATGGAGGGTATCACAACAGCTTCTCATTTAGGAAGTTAAGAAAAAAATTAAATAAAACGTGTGTCCGTTTCGTTACGCAAGTCTCGACCTCCGCTCAGAAATCTCTTCGTAGAATTAATCTGCATAAAGTTTCCCCACCTTTTTTTATTCGTTGGCTCTAAGTGATGAGTACGTGTGTAAGATCAGGGACGTGCTTTAGATCAGAAATTGACGGCGTGAAAAAAAAAAATAATGACCCTGCGGTAGCAGGGACTAAAAGGTAGATTTCTTTTCATGATTAAAATTAAAATGTATAAACACAAAATATAATTATGTTATAAAAATGATGATATAAGAAAAATTGCGCCACTGAGCCCCTAGAAAAACATCTGATAATTTTATTAATAAAATATTAATAATTTCCCGGTATAAATTCAAATTTTTTTAAAGTTTAGCTAGTTCAATATTTTGCGCCTGGCTCGTCCAAACCTGCTTTAATTAATTTTTTACACGCCCTCGCAGAGGTCTTAAAGTTTTTTTTTGCAAAAGGACTAGGATTTCAATAGAAAATGCCAATTTTGTCTTTTAAGCCCTAAGTAAGTAGGTGAATCGCTGGTCCGATTTCAGCCATTAACGAACTCGTCCGAGCTATTGAGATAAAAGCTCTAAATACCGGATATCGTCACCTCACATTAAAATTGCTCCAGTTATCGTGCTAAATATATATATATATATAAACTTTTCAACTGAGGATGGTTTTGGGGTCCAGGAGGTATGAAACGAAAAACGTATAGAAAATTTTTTGAATCTGCGACTACTTGGTACATTACAATAGGTAGATTTTTGAAGAAAGAAATCTACCTAAAAAAATGTAAACCTTAAAGGGAAGGTTTTTCTTTTTCTTTCGGTAGGCTTTCAGATAATATCAATCCTCCCTAGTCTGGCCTATATCTCGAACAGTAGAGAGGGGTTTATCTAGGTCTGATCAATACGGCCCATCTTCGAAAAAAAAAATTTTTTTCTCTTAAAGTTAGAAATTCTCCCCTACTTTTTCAAAAAATTGCCTATATGGGTTGGGTTTTTTAAATTCGAAAAAACTAGTATGAAAATTGAGGAAACCCTCGTTTTTGGAAGAGAAATCCCCTTTTTTTAATAATATAATAATAAATCCACTCTTGCTCTTAATAAAAAATAGAAAGTAATCTCTTTCGAATTGCCTCATCCGCTACGCAAAACAACAAAACATAATATAGTCCATTACTAATAGATTTAAAAATAAAAATTATAAATTCAAAAATTGAATTCATTACGACCAACAGTTAAAAGTCAATTTTTATTACTAAGGATGACGTTTTGGTTTTATAATTTTTTTAAATTAGAATGCATTTAATTAGCCATTGTTTGTAGGCAATTCTAAGGCGCATCTTGAGGTAGGTCGCCTAAAAAGAATACTCTTTTTTTAAGCAGTTTTAATGCCTGTTTATGTGTTTACAAACATCTGAATCCATAAATAATTGGATGTATGAATAGATCTCTGCCTATAGCCAAGTTTCTATTTTTTAAAATCGTTAAAATGAAATGTGTTAAATAATTTCCGACAACGTATATCTGGAATTTTGCGGGTTTTTCGGGTCTTCAAATGAGGAGCCAAAATGCGTTTGGACTTGATCCAGTTGTTTGCCAATTTAAGGTCATGAGAGGTGAACTCAAATGTTGCAATTGATCAAAATATGTTTTTGATGTTTATGATCGAAATTCCCCAACGACTTTTTTTAAAGCTTTTCCTGATCTTCCTGGAACTTCGGATTCTTCCGGAAATGATAGTAGCCTTGCATTAGTAGGCATACTGCGTTGTTTTGCCCATGAGTCACTTTTTTTTCTTGGGATTTACAGTAGAGAGAATTAAAATAAAAGGAAGAATCAAAGTTTCTTTCATGTTGTTTTTTCTCTTTTATACGTCGAGTATCAGAGAATGAATAGGAAACCCGGTGCTTGTTTTATCAAAGGTGCTGGAAAACTCGTTGGATGATGTGTTTGTGTCGGGTTTAAACTTGATTTTACCGCATCCGTCATTCCCACGGAGGATTTTCCACCACGCGTTTACGCGAGTTGGCGGAGTTGCGAGGGGGAGAACTGTCACAGGCAGAAACGTTCTAATTAACCCGATTCCTGAAAACTCCTCAAATCTAAGAAATAATTCGACGGTCCCCGATGGAAACGTTCAATTTTTGGAAGATTTCAAATTTTCAAGTCTTCAAAAACTCATTAACTTCCTTAAAGAAGTTATTGCGATACCCTCGACGTCGGTTTTTGGGGAAAGGTCTTCCAGACCCCGGAGGTCAAATCGAATATTGATCTTTACCGATCTCAACTTTGTCGTCTGTGGTGCCGGCCGTAGCATTTTTTACTTCTCTTTAAGGAAGTTCCCGTCGGGGCCAGCTCCAGACTAGTACTTTTTTTTGGCGTATTTATCGTTAGGGAGAATATTTTTAGGTATCATTTAAAAAAGTTTTTCATTTTTTCTAATTCTTCATTGTACAAAAAAAATGATTAAATCCGTAGCTGGAAATGCGAAAATTTAATGAGGACTAAAAATGTAAACGAAACAAATTTTAGCACGAAAGAGGAGAAAAAAAAAATTTTTTTTTTCTTCCAACTTTCCATACTATCTCGAGTCACTTTTTTACAAGTCTCCGCCCAATAATTCATTTTTCATTGTTTTCTTGTTTTCTCTTAAAGCCGACCTTTAAGTTCACTCAGGCTCTTTTCAAAAAAAAATTTCCCACGTGTAAGAATTTTTTAACTTCCTTAAAGAAGTTATTGCGATACCCTCGACGTCGGGTTTTTGGGGAAGGGTCTTCCAGACCCCGGAGGGTCAAATCGAATATTGATCTTTACCGATCTCAACTTTGTCTGTGGTGCCGGCCGGCCGTCCGGCCGTTCTTAGCGTTTTTTTCCGGAACACTTTACGGCCACAATTTTCATCCGATTTTCACCAAATTTTCACCAAAATTTCTTTAGCCGGTGAAGAAGAATGTAACGAGGGGGATTTTTGAATTTCGAAAAAATGGCGGAGATATGTATGTTTGAAATTTTAAAAAATTCGCTGCGGCCGAACCGTTACCAATCCCATTTACAGAATTTTGGCGTAAAAAAAATTGCGACTTTATTTATTATTTTATTAATTTTATTTATTAATTTTTTTTTAGTAGGGAGAAATTTCGTACTTCTACCCTTAACGAGAGGCACATCCCTAGGCCAAAGAGCCCATTATTTCTACCTTGACACTTAAAAATTTTTCAAAAAAAAAATTTAAAAAAAAAAAAAACCGTAAAATTTTTCGAAAAAAAATTTTTTTTTGGCAAAAAAAACTTAGAAAATTTTTCCAAAAAAAAAGCCCGAAAAATTTTCGAAAAAACAAACTTGGAAAATTCTCCTTTATACTTTCCCTCCCTACTACATCCCCTTCCTTTATACTTTCGTTCCCTTATACTTCCCCTCCCTTATACTTTCCTCTCTGTTATACTTCCCCGTTCGTTATACTTCCCCCTCCGTTATACTTCCCCTCCCATATACTTCCTACTCCGTTATACTTCCCCCTCCGTTATACTTCCCCTCCCACATACTTCCCCACCCATACTTCCCACTCCGTTATACTTCTCCTCCCATATACTTCCCCCTCCTATATTGTTACTTCTCTTTAAGGAAGTTCCCGTCGGGGCCAGCTCCAGACTAGTACTTTTCTTCTATCTTCAATAATTTTGTTAATGATTGGTCAATAATTATAAAATAATCAAATCTGCAAGAATTACAACAATGTCTGGAAGTGTAGAATAATTTTTTTAAAAAAAAGACTCTTTTTATAGATATTTATAGGTAATGTAAGCATTTTTTAAAACTAGTCTTTCCCGACCATAAATTGTTCAAGGAAAAACCTATTTGCGTAGATGAATATTCCCTCAAGGGCGATTGCATCTCAATTATAACGCATAACTCATTTTTTTTACATCCTATAGAAATTTTCCCTTTTTAGCAATTTAAAAATAAAAACTATTTGGAATTAAGAAAATCATCCTGTACGTCAGGGATTCCCTAACTGTTTAGCGAGCCCTAGTGTAGAGGTTTTCCTCCTTGGCTGCATTTTTATGAATCTTCGCACAAAAGTTTCGATTTTTATAATTCTACTCAAAAGTATTTTTGCCTAAAAATGAAGGTTGGATGTCTATAAAATGGGGTAATTGAACTGTTTATCTTGGTTTAAGGTGTATTTGGATTTAATGGTTGCGTTAGTGAGAGTATTAGAGGTGGCAATAAGATGTATAGGAGGGATATACAAGATTTCTCCGGCGTCAGGGCCCGAGGGTGTCGACGGGCGCGGGGTGGTGGATGCGCGAGGGGAAGCCGATCGTGAACCGTGAACCGTACGGGTCGTGATCTGTTCCCCTATGCCCCGGAGATCACGGACCTTTGCGTGCGATCGGACCGAGGAGTCCCGGCGTCCGCGTCGTGAGCCGAGAATCCACTGAACTTGATCGTTTAAAAAATTCACCTTGTCCGTTGTCAATTCGTGGGAAAAGAACCCTTTTTTGTATAAAAAACTAAATAAAACGTGAGTGCGTTTTCACTAACATCGTGTTTTAAATGGAGATTTTAAAATCCACGAAGCAGCCTCCCAAATAAAAAAAAAGATTCCCCATCTTCCTCCAAAAATGAAAAGAAAAACCCTCTACAAAAGGTTTTTACATTCAACTCTGAAGTAAAAAGGGGTACTTCACTTGAAAAAATGACAGCAAGGCCCAAAGTTGCAGCAAAAAATTTTCTTGGCATAATTTTTTAAAATGGCAGTCTGGCCGTCCTTCGCATGTTTTGCGGCATTTTTATCAGATTCAGTTTGAAAAAATAACAGCAAGGGCCA
This sequence comes from Orius insidiosus, assembly GCA_014119065.1. Lineage (NCBI taxonomy): Eukaryota > Metazoa > Arthropoda > Insecta > Hemiptera > Anthocoridae > Orius > Orius insidiosus. The sequence goes on along the minus strand of JACGAQ010000188.1, from coordinate 209,775 downwards.
TACTCGCTGCAAAAATTTTCTTGGCATAAAACCCGTGGTAATCGACAAAAAAATCGTGTAAAAATTATGTTTTTCTTACCAAAATTAGGAAAAAGTTTAAGGCCGTCCGGCCGTCCTTCGCATGTTTTTCGCCATTTTTATCAGACTTCAACAACATTTTTAAAGGATCTTCTTTTAAAATCTTTAAAGGATCTTTTCCTTTTGTAGTGAAAAATGAAAATGACTAGAGATTGTTTTGAAATTCGCAAAAATGGCAGAAAATATGTCTAAAGTTTAGTTATTCCGGAACACTTTACTGACTCAATTTATATCGGATTTTCACCAAATTTTCACATAATATTAGGTGTACAAAATGAAACTCAGCCACAGGGTAAATTTGAATTTTGTATTTTTAGCCGAGTTTCATTTTGTACAAGTAGTTCATTTTTTCAAAATTTTAAACATTCTAGGCGTTAAAGTCCATCAAAAGTTGACCTTCTCCGTGTAAGAAGGTTATTGAAGTATAACTATTAAGAAGGTTAATTTTTAAAGGCTTGTAAATCGTAAACCGTTACAGATATTGAAAAAATGCACTAAATAAAATCTGTTGGAAATTTAATTCTCTTTAATTTTTATTCTATTCATTTTTTCTCTAGGACGCACTGTTTCAAGATAAATTTATTTAAAAAATTATTTTCCGAAAATGGTGCATCCTAGAAAAAAATAATAAGTACAATTTATAGAGAATTAAATTTTCTACAATTTTTATTTATTAGGTGTACAAAATGAAACTCAGCCACAGGGTAAATTTCAATTTTGTAGATTTTAGCCGAGTTTCATTTCGTACACCTAATACTTCTTGTACATAAAGCTTATTTTGAAATATATAGCAGGGAGCAATTTGGGGTGTACTCGCCCCTTCCGTGTGAAGCGAAGACTTTCGTTTTTCTAGTTCGATAAATTTTTAGCTTCTTCTTTTACCCTCCATGTCGGGTTTTCGGGAAGAGTATTGTGGAGCCCATAGTTTTTTACTGGACAAAAGCTTTCAATTATTTTTTCGGGAATTCCAGGTCCTAGAAATGACTCACGAATTTAAAAAGTCGAGTCAACCGTTTCAAATTCGTGTATCCATCGGTGCGTATCCCTTCTCAACTTTTTTTTAAAATCTCTCTCTCTCTTTTTTTAAATCCCTCCGAACGGTCCTTCAAAACGTCCCCTCGACGTTTCTTACCGTTTTATAAAATCGTGACGGCTCGAATTACCGAGAGAGGAATATACAAGACGGGAACACCCTGTATTCTTTGATGGATCTTCATTTAACGGCCATAACCCGATAATAGCAACCTCAATTAACCTTTTAGTTTTAATTAATTTTTATCTCGTGAAGCGTTTACTTAATAGCTTCGACATGAAAAGGATGAGAAAGACACAAACGGACTTTCAAAATAAAAAATTTTTTTTAAACGAAATAGGGCGTTTTGTATAATAAATCGTGATTAGAAAGTAAAATAGCTCTGCAATCGCCATCATGATACACTGTGAGAAAAATCCAGATATCTAAACCGGTTCACGAATTGAAAAAACTGCACTAAAAATTATTATGTACTTTAGATGATATAGAGAAAGTACTTTTTGAAGTTTTGGCAGCTTATGACGTGAATTGCGCAGGTTTAAGCCCAAAGCAAAGTACTAGAACCCGTTGTCTGATTTATTTTTGGTCTTGAAGTCTAGAGTGTGTGAAAAACTTTTTTCTGAGACGTTTTGTGTGCAAAAAATAACGATTTTGCACAAAAAGGAAGGTGAAGCTCACCTTTTCAAAACAAGGTCAATCGAAGAATTGATTTTCTAAGAATTAGGCCTGACACGGATGTTTGGAGGCCTACCTCTATCGATCCGTGAGGCGGGCCGAGCCCTAGAAGGCCTACATCCCAAAAAGCGCCCCTTAAAAAAAAGCGAAGCCATTAAACCACGAAAACTATTTTCATAAAAACGTGAGAATCGAGCCCTAGAAGGCCTACATCCCAAAAGCGCCCCTTAAAAAAAAGCGAAGCCATTAAACCACGAAAACTATTTTCATAAAAACGTGAGAATCGCCTTTCATAATCCTCAAGCTAATTAGGCTCGATATTTAAAAACCCTTCAGGCAAAAAATCATCCGGAGTCCATTAAACTGGTTTTATGCTTAAAATTTTTTTTCTCTTTCTCTTATAAGATGAGTTTCTAGTTGAGGCAGGTTGTGCAAACCGGAATGAACGTTAACTGCTATTTCGTCGATATACGCTTGGCGATCCATCATAAATGAACGCGTTTACGCAACAGGAACCCTCTATTAGACCTTCTCCCGCTGACACCTGGTATAATTACAGCTCTATTATTATTTTTCTTCTTTTCTTGAACGCATTTCACTTGAGCCAAGGTTTTTCTGCATTATAGAAACTACCTTTCGGCCAAAAGCAACCCTTTTAACCCGATTTCAACGTGTTTTTCCTGGTTTTTCGGCGAAAAAATACCATTTTTGGAGGTGTTTTTCCCAGAAAACACTTTTCAGAAAAATTTTCTATATTCTATCGGATGAAAAGCAACTATTTTCTCGAATTTCGGACCTTTTTCTCGATTTTCTGTCTTAGAAACCACCTCTTCATCTTTTTCTAGTCGTTTCCCTCGATTTTTTGGCCAAGTTGGCCTTCTTCGTCAGATTTCTATGGGTTTTCCTACTTTTTTGGCTGAGAAACACCCCTCTAAAAGATTTAGGGCGTTTTCTTCGATTATATTTTACCTAAAAGCGCGGAGATTTAAACTATTTGATAAACAGTTATTTAAGTGGCTTTATTGTCGGTCCAGGTTTTGACAGACTGGCGTAAGTTTTGCCATTTGAAAGGGTGAGTCAGTCCTCGAGAACCCTTGGATCCTGTTCAATTATCTTTCATCCTCACCGTCCATCGTAACATTAAATTATCTTGCCTTATGATGGGTTTCCTTCGTTTTTTAAGGAAGAGGGAACTTGCTAGTTTTAAGGAGGTATGATGGTTTTTAAGTGAGTTGCTTTGCAAATTTTTCGTTGTGAGCAACGGTTTTCGGTTTTTCCCTTCTATCTCGGAAACCGTCGCTCAAAACGAAAAAATGTCCCAAGTAAAAGTTGTAGGTACTAAATTTTACTACATAAAATATCTTATTAGTTTTTTCCGTCAGAGCAATACTTTAGGAGATATGGAATTTTTAAGTTGGTTGCTTTGCAAATTTTTCGTTGTTAACAACGGTTTTTGGTTTTTCCCTTCTATCTCGGAAACCGTAGCTCAAAGCGAAAAAACGTCCTAAGTAAAAGTCGTAGCTACGGACATTTCCTACAAAAAAGACCTCATTGGTTTTTTTGTCAGAGCAATACTTAAGGAGATATGAGGTTCTTAAGTGAGTTGCTTTGCAAATTTTTCGTTGTGAGCAACGGTTTTCGGTTTTCCCTTCTATCTCGGAAACTGTCGCTCAAACGAAAAAATGTCCTAAGTAAAAGTTGTAGGTACAAGATTTCCTAAAAAAATTTTTATATTCATTATTTGCGTAAGAGCAATATTAAGGAGTTATGAGGTTAAAACGTTTTATCCTACAGAGCCTGTCTGAAAACTTAAAACCATCATATCTCCTAAAATATTTCTCTGACGGAAAAAACTAATAAGTTATTTACGTAGTAAATTTTTGTAGCTACAACTTTTACTTAGGACATTTTTTCGTTTCGAGCGACGGTTTCCATGATAGAAGGGAAAAAACCTAAAACCGTTGCTCACAACGAAATATGTACAAAGCAATTAACTTAAAACCCTCATATCCCCTTAAGGAATCCAAGACACCCTTTTATCTTACTTTAAGGAATTTTCTACTTAATTTTGGGGAAAAAGGTCCCTTCTTTTATTATCTACGCCCCTACTCTAAAGAAAATTATTGAGATACCCCTTTATAGACGGTTTTCGAAATTTCGAATCGACATCTGATGGACAAAATGATCTGCGGTAGTGTGCCTCAAGTTTCATCGAATTTTCGCCGTTTTAGATGATAGAATTTTTTTTAAGAAGTCGGTCTGCAGTCTGATGGAATTGGCCCAGGAAATCATCGATTTCCAAGGGGGGGAGGCGTGTCTTGAAGAGTCAAAACCTAGCAATTTCCTCTCAATTATCTTCAAGGGACAATGAGTCCAATAAAAAGAAATCAGGTAGAAACTTTGAGAGGAAAAAAAAAAAAAGACGTCCGCACTTTTCATAATCACGAGTACGGTACGCGGATTGAAGAAACGTCAAAAAGTCAATTTGTGCCGATTCGAAAGGCTCTGGAAATCGTCGTAGCGATCGAGCGGGACATGAAACGTTGCCTCGACCCGGGAATTCAGTGAGGGCGAGTGCGTGCCGGTAATGGATCTGCCCTACTCACGACCTCCCGCACAAATTACCAAGCTCGAGTACACGAGAGATATTTCCCCGCGGAAAATATTCTTTTTTTTTATACGTCCACTACGTTTCTTCATCTTGCGTACGGGGGTTGGTTTTAACTCGTCCGCCCGACCGTGAATACTTTCACCATCTCCTTCATCTCGTTTTTATCGCTTATTTATTGCTCGCCCATTATCCCGAAACGCGTATTTATCTTTTCGGAGAAGTGGGGATTTTTTTTTATTATGTACAAGATTGCGCACGTCTTACGATCAATCGTGGTAAGGATAAGCACGACTCCCGTCTGTATCTTCATCTTCTTGATGATTCATGAGTTTTGATTCGGAAAATGAAATTAAAAAGGTACCCTAAACGATCACGTGCATGCAATTATTTATTTCCCAGCCGGAAGCCGAAATAAGGACCTTTCAAATAAAAATCTTTTATTAACCCTTTCGAATATAAATCGTCGACTTCCCCAAAATGGGCCCACTTCTAAGATTTATTTTTTATCCCTTTCTTTTATTGCTAACCCATCAATCTAATCAACTGCTCCAAATAGTCGACCAGACCATCATTTAAAATTGAACAAGGAGGGCATTACGATAATGAAGATCTTTTTAGCCACTGATAGAACGCAAGAATACACTAATTTTATTATTGAAAAATAGCTAGGGAGAGAGAATGAAAGTACTTGTTTGAAGAGCTTCCAAAGATAACTTCCTTATAAAGAAGTAACAGGAGGGGGAAGTATAACGGAGAGAACGTACAACGGAGGGGGAAGCTTATGGGAGGGGAAGTATAAGTCAGGGGAAGTATAACGGAGGGGGAAGTATAACGGAGGGAGAAGTAAAACAAAGGGGGGGGGGAGTATAAAGGAGGGGAAGTATAAGGAAGGGGAAGTATAAAGGAGGGAAGTCTTTTTTTTTTTTTTTTCGAAAAATTCCAAGTTTTCTTTTTTTTTTTTCGAAAATTTTTCTAAGTGTCAAGGTAGAATTAATGTGCCCTTTGGCCTACGGATGTGCCTCTCGTAATGGGAAGAAGTATGAAATTTCTCCCTACTAAAAAAAAAAAAATTATTAAAAAGTGGCAATTTTTTTACACCAAAAATTAGTTAAAAATATAAGGAGTAATTGGTGAAAATTTGGTGAAAATCGGACCAACGGTTCGGCAGCAGCGAATTTTTTAAAATTTCAAACAGACATCTCCTCCATTTTTCGAAATTCAAAAATCGCCCTCGTCAGTTTCTTCTTCACCGGCTAAAGAAATTTGTGTGAAAATTTGGTGAAAATCTGATGAAAACTGTGGCCGTAAAGTGTACCGGAAAAAAATGCTTCGGACGGACGGCCGGCCGGCACTACAGACAAAGTTGAGATCGGTAAAGATCAATATTCGAATGGACCCTACGGGGTCTGGAAGACCCTTCCCCAAAAACCCGACGTGGAGGGTATCACAATAACTTCTTTGAGGAAGTTAAAAAGAGTTTATTCAACGACCGATTTCGGCCTAATAGACCTCATCAGGTGAAGGCTTTTTCTCGTGCAAAAAATCTAGGAAACGAGTTTAAAAACGTTTTTCTCGATAACTTCTGCCCTCAAAAAACATTTTTTAGGAGGTTTCCTTTTTTAAGGGTCCCCACTTTACTCTATTTATTATTTTTCAGCAAAGGATTTCGATAAAAAATATGAGGAAATAGGGCCTTAAATTCATTTTTTACAAAACGTTTCTGCGGTTTAACAGTATTCAGACCACGTTTAAAAACAGCCGTAACATTGCGTCAAAATGTGGATTCGTTTAAGTGTGAAGAGAAAAAATACCTTTCAAAATAAAGTTGATCAACCGTAATTTTTTACTGTAAAAAAAACGTTTTTCTTGATGGATTCTTAATAATTTTGATCAGTATTGTGCTGGCCTTGGATTTTGTGTTGAAATAGGTTTTGCTAATTTTTTTTCTCACGATTTTGTCTTTGAAGAAAAGTTTAAAAATTTTTCTAGGCTTTGAAAAAGCGGACAGGTAATCACGACAGGAGTTAAAGGATCAACGTCGGTTCCCGCGGGACATCGTGACCTCATGTAAAGGTCGCCTTTTCCCTTCTTTTAAATGGAAAAAGTCCTGGGCGTGGAAAGAAACGCGGGAAGGTACACGATCGTTTAAGGGTCTTTTCGCCGATGGACTCTTCCCAAGGACCGAGAATGCACGGCTAAATGAAAGTTAATATCGTTTGTGTAATTTCCGACTTGATTTATACGTGACTTTAACTGTTAGCAGTTTGTCACGGATAAAATGGCCAAATAGGCTCGCCTCCATTCCAAAAGGCATATTTACACCCGGAGTAATACTCACGATCTTTATACATAATATCTTTCTCTTAAAGTAAGGTGTCCATTTTCAAAGGAGCCTTGAAGAAGAGATTAGGAAACAACATCTTTTAGGTAGATTTCTTTTCTTCAAAAATCTACCTATTGTAATGTACCAAGTTTATATATATATATATGTATATATTAGCACGATAACTGGAGCAATTTTAATGTGAGGGTGACGATATCCGGTATTTAGAGTTTTTATCTCAATAGCTCGGACGAGTTCGTTAATGGCTGAAATCGGACCAGCGATTCACCTACTTTACTTAGGGCTTAAAAGACAAAATTGGCATTTTCTATTGAAATCCTAGTCCTTTTGCAAAAAAAACTTTAAGACCTCTGCGAGGGCGTGTAAAAAATTAATTAAAGCAGGTTTGGACGAGCCAGGCGCAAAATATTGAACTAGCTAAACTTTAAAAAAAATTTGAATTTATACCGGGAAATTATTAAATATTTTATTAATAAAATTATCAGATGTTTTTCTAGGGGCTCAGTGGCGCAATTTTTCTTATATCATCATTTTTATAACATAATTATATATTTTGTGTTTATACATTTTAATTTTAATCATGAAAAGAATCTACCTTTTAGTCCCTGCTACCGCAGGGTCATTTTTTTAGTTCTCACGCCCGCAGTTTTAATCCGAATTTCACCAAAATTTCACAAAATCTTCCTTTCATCTTGAAAATGCAAGAGATTTTTTTTTTAAATGGCGCAGATATGTCTGTCTAAAGATTACATTTTCCGGAACACTAAATTTTCTTCCAATGTTCACTTTTTTACAGAATCTCTCTTTTGCAGTTGACTTGAAAACCCGTGAGATTTCTTTGAATTTCGCAAAAATTCGGAGTTCTGTCTGTCTAAAGTTTTGTTAAACGCGCTACGGCTGTACGGTCGGATCTTCACCAAAGTTTCAAAAAATACTCCTTATATTTCGCCTTACTACCGGCTATCTCATTTTTCCTTGGTTTTCAGGAGAACCAAAATACGGATTAATTTCTCATTGGAATCAATGCATCACCTATCGGCTAAATCGTGAACTACGCTTTTTCTGTTGGTAATAGGGTTAAAGTACCAACGGAATTCGATTCTCCACATTTACCATCAGAAACAATGCCAAACTCAAAATTGACAAAAAATGACTTAGCCAACTACGCGTTTTCTGTTGGTAATAGGGTTAAACTACCAACGGAATTCGATCCACCACAAAATTTACCATCAGAAACAATGCCAAACTCAAAATTGATACAAAATTACTTAGCCAACTACGCGTTTTCTGTTGGTAATAGGGTTAAAGTACCAACGGAATTCGATTCTCTACAAAATTTACCATCAGAAACAATGCCAAACTCAAAATTGATAAAAAATTACTTAGCCAACTACGCTTTTTCTGTTGGTAATAGGGTTAAACTACCAACGGAATTCGATTCTCCACAAAATTTACCATCAGAAACAACGCCAAACTCAAAATTGATAAAAAATGACTTAGCCCACTACGCGTTTTCTGTTGGTAATAGGGTTAAACTACCAACGGAATTCGATTCTCCACAAAATTTACCATCAGAAACAATCCCAAACTCAAAATTGATAAAAAATGTCTTAGCCAACTACGCGTTTTCTGTTGGTAATAGGGTTAAACTACCAACGGAATTCGATTATCCACAAAATTTACCTTCAGAAACAATGCCAAACTCAAAATTGATAAAAAATGACTTAGCCAACTACGCGTTTTCTGTTGGTAATAGGGTTAAACTACCAACGGAATTCGATCCACCACAAAATTTACCATCAGAAACAATGCCAAACTCAAAATTGATAAAAAATTACTTAGCCAACTACGCGTTTTCTGTTGGTAATAGGGTTAAACTACCAACGGAATTCGATCCACCACAAAATTTACCATCAGAAACAATGCCAAACTCAAAATTGATAAAAAATGACTTAGCCAACTACGCGTTTTCTGTTGGTAATAGGGTTAAACTACCAACGGAATTCGATTCTCCACATTTACCATCAGAAACAATGCCAAACTCAAAATTGACAAAAAATGACTTGGCCAACTACGCGTTTTCTGTTGGTAATAGGGTTAAACTACCAACGGAATTCGATTCTCCACATTTACCATCAGAAACAATGCCAAACTCAAAATTGATAAAAAATTAGATAGCCGGTGTTAGAACTAACGCGAATCAGAATTTAATGTAAAAAAATAGTTGCTAGAAATTTGGGGTATCCTCGCCCGTTCCGTGTGGAAAGGCTGGGCGAAGGCATTCGTTATTTCTTCCTCGATACTGAAAAATGAATGAAAAAGTATTACGTTTCTCTACTTTAAGGAAGTTTCCTTCGGGGCAGCTTAAACTATTTTTTTATCGATCATTAGTTTGTCTGGGTTTTTAGGCATTTTATTATTTAGGGGGACTAAATTTTTGTAACTTTTTTCAAGGAGTTTCCTATGGCCATTAAGTCAAAAAAGCTCCAATTTTTTATTAGATTTTTACCCATATTTTCTGTAAGATAATAGAATAATATAAAAATTTTGGCTTCACTCGAAAAAGCTTTGGAGTCTGTCCAACGGATTTCATGCGGATTTCTGAAAAAAAAGAAGAAACACGTTTTCCGGGGATCGAAATAAGCTAATTATGTCGTAATGACAGCGGGGTAGATCGAAGGTACGGTTGTCGAAGGCTCTCGGCCGTTTTGCTCTCAAAAGTTTCGCGTTCTCCCCTCTCCGGGTGTTAAATGGAGCGTCACGGATACCGCACCGTGTTTCGAATTTTTTCTCTCCGTCCTTTTTTAAAATTCCTCTCCTTTCCCCAAGTCTCTCAATTTGTCAAATTAAGACCCCAAATGAGAATTCCGAGCAAACTTTTAAATAGCTAAATTAATTAATTAATTGAAAGGGCGACTTGGAGTTTTCAGAGAGCTAACATCGCAATCAGGCTTTGACCCAGACAGATTTGAGTCAATTATTCATACCTATGCACGCTGTCTGATATCCAGACTGCGTCCCCCTGTTCCCCAATCAATAATTAATTTCCTCCCCTAATAATTCACAGTGATTCCTTCATAATCAAATGAATTATAAATACAGTTCGACACTTTGATGGTCACTGCTGCTAATTACTAGTTAATGAAGCCACCTGAGCCCAATAGACTTCCTCAAAAAGGATGCTATTGTGATACCCATGATCAGTTTTTCTCTGCGGAATCTGGAAGACCCTTTTCCAGAGACCGTACATGGAGGGAGTCACAATAACTTCTCTTTGTCGGTGTTAATTCATCTCTGTGGTTCGCCAGAATTTTCCGATTTTCAAAAAACCTCCCATTTAAAGTTATCTTGAAAATTGTGGTGTCCGTCAGGGAGTAAAATCAAGAAGCCACGATGGAATGTTTGCCTCTGATAATGGCGCTTTAACTTCCTTAAAGAAGTTATTGTGATACCCTCCAAGTCGGGTTTTTGGGGAAGGGTCTTCCAGACCACGGAGGGTCAAATCGACTATTGATCTTTACCGATCTCAACTTTGTCTGTGGTGCCGTCCGTCCGTCCGTAGCATTTTTTTCCGGAACACTTTACGGCCACAGTTTTCAGCAGATTTTCACCAAATTTTCTTTAGTCGGTGAACAATAAACTAACGAGGGCGATTTTTGAATTTCGAAATAACGGCGGAGATATGTCAATTTGAAATTTAAAAAAATTCGCTGCAGCTGAAGCGTTGGTCTGATTTTCACCAAATTTTCGCCAATTACTCCTTATATTTTTAAAGAATTTTAAAAAGTTTTAAAAAAAATTTTAAATTTTAAAAAATTGTCATTTTTTTAAACCTTAATTATAATTTTATTAGGGAGAAATTTCACTCTTCCACGCGCTACGAGAGGGAAAAAAATCCCTTGGGCAAAATCCCATTATTTCTACCTTGATACTTAGAAAAATTGTCGAAAAAATAGAACTTCGAAAATTTTTCAGAAAAAAAGTGTAAATTAATTTTTATTTTATTTATTTTTCGAATAACAAAAAAACTCCCTCCTCCGTTATACTTCCCCTCCGTTATGCTTCCCCTCCGTTATACTTCCCCCTCCCTTATACTTCCTCCTCCTATATTGTTACTTCTCTTTAATAAAAGTTTTCGTTGGAAGCTCTTCAAACTAGTACTTGATAGAAGAGATGCAAATGATCAAATTTCCCTACTTTGCGTGAATTCCCGTCGGGCTAGACCGATTTTTTTTGTCAATGCCCTGTTAGTTATTGTACCGCACACGTCGCCCATAAAAAAGAGCATTTACGCGTTTGAGAAGACGAGAGGGGCCTCTGAAAAGGATCGTTCGCGGAGCGCGAGTCGTTATCTCCGCGCGGAGATAATCACGTTAATAAAACGTAATCGTCGAATTACTTGTCTGTAAACAGCCGTAGGTACGCGGTGGTAAAAACCAACAAGAACTTTTATTAATTGATAATTGGCCGTTTCGAGAGAGGAACGTCTGACCGGTAAACAGTTTAAAGGGGCTTTTAGTAGCTCTTTGATTGATGACCTGCGGTCTACGAGTCTTCTACTCAACGCTCCATTATTAATTTAAACCTTTCGAAAAAACCATAAAAGTCTCGAAATGGACCCTTTTCTAGGAAGCGTAAAAATGGTCGCTATTAAAACAAAGGGCAATCGTTTTATGGAGGGACTCCTCAATAATAAGAAATAATCTGAAATGAGATAACAATTCCAATTTTTATTTTGCCATGATGCCCATTTCAACGACTTATTTAGGCGTTTTCCTTGGCTTTTTCAACAAGAAACTCCATTTTAACTTGGATTTCCTACGTTTTTTGGCGGTGGAACATCATTTTTTGTGAACATGTTTTTTGGCCCTTTAAACCCTCAGTTTACACGATTTTTGACCTTCTGATCCTTCTACTCAGTTTTTCAACATAGAATATAAAACTTCAAAAATAAAAACTTCAATATTTGACGATATTTTGCCTTTAAGTTCTTCAATACTTCTAAAGTCGCCTACTTATTATTTTAAGAGGTTTTAATGACAAGTTATAAAGCAAGTGTAAACACACTGACGCTGTAAAATGGACTATTACCAACCTATATAAAAGCCACCATTGTTTTCGCCCCTTTAACACCTCTGCCCGTTTATAACGATTTATCATATTTTATGGATATTTTACGAGGAACTGAAAAATTATAAAAAATTATAGTTTTTAGGTTAATAGTTAAGGATTATGCTACAACAATGAGACTAATTAATAAATCGTCGCGTTAGTTCACCGGCTAAGTCATGTTTTTATCAATTTTGAGTTTGGGATTGTTTCTGATGGTAAATTTTGTGGAGAATCGAATTCCGTTGGTAGTTTAACCCTATTACCAACAGAAAACGCGTAGTGGGCTAAGTCATTTTTTTTATCAATTTTGAGTTTGGCGTTGTTTCTGACGGTAAATTTTGTGGAGAATCGAATTCCGTTGGTAGTTCAACCCTATTACCAACAGAAAACACGTAGTTGGCTAAGTCATTTTTTATCAATTTTGAGTTTGGCATTGTTTCTGATGGTAAATTTTGTGGAGAATCGAATTCTGTTGGTAGTTTAACCCTACTACCAACAGAAAACGCGTAGTGGGCTAAGTCATTTTTTTATCAATTTTGAGTTGGGCATTGTTTCTGATGGTAAATTTTGTGGAGAATCGAAATCCGTTGGTAGTTTAACCCTATTACCAAAAGAAAACGCGTAGTTGGCTAAGTCATTTTTTTATCAATTTTGAGTTTGGCATTATTTCTGATGGTAAATTTTGTGGATAATCGAATTCCGTTGGTAGTTTAACCCTATTACCAACAGAAAACGCGTAGTGGGCTAAGTCATTTTTTTTATCAATTTTGAGTTTAGCGTTGTTTCTGATGGTAAATTTTGTGGAGAATCGAATTCCGTTGGTAGTTAAACCCTATTACCAACAGAAAACGCGTAGTTGGCTAAGTCATTTTTTTATCAATTTTGAGTTTGGCATTGTTTCTGATGGTAAATTTTGTGGAGAATCCAATTCCTTTGGTAGTTTAACCCTATTACCAACAGAAAACGCGTAGTTGGCTAAGTAATTTTTAATCAATTTTGAGTTTGGCATTGTTTCTGATGGTAAATTTTGTGGAGAATCGAATTCCGTTGGTAGTTTAACCCTATTACCAACATGAAACGCGTAGTGGGCTAAGTCATTTTTTGTCAATTTTGAGTTTGGCATTGTTTCTGATGGTAAATTTTGTGGAGATTCGAATTCCGTTGGTAGTTCAACCCTATTACCAACAGAAAACGCGGTTGGCTAAGTCATTTTTTATCAATTTTGAGTTAGGTATTGTTTCTGATGGTAAATTTTGTGGAGAATCGAATTCCGTTGGTAGTTTAACCCTATTACCAACAGAAAACGCGTAGTGGGCTAAGTCATTTTCTATCAATTTTGAGTATGGCATTGTTTCTGATGGTAAATTTTGTGGAGAATCGAATTCCGTTGGTAGTTTAACCCTATTACCAACAGAAAACGCGTAGTGGGCTAAGTCATTTTTTGTCAATTTTGAGTTTGGCATTGTTTCTGATGGTAAATTTTGTGGAGAATCGAATTCCGTTGGTAATTTAACCCTATTTCCAACATAAAACGCGTAGTGGGCTAAGTCATTTTTTATCAATTTTGAGTTTGGCATTGTTTCTGATGGTAAATTTTGTGGAGAATCCAATTCTGTTGGTAGTTTAACCCTATTACCAACAGAAAACGCCTAGTTCACGATTTAGCCAACAGGTAATGCATTGATTCCAATGAGTAATTAATCCGTATTCTGTCTCTCTTGAAAACCTAAAAAAAATGATAAAGCAGGTGTTAGAACTAACGCGACATATGAGGAAGAGAACTGAATAGAGGAAAGTTCTAGGCTACCTTCCCGCATACTCGTAAAATCACCGTGCATATATTATTCAAGGAAAAATTTGAGAGGACAATAAACGGAAATAAGATCACCTGATGATACCTATTAGATCGAAACCGGTTACGGTAGAAAATACTGCGATATCGGTTATCCCACTTGTGATAGAGATTATCCCACTTCTGATATCTGTCATCCCAACTTTGATATCAGTTATCCGACATGTGATTTTTGATATCAGCCTTGTGATATCGTGAGACGTTTGGAGAGGCCGGAGAAAACGGCAAACGCACGCTCTGTAAAGTGAATCATGGAAATAACGCGAAATACCATTTGCCCTCAATTTTCGTCGTAATACTCGGTTATTATGCAGATCGGTAATGTTTTGAAATGCTGCGAAAGTAGTTCGGGCTTTAACGCACGCACGATGACGGTAGCTGAAAATGTCAGAGAGAAAATTGATAGACTCTTATTTTCATTAAAAGTTATGCCTTTCGGTTTTGAAGGTTTAGAAAATAATTTATTCACGCCATCGAGCGGCAAAGCTTGTAGGCAAAGTTTGACGGTTAGATGAACAATTAAAAAAAAAAAATTTACATCATTTTCGGCGTACGGGCGAGCGAACACTTTGTAAAAAGAAGTCCCTTTTTGGCCGTCGATGTAGAAATTTTTTTTATATCTTTTTGGAAGGTAAAAAAGGCGGTTAGAGGACGACTTTATCTCACGCTTACTCTCGGAATTAGTTAGATTGGCAAGAGAGGGTTTCTTTGGTGATGGTTCCATCCGATAAGGAGATCACGGCTCTTTCTCCCGGGCTGGTCAAGCGTCGTGACACCCGGGGTCCTGACCCTCTCCCATTGTTACAAGAGCACGACCTGATACTTATCTCGAAGAAGGAGCTTTTCTTCTTCTGTCCGAAATTCGAGCAAAACCGCGAAGGTGCGTTGTTTATCGATGCTATTAGAGCGATAGCGAATAGTACACGATGTAAAATAACTATAATTGACCCTTCATAAAAAAATAACCATGTTTAGAAACGAAAAGGTTGTCTTCTCAAATTCTAGAAGAAAAAGAACAGTTTGGCCAATTTTTAACTTCCTTAAAGAAGTTATTGTGATACCCTCCACGTGGGGTTTTTCAGCAGATTTTCACCAAATTTTCACACAAATTTCTTTAGCCGGTGAAGAAGAATGTAACGAGGGCGATTTTGAATTTCGAAAAAATGGCGGAGATACATATGTCTGTTTGAAATTTTAAAAAATTTGCTGCGGCCGAACCGTTAATCCGATTTTCACCAAATTTTCACCAATTACTCCTTATATTTTTTAAGAATTTTTGGTGCAAAAAAATTGCCACTTTTTAATTACTATTTTTATTAGTAGGGAGAAATTTCGTACTTCTACCCTTTACGAGAGGCACATCCCTAGGCCAAAGAGCCCATTAGGTATTTCTACCTTGACACTTAGAAAATTTTTCGAAAAAAAGAACTTGGAAAATTTTTCGAAAAAAAAAAGGAAAACCCGGAAAATTTTTCAAAAAAAAACTGAAAATTTTTTGAAAAAAAAAAAAATTTTTTTCGGACAAAAAAAACTTAAAAAAAGAACTTAGAAAATTTTTCGGAAAAAAAACAAGCCCGAAAAATTTTTCGAAAAAACAAACTTGGAAAATTCTCCTTTATACTTTCCCTCCCTACTACATCCCCTTCCTTTATACTTTCGTTCCCTTATACTTCCCCCTCCATTATACTTCCCCTCTGTTATACTTTCCTCTTCCTTATACTTTCCCCTCCGTTATACTTCCCCCTCCGTTATACTTCCTCCCATATACTTCCTACTCCATTATACTTCCCCCTCCGTTATACTTCCCCTCCCACATACTTCCTACTCCGTTATACTTCCCCTCCCATATACTTCCCCCTCCTATATAGATACTTCTCTTTAAGGAAGTTTTCGTTGGAAGCTCTTCAAACCAGTACTTTAAAGTGATTTTCAGGACGTTTTTCTGGTTCCTAAAAGCCCGTATGATACAGGCTTGGATTTAGGGAGTAGGCCCTCTGGAAGACAAGACAAACCTTAGGTTTAACGGAGTGGGAGGCCCTCGTTTATTTCGAACTCCGAGTTTCCTTCCCAAAAATTGTCGCCAGTCGCCGTCCGTCTTTCCTCCTCTGCGAAGGCCGAACGCCATTTAAGCATCCTTGACCTTAAAGAAAGAGTTTTTAAACACAATTTGATAAAAGGCCCATTTTCAAAAGTAAAATAGTATAGCAATATTTACAGTCTCCAAAGGTCATTTCGACCCCATGGGGTCTCTAAGACCCGTTTCTGGAATCACAACTAAGGTAACTTCTTTTTTAGGAGCTTAAAAGGTAGACACATAATCGTTTCTTGACTTAAAAGTCTATTCTTAGCTAATAGGCCAATAAAAACGGCTAATGAAAAGAGCGATTATTTTCTCCGGACTTGAAAACATCAGAATTGTAATATAAATTGGTTTTTGAAAAGAAAAATAAATGTTTTCAGACGAATTTTTAAAAGAGGAGGACAAAAAAGTTCATTGACCCCCAAAAAAGAAAAATCATGCAAAACGCAAACGTCATGTGAGGTACAAAAAAGTCGAGTGTGAAAGGTTTAAAATAAACGGAAAATGACAAGTTAAATTAAATTCAGAGATGTTGGGTTTTGAAAAACGTTTATTAAAACAAAAAGAGGTGTTAAAGTTTGGCTTTTTGTAATTATTGATAAATATCGTTTGATTATTATGATCAAAAGGATTGTGGGAAAACTGCATTCACGATTCTTTTTTCTTTTACATTCTTGGAGGTGGGCATGCGATTCCTCGGCGACCCTTAAATGCCAAACGGAGCCTTCGGCTTCTTCTATCTTTCATAAGTTTCCCAAGGTAGGTAGTCTCTTAAGGCTCAAATTGACAAACATGACGAAAAGCAAATTTTTCCAGAAACACAGTTTTGAAATGGGCCAAAATGACCCCATAGGGTCAAAAAGACCAATCAAGTTTTTTTCTCCTCACGATTTCGGTCTTTCCGACCAGCTTTAAAAAAAAAACCCTCTACCCCAAAAATTGTGAAAAACGTTTAAAAAGATTACGAAATTCTAAGTACTTTCCTAAAAGATTCTACGTACTATGTATAAAATTACCCTTATCCTCAAATCTCGAGCCCAAAAAAAAAGAAACTTTTTTTTCTCTCTTCCCCTCCCTTTTCCTTATTCTCGACAGGGTAAAAACTTTTCTCGAGCACCTTTCCTCTCTTTAAAGTTTCGACCGTAATGAAGTTGTGAGTTTCCTTCCTTAAGCTAGGTCAGGTGTAAACAGAATCTTCCTCTAAATGTAAATTTACTATAGCTTTTAATGCAATTTTTTTTTAAATATAAACTTTTTCATAATGAATTTTAAAGAAACGGCTTCTCGAAAAGTTTTTAAATATTTTATTACGTGTAGTTTCATACATCAATCTTAAACTTTTGAGTAAAAAAAGGACGAAAACAAACAATTTTTTTTCAATCCCTCGGTCTTTTCCCTAATTTTTACAGAATTTTCAGGAGTTTCATCGTTTTTTGACAGAGATTTCCCTATTTTTGCAGGATTTTCAGAAGTTTTCATTTTCAGATTTTCAGAAGTTCAGAAGTTTTTGTAAAATCCCCATTTTTTAGTAGAGTTTTTACTAGTTTTCCTCGGTTTTTGACAGGTTTTTATTAGGTGTACAAAATGAAACTCAGCTAAAATCTACAAAATTCAAATTTACCCTGTGGCTGAGTTTCATTTTGTACACCTAATAAATAAAACTTGCAGGAAATTTAATTCTCAATAAATTTGCACTTAATTATTTTTTCTAGGATGAACCATTTTCGGAAAATAATTTAAAAAAAAATAAATTTATCTTGAAAACAGTGCGTCCTAGAGAAAAATTGAATAGAATAAAAATTAAAGAGAATTAAATTTCCAACAGATTTTATTTAGTGCATTTTTTCAATATCTGTAACGGTTTACGATTTACAAGCCTTTGAAAATTAACCTTCTTAATGGTTATTCTTCAATAACCTTCTTACACGGAGAAGGTCAACTTTTGATGGACTTTAACGCCTAAAATGTTCAAAATTTTGAAAAAATGAACTACTAGGTGTACAAAATGAAACTCGGCTAAAATCTACAAAATTCAAATTTACCCTGTGGCTGAGTTTCATTTTGTACACCTAATAATTTTATCTAGTGGCAAGAATTTCGTCAAGATAAAATTTTTAAAAATAAATCTTTATAATTGATGCCTACCTCCTTTTTTCTCATAGGATTTTCCTTGTGGGATAAAGATAAGAACAATCGGATCGCCAGTTTTTAATTTTTTTCTCTCTAGATGTTTTCCTAGGTACCTAATTAATAAAAATTAATTTTTTTAAAATAAAAAACTACATATTTTCATGGATTGGGGTTAAAGTGGAAGACTCACAGCACTGAAATCGAGGTTCCAATCTCGCTGAGTAAAACAATTTTATCTTTTCGAAAGAGAACTTTTTGAATTGCCCTCTAGAAGTGATTTTGAAAACTTTAAGAGCTTTTTTTTGTCTTTTGTTTATGTTTGGGACTGATTTTTTGAAAGGTCGCCAAGGAAATATGGCGAAAGCCGCCACCTTGGCTCATCCTACGAAAAACTTGTTCTTTAGAAATCTAATCTAATTTTCCTGTAATTTAATTAAACTGGGTATAAACTTTTTTTTTATAGGAAGCGGGAAGTTAATTGGAAAAATGAGGGTGGTTTTCTGGTTGTCTAAATAATGTCGGGTTCGTGAGAGGGGGTGGATGGGGGCGCTTTTGCTTCAAGCACGAAGCCGACCCGGTGACCTCGTTTCGCCCAGACATGTGAACACCCTCACCCAACATGATAATCAACGATTTTTTAAAAATCTAAAGAAGAAAATAAAAATTGTAGTAAAATTCAATAAAATGTATTTCAATAGTTTAGCCAAATGAGGATTCAATTGAATTTGTAAAAATGGGAGGATTCTCCGTCTAAAAACGAGGAAAACCTCTGAAAATCATTCAAAAATAGGGTATCCCAGGAGGAAAAAAAGGATGGAAAACTTCTGAAAACTCCGTAAAAAATGGGGATTCTATGACAAAAAAAACAGTGAGAAACTCCTGAAAATACGGTTTAAGTGGTGTTTTAGCATCAAAAAGCCGAGGAAAACGCCAAAATTCCTGCTCTTTAAAAAAAATAAAAAATTGTTTATAAGAATTAATTAACCAAATGAGTCATCTTTTTTTTCTGTATAATAAAATACATAAAATTAGTTATAAAAAAATATTTAATTTATAACAATAAGTGAGAATAGTTTTTAATAAAAATTAAACCAAGTTTTTATCCTTGACATAAATTATAACCGGAAAATTAATTAATCAATTTACGACAACAATATCTCGTGAACTACATACATACAATACATACATACGAAAAACGGAGGGGGAAGTATAACGGTGGGGGAAGTATAACGGAGGGGGAAGTATAACGGAGGGGAAGTATAACGGAGGGGGAAGTATAACGGAGGGGGAAGTATAACGGTGGGGGAAGTATAACGGTGGGGGAAGTATAACGGTGGGGGAAGTATAACGGTGGGGGAAGTATAACGGAGGGGGAAGTATAACGGAGAGGGAAGTACAAGAGAGGGGAAGTATAATGGAGGGGGAAGTATAATTGAGGGGAAGTATAACGGAGAGGGAAGGACAAGAGAGGGGAAGTATAAGAGGGGAATTACAAGAGAGGGGAAGTATAACGGAGAGGGATCTATAACGGAATAACGGAGGGGAGGTTTTTTTTTTCTCGAAAAATTTTCCGATTTTTTTTTTCGAAATTTTTCTAAGCGTCGTGAACTACATACACGTACATACAAAAAACGGAGGGGGAAGTATAACGGAGGGGGAAGTATAACGGTGGGGGAAGTATAACGGAGGGGAAGTATAACGGTGGGGAAGTATAACGGAGGGGGAAGTATAACGGTGGGGGAAGTATAACGGAGGGGGAAGTATAACGGAGGGGGAAGTACAAGAGAGGGGAAGTATAATTGAGGGGGAAGTATAACGGAGAGGGAAGGACAAGATGGGGAAGTATAAGAGAGGGGAAGTACAAGAGAGGGGAAGTATAACGGAGGGGAGGTATAACGGAGGGGAGGTATAACGGAGGGGGAAGTATAATGGAGGGGGAAGTATAACGGAGGGGGATCTATAACGGAATAACGGAGGGAGGTTTTTTTTTTCTCGAAAAATTTTCCAATTTTTTTTCTCAAAAAATTTTCCGATTTTTTTTTCGAAATTTTTCTAAGCGTCGAAGTAGATATAACGGGAAGTATGAAATTTCTCCCTACTAAAATAATAATTAATGTTCAAAAATGATTATTTTTTTAACACCAAAAATTCTTAAAAAAATATAAGGAGTAGGTAATTGGTGAAAATTTGGTAAAAATCTGCCGAAAATCAGTTGAAAATTGTGGCCGTAAAGTGTTCCGGAAAAAAATGCTACGGCCGGCCGGCACCACAGACAAAGTGGAGATCGGTAAAGATCAATACTCGATTTGACTGTGGTCTGGAAGACCCTTCCTCAAAAACCGACGTGGAGGGTATCACAATAACTTCTTTAAGGAAGTTAAAATTGTTTTAAAATGAAATCCGAATTTAAAAGTAGAGAGTAAAAAAAAGGCATTTATTTATTTTTAAAATTAAAACGACCCGACCGTAAACGCAAAGAGGGAATGGGCGTTGTTAATAAAGCGGGTATAAAATGGTTTCTTAGTATATTCATAAATAAAAGAAAAAGTTTAATAGACTGAGGCCATCATAAACCATTCTATTATTAATATCACCTTTAATAATGTATCATAGAAAAAGAGGGAAATAGTCCATTTCTGTTTTATAGTCGCTTTTATTTGTATCATATCAAACGATTTCCTTAGAAGCAGAAGGATTTTTATAAAAACAATATATTTGAAATGTCTAAATTAAGATACTTATTTTTCGGTTTTTGGCGCTCTTTGTGTGCAAGAAAACCCCACTTTACAACATCATCACTCTAGAGAATTTCTTGCTCAACTATTGCTGCTACTAGGGAAGATTGTGTGAAAATTTGGTGAATATTGTGTGCCGCAAAAAATGGGACCCGAACTACAGACAAAATTTGACCCTACGGAGCCCGGAAGACACCCCATAAAGCCGACATGTGAGGGTAAAACAATAACTTCTTTAAGGAAGTTAAAAAGAATATTTAATATGATTACGTTAGAATATTTTAGTATGTGAGAATGTAGGATGATTGTGGTTTTCTTTATTATTAAAAAATAAAAGTGGGGGTTTCGAGGAGGAAATCGGGTCTCGAACCTACCTCAACTCCGTCGTCATGGGAACTCATGTTCGCCGGGGAGAAGGGGTGGTAGATGAAGATGCGACGGAGGAGGTCGCGGCCCTCTTGACACAATTCGGGAAGTCTCAACTCTCCGGAGTCTAGACTAGGTCACGCTTCCCTGGAACGATTCTCGAATTAGAAGCACCTTCTTTGCGACATCCCCTCCCTACATCATTCGACAACCCCTTTTCTCCCTCGAGAGGCCGCTGTTAACTCTCAACGATGCCCTCTACTTCTCCAAAGACGAAAAACGTGCGGGTAATTCGGAATTCAAGTATTATGTACCTAAAACCACCTTTTTATATCCTAAACCGTATTTTTTAAATACATAATATCAATACTACAACCTAAGGTAGAATCACTGAATGATTTTAAAAGTTACGTCTGTAGTTTTTAAAATTACCGTCTCTAACCTCAAAATTAAGTTTTTCTTAAGAAATCCCTGATGATGATACTACTTTTCCACTCTTTTTCAAGTTTAGCAATTACTTTTTTTTCATCTAGATACTGGCGGGACAAAAGACTGCAATTGCGCATGCTTCCGGTGCATGTTAGGGACATCCGGTAGGCGCTCCCAGTACGGGAGGGGTATCCGCAACAACCCTGACCTAACTTCTATGTACTAATGAATTGACCCTTAGCAAAGAAAAGCCAAAACATCGGAAAAAGCAACCGAATGTCACCTAAAGATAACAAACTCCGAAATCCAATTTCGCGATTAAAAAAAAACTTTTCATAACTGCATTTTTTATATTTAAGATAAGAAAAACTTTTGTTTTTAAATTATAAAAGTTTTTTATAAGTTTTTTTCTTGTGAATCGATAGGCCTGAGAGATCCTATTTTTTCCGGCGTGTAACGACCTCCAAGGTCTAATCAGAAGATTGCAAAAAAGGCCTCACGGGGCGAAACTGACAAATAAAATTCGTTCACGCAAAGCGATGGGCGCACACGCACGGCACGCGACCTGCCCGGCCAAGGCCGACCTAAATAACGCGAAATCTTGGATATGATCAAAAGCCTACATTAAAATCGCTCCCACCCCACCGACTCCAGGGGGGTCGAAGGGTAAAGTGGAGGAGAACACGAGATTATGTTAATTTTTTCGCCAACGTCCTCTTTTGTGTGCGTTTGACACGCATTCTGGACCTTGTCCGCCCGCCGAAAGAGTTCGTGAGATCCCCTAAACTTTCGTGGTTATTTTTCTTCTAAATTATTCACGAGAGCGATAGTCTCCCCCAAAACAAAGTACGGGTTTGAAGAGCTTCCAACGAAAACTTCCTTAAAGAGAAGTAACAATATAGGAGGGGAAGTTATGGGAGGGGAAGTATAACGGAGGGGGAAGTATAAGTCAGAGGAAGTATAACGGAGGGGGAAGTATTTATAAGGGAACGAAAGTATAACGCGAAAAATTTTTCAAGTTTTCTTTTTAATTTTCCGAGTTTTTTTTTTGAAAATTTTTCTAAGTTTTCTTTTTTAAATTTGCGCTTTTTTCCGAAAAATTTCCTAAGTTCTTTTTTTTTCCAAATTTTTATAAGTATCGAGGTAGAAATAATGGGATTTTCGCCCAAGGGAGGTCCCTCTCGTAACGAGTGGACGTACGAAATTTTTCCCTACTAATTTGAAAATATTATTGTGGAAAGTTAATAATTTTTTTATACCAAAAATTTTTAAAAAATATAAGGAGTATTTGGTGAGAATTTGGTGAAAATCAGAACAACGGTTAGGCCGCAGCGCAGTTTTTAAAATTTCAAACGTGCATATCTCCGCCATTTTTTCGAAATTCAAAAATTGCAGACGATAATTTCTTGTTCAACTAGGTTGTGTGAAAATTTGGTGAAAATCGGTTGGAAACTGGCAGTAAACTGTTCCGGAAAAAATGCTACGGCCGGTCGGCACCACAGACAAAGTTGAGATCGGTAAAGATCAATGATTTGACCCTCCGGGTCTGGAAGACCCTTCCCCAAAAACCCGACGTGGAGGGTATCACAATAACTTCTTTAAGGGGATATGAGGGTTTTAAGATGGTTGCTTTGTATATTTTTCGTTGTGAGCAACGGTTTTCGGTTTTTCCCTTCTATCTCGGAAACCGTCGCTCAAACGAAAAAATGTCCGAAGTAAAAGTTGTAGCTACGGAAATTTACTACATAAAATATCTTATTAATTTTTTCCGTCAGAGCAATATTTTAGGAGATATGAAGGTTTTAAGTTTTCAGACAGGCTCTGTAGGATTATTAGTTTTAATCTCATAACTCCTTAAATACTGCTCTTACGCAAATAATGAATAAAAAAATTTTTGTAGGAAATCTTTGTACCTACAACTTTTACTTAGAACATTTTTTCGTTTGGAGCAACGGTTTCCGAGATAGAAGGGAAAAACCGAAAACCGTTGCTCACAACGAAAAATTTGCAAAGCAACTCACTTAAGAACCCTCATATCTCCTTAAGTATTGCTCTGACAAAAAAACCAATGAGGTCTTTTTTGTAGGAAATTTCCGTAGCTACGACTTTTACTTAGGACGTTTTTTCGTTTTGAGCGACGGTTTCCGAGATAGAAGGGAAAAACCGAAAACCGTTGCTCACAACGAAAAGTTTGCAAAGCAACCAACTTAAATACTTCCATATCTCCTAAAGTATTGCTCTGACGGAAAAAACTAATAAGATTTTATGTAGTAAATTTCAGTACCTACAACCTTTACTTATGACATTTTTTCGTTTTGAGCGACGGTTTCCGAGATAGAAGGGAAAAACCGAAAACCGTTGTTAACAACGAAAAATTTGCAAAGCAACTCACTTAAAAACCATCATACCTCCTTAAGGAAGTTAAAAAACTAGAAAACTACATTTTTAAGAGCTATAGACAAACTGGGGGCTTTTAGTAGAGGAAAACTCCCAAAAAATCAGTCAAATTACGGGGTTTCACAGAAGATTTTTAAAACAGCGCCTTTTAGAAAAAGTTAATTTTTTTTTGTACACGAACTGATGGTTTTTTTCTAACTCGTGAGTGCGTCTAGAGGTTAAAATCCGAGTCCCATCTTTCGGATAAACGGTCGTGAGACAGTAGTGTTGTGTTTAAAGATCGTGGGCCCCGAGCCCCGTGGGTAAATATCTCGGAGGGATCTTTTTTGAGATCGAGGATCGGCAATTTCTTTCGTGCTTTGAAAACTTTCGTGTCCGAGGGTGCGTGAAGAAGTGAGAGGTCGTAGAAAAGGAAGGAGAGTGACCGATGCGGTTTTAAAGAGAGGGGAAGAAAAACAAGTATTCAGTCGTGCGTACATTACCTGAAAATCCCTTAAAATCAATAATAATTAACGAAAAAAATTCAATTCAGACGGAAAACTGGAAAAGCAAACAGAGCACGTCTGTGTTTGTCCTCCATTCGTGATGCACTTCCCGATGTTTCCGTGCGAAATATAAATGGCTCCGGCGTTTATCTCCGTCCGCAATGAGGATGAACGCCGCGGTGTTAAACAAACGTAAATCAGCGATGCAAATGACACGCGAGAATGGAAAAAACAATGAGATAATGAGTCCCTTTTCACGTCCATTGGACATTATTTGAAATCCAAACATAAAGAAAATGCAATTTGTTTTCTCCCTAAGTAGTTGCACTCTATTTTTAAATATTTGAAGAAAGAAAATAATGAAACTACAGATTTCGAAAGGCGCTAATCTCCTGATTTTTTTCCTTGCAAACTTTTAAAAAAAGAGGATGTGGAGAAAATGTCAGAAACTTAAAATTTTAAAAATGAATTTATAAAAATCTTCCCCTTCCTTAAACTTTACCCTCCGTTATACTTCCCCCTCCCTTATACTTCCCCCTCCAAAATTTATTCTTCTCTTTAAGGAAGATATTATTCCCCCTCCAAAAAAAACGGAGGGGGAAGTTTTTTTTTCTCAACAATTTTCTTTTTTCTTCTTCTTTCTTTTTTTTTTCAATTTTTTTTTTTTGGAAAAATCCATTGAAACTGTGGAAAAATCCCAAAAATTCAGTCAGTTGACGAAAAACCTCAGGGTCAGAAAACTATTTTTACTTTTTGAAAACTTGATGAAAAGGGTGGAAGAAAAGGCTGGAAAACCAGAACATCGGTCTATCCGGTGGGGTAGACCTAAAAACCGACCTTTCGAATCGGCAAAAAGTCATGGGGAAAATGCGCTTTACACTGTAGAAAGAGTGAGAAAGAGTTTTTCACATTCTTGGCCCTAAAACCGAGAAAAACTCCTAAAAATCCGGTAAAAAGTGGAGTTTTGGTTTATAATATGAGATAAACGCCAGAAAATCACGAAAATCTAGTAAAGTTTGAGGAGCTTCCAACAAAAACTTCCTTAAAGAGAAGAATTTTAGGAGGGGAAGTATAAGGAGGGGAAGTATAACGGAGGGGGAAGTATAACGGAGGGTAAAGTTTAAGGAAGGGGAAGTATAATGGAGGGGGAAGTATAACGGAGGGGGAAGTTTTTTTTTCTCGACAATTTTCTTTTTTCTTCTTCTTTCTTTTTTTTCAATTTTTTTTTTTTTTGGAAAAATCTTCTAAGTTATTTTTCAAAAATTTTCCAATTTTTTTTTAAATTTTTTGAGTTATTTTTCGAAAAATTTTCCGAGGTTTTTTTTTTTTTTTTTTTTTAAATTTACTGATTTTTTTGTCGAAAATTTTTCCATGTATCAAGGTAGAAATAATGGGATTTTGCTTAAGAGAGGTTCCTCTCGTAAGGCGAGGAAGTATTAAATTTCTTCTTACTAAAATAATAATTAATGTTAAAAAATTATCTTTTTTTTTTACACCAAAAATTCTTAAAAAATATAAGGAGTAATTGGTGAAAATCGGACAAACGGTTCGGCCGCAGCGAATTTATTAACATTTCAAACAGACATATCTTCGCCATTTTTTCGAAATTCAAAAATCGCCTTCGTTACATTCTTTTTCACCGGCTAAAGAAATTTGTGTGAAAATTTGGTGAAAATCGGTTGAAAATTGTGGCCATAAAGTGTTCCGGAAAAAAATGCTACGGCCGGACGGCACCAAAGACAAAGTTTAGATCGGTAAAGATCGATATTCGATTTGAACCTACGGGGAAGACCCTTCCCAAAAACCCGACGTGGAGTCACAATAACTTCTAAGGAAGTTAAAAGATATTTTCGTAGGCAGGAAAAGCCCATATTCACTCTCAAAATCTTAATGAAGTATACATGACTTCATCGGTTAAGTAGGTAGAACTGACTTTATGAAGCGTGGGTTCAAAAAATTATTAACCTTCGTATATAAGCGCATGTTTTAAAAGGCAGAGCACGTTAAACGGCAGAGCACAGACTGGTTTTGTTAATGGACTATTTATTGAGTAGTTCTGGATGTGACATGGACAACTCTATTTCACCCTCGTCCTCAAACACCGGAACTGCAGTCGACTTCATAAAATGTCACCTCTAATTTTCTCTCCGCATTTTTCAAAAAGAAGACTCTTCACTCAAAAGGCGTTTATCTCGCCTTCGGCTGTGATTAGAGACGTCCGTAATTAGAGGAGCTAAAAAGCTTTTTCGCCCCGTAAAAATCCCCGGGAATTTTCTTGAGTGTTCCATTCCGGGCTTTTCCATACACGGGCATAAAAAAAAGTCTGCTTCGGGAAGAGGAGCAATTACGACATGAAGCCTCTCCGAACAATAATCGATAAAAATCCTCAATTTGGAAAAACAATACGAATTTCGAACTCAAAAAAATATTCCTTTTTCTCTTCAGTCGTAAAAGGTGTGTACGTGACTAAGCCTACATTTCACGGATTGCAGTAGCTCATTTACAAGATCGGAGACCTCTTTATTAACTCCACGTGTCATAATGAGACACCCATTATTCCTTTTTTTTTATCTCTTACTTCTTTAAAAAGAAGTAATAAATACGTTCCTAAACGACCCATTGAATTTAAATTACTTTTTGTAAGAACAAACGAATTATATTTTGTGCATCAATTTTTCAATTTTATTCAGGGAGCCAAGAATTCTATTCTATGCAGTCATTTTAGAGTAAAGGTTGAAATCGATTGCGCAAAATTACCTATTTGCGGAGGGGTTTATATAGGCGGATTATATAGGATTATATAGGCGGAGGGGTTTATATAGGCGGATTATATAGGATTATATAGGCGGAGGGGTTTATATAGGCGGATTATATAGGATTATATAGGGAGGGGTTTATATAGGCGGATTATATAGGATTATATAGGCGGAGGGGTTTATATAGGCGGATTATAGGATTATATAGGCGGAGGGGTTTACGAGTATATAGGCGGATTATATAGGATTATATATTCGGAGGGGTTTATATAGGCGGATTATATAGGATTATATAGGCGGAGGGGTTTATATAGGCGGATTATATAGGATTATATAGGCGGAGGGGTTTATATAGGCGGATTATATAGGATTATATAGGCGGAGGGGTTTATATAGGCGGATTATATAGGATTATATAGGCGGAGGGGTTTATATAGGCGGATTATATAGGATTATATAGGGAGGGGTTTATATAGGCGGATTATATAGGATTATATAGGCGGAGGGGTTTACGAGTATATAGGCGGATTATATAGGATTATATATTCGGAGGGTTTATATAGGCGGATTATATAGGATTATATAGGCGGAGGGGTTTATATAGGCGGATTATATAGGATTATATAGGCGGAGGGGTTTATATAGCCGGATTATATAGGATTATATAGGCGGAGGGGTTTATATAGGCGGATTATATAGGATTATATAGGCGGAGGGGTTTATATAGGCGGATTATATAGGATTATATAGGCGGAGGGGTTTATATAGGCGGATTATATAGGCGGAGGGGTTTATATAGGCGGATTATATAGGATTATATATTCGGAGGGGTTTATATAGGCGGATTATATAGGATTATATAGGCGGAGGGGTTTATATAGGCGGATTATATAGGATTATATAGGCGGAGGGGTTTATATAGCCGGATTATATAGGATTATATAGGCGGAGGGGTTTATATAGGCGGATTATATAGGATTATATAGGCGGAGGGGTTTATATAGGCGGATTATATAGGATTATATAGGCGGAGGGGTTTACGAGTACCTATATAGGCGGATTATATAGGATTATATATTCGGAGGGGTTTATATAGGCGGATTATATAGGATTATATAGGCGGAGGGGTTTATATAGGCGGATTATATAGGATTATATAGGCGGAGGGGTTTATATAGCCGGATTATATAGGATTATATAGGCGGAGGGGTTTATATAGGCGGATTATATAGGATTATATAGGCGGAGGGGTTTACGAGTATATAGGCGGATTATATAGGCGGAGGGGTTTATATAGGCGGATTATATAGGCGGAGGGGTTTATATAGCCGGATTATATAGGATTATATAGGCGGAGGGGTTTATATAGGCGGTTTATATAGGATTATATAGGCGGAGGGGTTTACGAGTATATAGGCGGATTATATAGGATTATATAGGCGGATTATATAGGATTATATAGGCGGAGGGGTTTATATAGGCGGATTATATAGGATTATATAGGCGGAGGGGTTTACGAGTATATAGGCGGATTATATAGGCGGAGGGGTTTATATAGGCGGATTATATAGGATTATATAGGCGGAGGGGTGCCACACTCGCCTGTGGTGATCGTCTCACATTTCTCCCTACTGTTAAAAAGTACTGGTTTGAAGAGCTTCAAACGAAAACTTCCTTAAAGAGAAGTAACGATATAAGAAGGGGAAGTATAACGGAGGGGGAAGTATATGGGAGGGAAAGTATAACGGAGGGAGAAGTATATGGGAGGGAAAGTATAACGGAGGGGGAAGTGAACGGGGGGGGGGAGTATAAGGGAACGAATGTATAACGGTAGGGAATGTATAAGGGAGGGAAAGTATAAGGGAGGGGAAGTATAAGGGAGGGAAAGTATAAGAAAGGGAAAGTATAATAGAAGGAAAGTACAACGGGGGAATTTTTTTCCGAAAAATTGTTTTATTTTTGCGCACGAGAGGTCCCTCTCGTAAGGCGTGGAAGTATGAAATTTCTCCCTACTAAAATGAGCATTAATGTTAAAAAAAATGCTATTTTTTACACCAAAAAAACGTAAAAAATATAAAGAGTGAAAATTTGGTGGAAAACGCTTGAAAACTGTGGCTGTAAAGTGTTCCGGAAAAAATGCTACGGCCGGCCGGAGCCACAGACAAAGTTGAGATTGGTAAAGATCAATATTAGAATTGACCCTCCGGGGTCTGGAAGACCCTTCCCCAAAAAACCCGACGTCGAGGGTATCACATTAACTTCTTTAAGGAAGTTAAAAATTGAGCTCTGCAAAAAATTCCTAAAAAATGTACGGAGTATTTTTCGAAAATTTCGTGAAAATCGGACCTACGGCCGCATCGCGCAATAACTTCTCATTGAGGAAGTTATTAGGGATTAAAACCCAGGACCTATTTTTTCATCAAGAGTATTTCAATATTAAACCAAATGTTTCTTTTTATTTTAATCCTAGTAGGCCCTAAAAGGGTAGGAAAATGAGCGGAATTAATTTTACAAAGTTTGTCGGAGCCTAATTTATCCTCTAGAGTGGCCATAATACAAGTTTTAAATTTCCTTCGGGAAATAAAATCTCCGTTTTCTCGCATTATTTGCTCTGTACTACTTTATTGCTAAAATTTTAATTGATAAATTAATTGTTCATTATTTAAATTTGTGATGTAAATGTTGGATTAAGGTTTTTAATTATCCTAATATTTTTTAATTTAAAAAAAAATTTGTACAAACAATACTTTAATCATAAACTATTTAATAACGAGAATACTTAACACCTTGGCGCTAAAGTTATGTATATTAAGTAATTAAAATATAACTTACCTCCTAATTTAAAATTCAAAATATACTTTTATATTTTATGAGTTCCATTGTAATTTCCTTTGTTTTTCTGTCTTTTATTTAAATTTTTAAAAAAATTTAAACTTTTTAGTTAGGAATAAAATTCGATGTTTTTTAATCGTGTTTTGGTAAAAGAATAAATTATTTCCAGCGTTTGTCAATATTTCATGTGAAGTAATTTTTAATTCTACCTTTAGGCTTCATTGAATAAAACACGCGTTTAATTTGGATCAGACAAAAGGGTAAAAATGAAAAAACAATAAAACGCAAAACACTTTTTTAGGTGTTTTCTATTCTTCTTTTGTGTTGTACAACTAAATGTCTTTTTCTAAATTCTACATAAAAATTTTTTTTTTAGTTCATAATGCCATTTATTGGTGTACAAAATGAAACTCGGCTAAAATCTACAAAATTCAAATTTACCCTGTCGCTGAGTTTCATTTTGTACACCTAATAATTAAAAAATTGTAGGAAATTTAATTCTCTATAAATTTGCACTTAATTATTTTTTTCTAGGATGCACCATTTTCGGAAAATAATTTTTTTAAATAAATTTATCTTGAAAACAGTGCGTCCTAGAGAAAAAATGAATAGAATAAAAATTAAAGAGAATTAAATTTCCGATAGATTTTATTTTGTACATTTTTTCAATATCTGTAACGGTTTACGATTTACAAGCCTTTAAAAATTAACCTTCTTAAAGGTTATACTTCAATAACCTTCTTACACGGAGAAGGTCAACTTTTGATGGACTTTAACGCCTAAAGTGTTCAAAATTTTGAAAAAATGAACTACTAGGTGTACAAAATGAAACTCGGCTAAAATCTACGCTGAGTTTCATTTAGTACACCTAATAAATAAAAATTGTACGAAATTTAATTCTCTATAAAGTCCTTAATTATTTTTTTCTAGGATGCACCATTTTCGGAAAATAATTTTTTTTAAATAAATTTATCTTGAAAACAGTGCGTCCTAGAGAATAAATGAATAGAATAAAAATTAAAGAGAATTAAATTTCCAACAGATTTTATTTTGTACATTTTTTCAATATCTGTAAAGGTTTACGATTTACAAGCCTTTAAAAATTAACCTTCTTAATGGTTATACTTCATTAACCTTCTTACACGGAGAAGGTCAACTTTTGATGGACTTTAACGCCTAAAATGTTCAAAATTTTGAAAAAATGAACTACTAGGTGTACAAAATAAAACTCGGATAAAATCTACAAAATTCAAATTTACCCTGTGGCTGAGTTTCATTTTGTACACCTAATAATTTGGTGTTTTCCGTGGCTTTTTGGCTGTGGAGCTCCATTTGATAGAGCAGTATCGGTGGAGCAAGCCGACGCTACCCCCAACGTAAGCTAATTTTTTTTTCTCTTGCAAGAAAAAAAAATTGCACGTGTGGGCTAATTTTGTCCTTTGCTAAGGAAAGATTTTTTGGTAACATAGGTGAGTTAATTTTTGATAGTAGTGATAAATTTGAGCTTTTCAGGCCATTCCTCTTTCTTTCTTTTTTCCCTGTCAAGTGGCGCTTAAAAAAATTCATCCCGATATCCAAGTTATGAAGAAAATATTGGATTGAAAACTCATTAGAAGAGCTTTTTCGCCAAGTCCTCGTCGACCTATCTTCGACTAACGATCCGTAACACGTTTCAGCCCGAAGACTCGCTTTAAGGTTATCATATCGTCACCCACACATAATAAAGAAAATGTCAACAAGATGGTTAATTAGGCGTCTAGTGTCTTTTTAAGAATCCGGAAATTTTCCGGAAAAAAAGAACAACTTTTTTTAGTCTATTTTTGAATGAAGAACCAATTTCTTATAAGAATGAAAAGGAAGTATCGACCAATACGAAGATTTAAGACGTTGAAAGTTATAAGGGAATGGTCGTAGAAAAAACAAACGCAATTTGATTCCTCTCCGTTATACTTCCCCTTCCGTTATACTTCCCCTCCTTTATACTTCTTCCTCCTTTATTTTAGGTGTACAAAATGAAACTCGGCCACAGGTTAAATTTTAATTTTGTAGATTTTAGCCGAGTTTCATTTTGAACAAGTAGTTCATTTTTTCAAAATTTTAAACATTTTAGGCGTTAAAGTCCACCAAAAGTTGACCTTCTCCGTGTAAGAAGGTTATTGAAGTATAACCATTAAGAAGGTTAATTTTTAAAAGCTTGTAAATCGTAAACCGTTACAGATATTGAAAAAATGCACTAAATAAAATCTGTTGGAAATTTAATTTTCTTTAATTTTTATTTTATTCATTTTTTCTCTAGGACGCACTGTTTTCAAGATAAATTTATTTTTAAAAAAAATTATTTTCCGAAAATGGTGCATCCTAGAAAAAAATAATTAAGTACAAATTTATAGAGAATTAAATTTCCTACAATTTTTATTTATTAGGTGTACAAAATGAAACTCAGCCACAGGGTAAATTTGAATTTTGTAGATTTTAGCCGAGTTTCATTTTGTACACCTAAAACTTCCTCCTCCGTTATACTTCCCCTCCCTCATACCTCCCCTCCTGTATACTTCCCACTCCTATATTTTTACTTCTCTTTAAGGAAGTTTTCGTTGGAAGCTCTTCAAAGTAGTACTTTTTTAATGTGGAAAAGAGATTTTAGGGTGCAGCTTTTGCCATATTGACATCAAAATCGAGATTTCCCACAGAATCTAAGATTGCTTCAGGACGAAATCAGTCGTGCGTCCCCAAAGTTTCCCACAGATTGCGAACTGCATTTCTCAATCTTCAATAATAATAATTACGTACTGTTTAAATCAAAAAGTCATTTTAGTCGGGAGAAACTAAGAAAAAAGCCTCCCTTATCCGAACTATTAATTATATCGATTACCAAAGGTGATCGTTCACGGAGTCCCGATCTGTCCGTGAGGTGCCTGTCACGAACTTCCAAGACCGGCTGTTTACATAAAAAAGGACCCCCGGGGTATCGAGATGCATTTCTTCACGCTTTTCTCACATTTTCGATTTTTATTTTTAAAAAATCCGCCGTTTTTTTCTTCTTTTCTTTTAAGTTACGAGCGGTTTCGACATGTTTGAGCATTTATGGATGTTTTAATAACGGTAATCGCCCTCTCATTAGTCTCTCCGACGGGGCTTCCGCCCGACCGTTTTCTATTGAGTTGTAAAAATGCAAATCAACGGCCTTAACCGCTAATTGTCCCTCTTCATGTTTTACAGCCCGGAGGGGGCTCTTTAAAATCTGAAACCCGGGAATACCGCACCCATAAGTACCGATAAACGTCGATGATTTTTCCACTCTCCACCCCTCTAGCACGTACCGGAATAAAAGAGCGAAATTTCACTAATGATTCAAACGATTTTTTGTTAAACAGAAACAGGTTTGAAACTTCTGGAGCATGCGCAGAAGGATTTGCACGTCTAATTTGACGTCAGATGACTTCAGAATCACGTTTGAACGACGTCAAATCCTCCTGCGCATGATCCAGGAGTTTCAAAACGGTTTCAAACTGCGATTGGAACAAAAGTACTAGTCTGGAGCTGGCCCCGACGGGAACTTCCTTAAAGAGAAGTATCGATATAGGAGGGGGAAGAATATGGGAGGAGAAGTATAACGGAGTGGGAAGTATGTGGGAGGGGAAGTATAACGGAGGGGGAAGTATAACGGAGTAGGAAGTATAATATGGGAGGGGAAGTATAACGGAGGGGGAAGTATAACGAACGGGGAAGTATAACGGAGGGGTAAGTATAAGGAAGGGGAAAGTATAACAGAGGGGGAAGTATAATGGAGGGGGAAGTATAAGGGAACGAAAGTATAAAGGAAGGGGATGTAGTAGCAGTTTTTTCGAGAAAATTAGTTTTTTCGAAAAATTTTTCGGGCTTTTTTTTTTTTCGAAAAATTTTTTAAGTTCTTTTTTTCGAAAAATTTTCTAAGTTATTTTTGTAAAAAAAAAATTTTTTTTTTCGAAAAATTTTCCGGGTTTTTTCTTCTTTTTTTTTTTATTTTTTTTTTGAAAAATTTTTAAGTTCTTTTTTCGAAAAATTTTCTAAGTGTCGAGGTAGAAATAATGGGCTCTTTGGCCTAGGGATGTGCCTCTCGTAAAGGGTAGAAGTACGAAATTTCTCCCTACTAATAAAAATAGTAATTTAAAAAGTGGCAATTTTTTTGCACCAAAAATTCTTAAAAAATATAAGGAGTAATTGGTGAAAATTTTGTGAAAATCGGATTAACGGTTCGGCCGCAGCGAATTTTTTAAAATTTCAAACAGACATATCTCCGCCATTTTTTCGAAATTCAAAAATCCCCCTCGTTACATTCTTCTTCACCGGCTAAAGAAATTTGTGTAAAAATTTGGTGAAAATCGGATGAAAATTGTGGCCGTAAAGTGTTCCGGAAAAAAATGCTACGGCCGGCCGGCACCACAGACAAAGTTGAGATCGGTAAAGATCAATATTCGATTTGACCCTCCGGCGTCTGGAAGACCCTTCCCCAAAAACCCGACGTCGAGGGTATCGCAATAACTTCTTTAAGGAAGTTAATATGTAGGTCTGAGGCTCAAAACAATAAAAGGATCACTGGTGCCACAAAATTCAAACCTTGCATTTTTTTCAGACTTCCAGACGGATATTCCTTTTTAGTACGCAAATAACCGGTTTTTTTTTTAAAAAGGCATATAAAAAGAGGGATGACTAAGTAGGTATCTCGTTCGGTAGTGAGCATGAACGCCAACGCGGCCACGCACAGGGTCCAAAAACGACAATCGACGACGCATATTTATACATTCCACACGGTTTGTTTACCCCTCGTGCGATCTCTATCCTTGAATCCGTGCGAAAAACCGAGGAGGTGGGGACGATCTTGACAAGTTTAAAATCCATTAGATGCATCCTACTGCCAAAACAGTCTTTCAAATCTGTCCCACTTTTTTTAATTTTAAAAATAGTTTCGCCCAATAAACACCACTTTGGGTTATAGGTCGTGAAGGAGGCATTCTCCATATTTGCATAAAAAATAAGTTAAAAAGTATCTACTATTTTAAAAAAAGGAGAATTTTCCAAGTTAGTTTTTTCGAAAAATTTTTCGGGCTTTTTTTTTTTTTTTCGAAAAATTTTTTAAGTTCTTTTTTTTGAAAAATGTTCTAAGTTTTTTTTGTCCGAAAAAAAATTTTTTTTTTTTTTTTTTTCAAAAAATTTTCAAAGTTTTTTTCGAAAAATTTTCCGGGTTTTCCTTTTTTTTTTTTTTTTTTTTCGAAAAATTTTCTAAGTTTTTTTTGTAAAAAAAAATTTTTTTTTTTCGAAAAATTTTCCGGGTTTTTTCTTTTTTTTTTTTTTTCTTTTTTCTTTTTATTTTTTTTGAAAAATTTTTAAGTTCTTTTTTTCGAAAAATTTTCTAAGTGTCGAGGTAGAAATAATGGGCTCTTTGGCCTAGGGATGTGCCTCTCGTAAAGGGTAGAAGTACGAAATTTCTCCCTACTAATAAAAATAGTAATTAAAAAGTGGCAATTTTTTTTTAAATTTCAAACAGACACATCTCCGCCATTTTTTCGAAATTCAAAAATCCCCCTCGTTACATTCTTCTTCACCGGCTAAAGAAATTTTGGTGAAAATTTGGTGAAAATCGGATGAAAACTGTGGCCGTAAAGTGTTCCGGAAAAAAATGCTACGGACGGCCGGCCGGCCGGCACCACAGACAAAGTTGAGATCGGTAAAGATCAATATTCGATTTGACCCTCCGGGGTCTGGAAGACCCTTCCCCAAAAACCCGACGTCGAGGGTATCGCAATAACTTCTTTAAGGAAGTTAAAAATCTGATTACTTTTTTCAATAGTCTTTCTTCTTGCTCGAAATCATTAGTGACAATAAATAATTTTCTTACTATTTGGATGGATAAATTCGTCTAAAATACCTAAAAAGGCAGATTACAGTAATTACCTTTTGAGTAAGTAATTAAGAATTTTTTTGTGAAAAAAAATGTTTATCGGGAAAACGATTTTCAAAAAAATTTTTAAGTGTTGGCTTTTGGGAGTGAAGGAAAAAAAAGGCGGTTGACGATCGCTAAAACCTTGGCCTTGCACGCGCCACCCATTTCGCTTTGATAGGCCTCGTGCGTATCTCAAGGGCGTTCAACGTCACTCTCTCTCTCAGTTCAGAACAATGCGACACGTGTAACATTACTTTTCAATAATTTACTTCCAAAATGGAAAAACAATTAAATTTTATGATGAATAATTCTTAATTATTAATGGAGCTATTTTGCTTAGTAGGACTAAATTGAGGAAAGAAAGTTGAGTTCATCAACTTACCATTAACCGGGGTAGTGACGTAGGTCAGTAATTGAAGTCTCTGACTATCATTGAGGTCGTAGGTTCGAATCCAAGGCTGGGAGAACTGATTTGGAGTCATTGTGATACCCTCCACGTCGGGTTTTGGGGAAGGGTCTTCCAGACCCCTTAGGGTAAATTCGAATATTGATCTTTTCCGATCTCAACTTTGTCTGTGGTGCCGGCCGGCCGTAGCATTTTTTTCCGGAACACTTTACGGCCTCAGTTTTCGACCGATTTTTACCAAATTTTCACACTTTAGTCGGTGAACAAGAAACTAACGAGGGCGACTTTGGATTTCGAAAAAATGGCGGAGATATGTCTGTATGAAGTTTTAAAAATTCGCTGCGGCCGAACCGTCAATCCGATTTTACTCCCTATATTTGATAAGAATTGGAGTAAAAAATTATAATTTTTTTACATTAAACTTTAATTTTAGTAGGGAGAAATATTGCACTTTCACCCGTAACGAGATGGACCTCCGTTGGGCAAAAATCCCATTATTTCTACCTTCATACTGAACTTAAATATACGTATTTTCGAAAAAAAAAAAGCAAACTCGGAAAATTTTTACAAAAAAAGGTGGAAAACTTTTCGGAAAAAAAATCCTAAAAAAATTGTTTAAAAAAAATTCGGAAAAAAAAAAACTTTGAAAAAAAATTCCCCCTCTATTATACTTCCCCTCCCTTATACATACCTTCCTTTATACTTCCCCTCCTTTATACTTCCCCCTCCGTTATACTTCCCTTCCTTAAGAGATAGACTTCCCTTGGGCATCCCATTATTTCTACCTTGAAACTGTACTTCAAAAAATTTTTCAAAAAAAAGAACATTTTTTGGGGGGAAAATTAAAAAAAAAAACGGTGGAAAATTTTTCGAAAAAAATCCTTAAAAAATTGTTTAAAAAAATTCGAAAAAAAACTTAGAAAAAAAATTCCCCTACCATTTACTTCCCCCTCCATTTTCCTTCCCCTCCTTTATACTTCCCCTCCCTTATTCTTCACATCCCTTATACTTCCCCTCTCTTATACTTTCCCCTCCTTTATACTTCGCCTCCTTTATACTTCCCCTCTTTAATATACTTCCCCCTCCTATATTTTTACTGCTCTTTTAGGAAGTTTTCGTTGGATGCTTTTTAAACTAGTACTTTATCTAGGAGTAAATAGATCTGATTGGTCCACCGATGCCCTTCTCAGATGGAGAGAAAGCTCCGTTAACACACCCATTTTAGCTGATTTTGGGAGCCAATTTTCTCTATTACCACTGCGCGAGAGCTCTACACAGTTTTTGGTCCCTAAAAACACCCTTTTCACCAGATTTTCGGCCATTTTCGACAGGGAAACGCCCGGGATTTTTGACAGTTTTTCAGTTTTTGGTCCCAAAAAGTAGAGTCTGACCTTGAGTCCGTTGTGTACGGTCGTGTTTTTGTTCGCTCTTCCTATTTACTCTTCTCAAGGCGGATATAGAATTAAACTTAGCTTAAAAGTTATATCAAATTAATCGGTTTTTTATGAACTACAAAACGTGATCGTTATCATTAAAAAACTTCGTTTCCTGCGTTGGTGATTTCATTGTGTATTCCACCGGTATTTCGGAAAATTTTTAGTTTTTTCCAGTCAACGGAGATGGTCAACGCGATAAGGCTGCCCCTCCACACACCGGTCATTAATCCTGTCTTGCGCCTTATTTAATTTTTGCAAGGTCGTCTCAATCTTCTTTATCAGCTGTCCGGCACAATCAATTCTCTCTGTTTACATCTGCCTTCTCTTTCAACGAATTTTACGTCGTAATCACGTATTTTTTTTTTTTTTCTCTTTTACTATTCTCAAGTATTTGTAAACTGAGGAGTTTTTTTCTATGAAGGGAAACAAGATTGAAAATTATCTGTTAAAGAAAGATAAGCCGGAAATTAGCCGTTCTAGCCGAAACTCTGGTGCTCACGCCAGCAATAAGACAATCGGAAATAACCTTCCTAAAAACACCCCTCCAAATACACCGGCTCAGAAGAGACCAGCAACCTCCCCTCCGTCGCTTGGAACTCATCAGGGTAAAAGAAAGAACGCTGAGATGAGTGATACTTGTGGTGATACTGCACTAATCTTAGACGCATTGCAACGCCTTACTGACAAAGTAGAGCAGTGCTGCACTAAGGAAGATCTCCTTTTATTTTCAAAAGAAATCCAGACGCTTAGAGAGGAGAATAAAGAACTCAAGCGTGAGGTTGAAATTTTAAAAGGGGCCTTTAAGCGTATTGAGGTTTTGGAAACTACTGCAAGGAAACCCAACCTAATTATTAGTGGCCTTGACCGTGATAATTCCAATTTATCACCTAACGAGATAGCGGCATCGTTTTTCAAAGAATGTCTAAAGTATATTGAGCCAGTCCCTATTAAGAACGCATACTGGCTTGGCGCTTCAAGAAATGGCAAAGGAAGATTGCTTGTGTCGATTGACAACGACGACGTCAAATGGTCGCTACTCAAAAAATCGAGTCTCCTCAAGGATAAAGGACTATACATCTCTCAGGATCTCCCCCCTTCGGTTAGCGGGCGTGCGTCAAAAATCCGGCGACTAAACTTTGCCTTGAAAAAAGCCATGCCACCAATTCAAGCTCGGATCCGTACTGACAAACTTATGATTGGAAACCTAATTTACACTTGGGATGACGTCCTAGGCCTCGTTGACTCTGCGACCCACTCCCAAATCCATCAGATCGCCGGAATAAATTTAAAGCCCATAATCGACGATCTTCTTTGTGGCGGAACTGGAACTCCTGGATCAGCGGCGCCCCTGGAACAGAATGTACCTCAGAAGGCGTCACGTACCCCGCTCCGCAGCAACGCACCGACCACGCCGATTACTTCATCTGACAACTCTACTTTTTTAGTGACTCAGTAAGGTCCTTTAAAATTTTTTACTGGAATGTTAACGGTTTTGCCAATTTTGAAGATCTTTTTCGTTATGTCTCCCGTTTTAAAATCATTGGAATTGTCGAAACTTTTATAGAAAAAAATTTTCTCATTCCCTCATATCTGTCTGTAAACTACAATGTTTTTTCTTCTTATGCTTTACGCGATAAAACTTTTGGGCGCGCCAGTGGTGGATTACTTCTTGCAATTAAAAAATCTAAAAATTTGACTTGCGAACTTATTTCATTGGATCATTGCTGGATATTTGCAAAAATTACTATGCCTTCCTTGGTTTTCTTAATTGGTATTATGTATTTTAAACCCTCGTGTAAAATTGAACCATTGCTTGAACTTTTAGACTTGGAACTGTCACATTTCTCGATAACTTACCCTGAAATTCCTATATTCCTTATGGGTGATTTCAATTCTAGAGTTGGCGATCTATCGGGTCCTATAGAAAATTTATCCCCAAGCAACTTGTTTCCTTTCCGTGAGCCATCAGACAAAAAAATTGACCGCAAAGGGTTGACTCTCTCAAATTTTATGGAAGAAACCTCGTTTGTTTTGCTAAATGGTAGAATTAAGGGTGATCTTCCAGGCCAATTTACATGCCTTAAATCAGCGGGGAATAGTACCAATGATCTAGTATGGACCAATAGTTTTGGTACTCCGCTGGTACTTGACCTCAAAGTACGAAATGATTTGGCTACTAAATCTGATCACTTCCCGATTGAACTTAGCATACAAAGCATCCTCACAAACCCTAAAGGAATATCCGTTAAACCCGCAAAAGTCCAACGCCAGACTATACAGTTAAATGATAAAAACAGGCAACACTTTACTGAACACCTCATGTTTTCGGAAAATGTTGCTATCGACTTTTCACTTCCCACCAACATCCTAGATTCTAATTTTAATGAAACGCTCTACAATACGGGAAAGAAGCTTAACATAATAAACTCGGTCACTTACAGTATCAACTCCTCTCTGTCTTGCTCCCCTAAACGAAAACCTTGGTACGATTCAGATTGTCATAAAGCAAAAATTGCCATAAAAGCAAATCTAAAATACTGTCGAAGTTGCAATTTTTCCAAAGAAGCCACGAGCTTATATCTCACCTCAAAAAAGGCTTACACGAACTTGGCCAAGACCAAGAAGAAAAGCTTTCAAGCTGATTATTTGAGTAAACTTTCTGACTGCAAAAATACCAAAACCTTCTGGGACACGATTAAACAGTTCAGACCCAAAAAGCCCTTTTCCTCTCTACCTGTTGAAATTTGGTCGCAATACTTGGCAGATAGATTTAAGCCCAGACTAGACTTTCTTTGTTTCTTGCAGCCTAATTCAGACCCCATACTGGACTCAGTAATTACGTTGGGCGAAGTTGAAGCGGCAATTAACCTTGGGAAAAAAAATACAGCTCCCGGACCTGATTCTTTGTCCTACGATCTCTATAAATGCTTACCCCAAAACTGGCTTTTATATTTAACGACGATGTTTAATAAAATCCTGGAGAGTCAAACGATACCTGATAGATGGGGGGAGATTAATCTATCAATGATTCACAAAAAGGGAGAGAAGGGTGACCCCAACAACTACAGAGGCATTGCCCTCGTTAATTGCATCGTGAAGTTGTTTACTCAGATACTAAAGATCAGGCTAGGAAATTGGCTTGAAAAAACAACTATCATCCCTGAGTCCCAATCGGGTTTCCGTAGTGGTCGAGGTTGTATGGACAACCTTTACGTCCTCTCCTCCGTAATTAACAACCATTTAAGACTCCCTGGAAGAAGATTGTTTGCGGTATTCGTCGACTTCAAGGGAGCGTTTGACTCAGTCGATCACTGTCTCTTAGGCTCTAAACTCAGTGCTTTTGGTATTTCGTGGAAATTCGTCAAGACGATCATGACACTGTACTCCAAGGCGGTAGTGCGAATTTGCAGCAGCGGACAGTCAACCCCAAAATTCGACGTATCAGAAGGGGTGCTCCAAGGGGAAACTTTAAGTCCTGATCTATTTAATCTCTTTATAAGCGACATTGAAAAATTCTTTAATAGTGAAGGGTGCCGTGCTGTCAGTCTTGATGGGAGAACTGAGATTATTTGTCTCGCTTATGCTGACGATCTCATACTCCTCGCAGAAACCAAATTTGAATTACAAAGGAACCTTAACATCCTCCAAAAATACTGCCATGCGAACAAGTTGCAGGTGAATACGACTAAAACCAAA
The DNA here is from genome assembly GCA_014119065.1 of Orius insidiosus. Taxonomy (NCBI): domain Eukaryota; kingdom Metazoa; phylum Arthropoda; class Insecta; order Hemiptera; family Anthocoridae; genus Orius; species Orius insidiosus. The sequence goes on along the minus strand of JACGAQ010000188.1, from coordinate 168,402 downwards.
GTAATGGTTTTTAAAAGAGGCGGTCGTAATAGGTCGTGTTCGTTCAGGTTTAATGACGAGGAATTAGAAATAGTGAAAACTTATAAATATCTTGGAATCACGTTTTCTTCTTCTGGACTCTTTTTAAATGCAACCAAGGAAATGACTAGGAGAGCACAAAACGCCACTAGCACAGTAATTTCCTTGTTGGCAAATTCAAAAAGTCACTCTTGGGAAAGTCGGCTCCAGCTGTACAACGCCATAATTGCCAATACCCTTCTTTACGCTAGTCCCATATGGTCGCTCCGGTATATTGACGAAATTGAAGTCGCTCAAGTACAGTTTTTTAAAAGGCTCTTGAACTTACCTAGATCTACTCCAAATTATGCAATTAGACTCGAAACTGGCGCTCGGAAATTGACTTCTAAAGTGGTAAAACAAACCATTCATTGGCTTTGTAAGACACTCCTTATGCCTAGTTACAGACTCCCCAGGATTTGTTACGATAGGCAATACGATCTCGACAGGACTGGAGTAAGTAACTCATCCTATAATTGGGTAACTCAATGCCGAAACCTATTCTGCGAGTTCGGTTTTGAAGATATCTGGAATTCTCAAGACCCTTTCGTCATATCCTCTAGCATGAAAAAAATTACTGATGCAATAGACTTAAGAACTCACGAAGTTGACCTTGAAAAACGGAATTTGTCTTCTTATTGCCCCCTATTTAAAAATTTAAATCTAATTAATCGCTCCACTCAACCATATTTATTACAAAAAATCCCGATACACCTAATTCGAGCAATGTCTCAAGTACGCCTCAGTAATAAACGTCAAATATTCTTAAAAGTTAACAATTGCAAATACACCTGGGACCCCAATGAAATATGCTCAATATGCAACCTAAAAAGTCCAGAAGACCTCCCCCACGTTTTTCTCAAGTGTGGTGCGTATGGTTTCATACGCCCGCCCCACTTCACTGGCGACATAAAATTACTCCTTGCTGATCAGACTCCGAAGAGATTAAGGGAAATCCACCGTTTTCTGGCCTCGGCCATGCTAATTAGGTCATTTATCCTTTCGGAGTCTGACCTGTAAAACGTCATATCATTTGAAACCTCATCTCAAACTCTTTTACGTATAAGTTTAATAAAATTAAGTATAAAAAGCACCCAGTTGGATTATTATTTTATTTTTTTTAAATTCTATTTTAATTTTAGTTTTGTAATTTTGTAAAAAGGACCTTTAATTTAATTTTGTATATGTATCTGTATTCAGACTCCATTTGTATAGGGCATGTTCCCTCTAAACAAATAAAATGAATTTATTATTATTATTATTATTATTGGTCCCAAAAAGTACCCTTTTCACCAATTTTTAGGCCATTTTTCGTGTTCACTCCGCACGAGAGCCTTATACGTTTTAGGTCTCTTAAAACGAGCTTTTATTCCCATTTCCACGCTTTTAACTTCCTTAAAGAAGTTATTGCGATACCCTCGACGTCGGGTTTTTGGGGAAGGGTCTTCCAGACCCCGGAGGGTCAAATCGAATATTGATCTTTACCGATCTCAACTTTGTCTGTGGTGCCGGCCGGACGGCCGTAGCATTTTTTTCCGGAACACTTTACGGCCACAATTTTCATCCGATTTTCACCAAATTTTCACACAAATTTCTTTAGCCGGTGAAGAAGAATATGACGAGGGGGATTTTTGAATTTCGAAAAAATGGCGGAGATATGTCTGTTTGAAGTTTTAAAAAATTCGCTGCGGCCGAACCGTTAATCCGATTTTCACCAAATTTTCACCAATTACTCCTTTTTTTTTAAAATTTTTGGTGTAAAAAAATTGCGACTTTTTAATCATTAATTTTTTTTTAGTAGGGAGAAATTTCGTACTTCTACCCTTTACGAGAGGCACATCCCTAGGCCAAAGAGCCCATTATTTCTACCTTGAGACTTAAAAAATTTTTCGAAAAAAGAACTTAAAAATTTTTCAAAAAAAAAAAAAAAAAAAAAAAAAAAAAAAAAAAAAAAAAAAAAAAAAAAAAAAAAAAAAAAAAAGAAAAACCCGGAAAAATCGAAAAAAAAATTTTTTTTGACAAAAAAACTTAGAAAATTTTTCGAAAAAAAAAAAAAAAAAAAAAAAAAAAAAGGAAAATCCGGAAAATTTTTCGAAAAAAACTTTGAAAATTTTTTGAAAAAAAATTTTTTTTTTTGGACAAAAAAAACTTAGAAAATTTTTCGAAAAAAAAAGTTAAAACTTCGAAAATTTTTTGAAAAAACAAACTTGCAAAATTGTCCTTTATACTTTCCCTCCCTACTAAATCCCCTTCCTTAATACTTCCCCTCCATTATACTTCCCCTCTGTTATACTTCCTACTCCGTTATACTTTCCCCTCCGTTATACTTCCCCTCCGTTATACTTCCCCTCCCATATACTTTTCACTACGTTTTACGTCCCCTCCGTTATACTTCCCCCTCCTATATAGATACTTCTCTTTAAGGAAGTTTTCGTTGGAAGCTCTTCAAACCAGTACTTTTCTCCTTCTTTCGCTCCATTCCGCCATTTCTCCTCAGGTAAACTGAGCGTGTAAAGAGGTTCTTTAATTAAAAAAAAAATATCGGGTGAATTTATATGTGAAGATTAATATAAGATTTAACGCCCCGAAACAGAATTTTCTTTTGGGCGGAGGTCGTTTTGATACGGTGATAAAACCTTCACAAACAAGGCCAGACTCCGGAGCACAACAACCATGAATCCGGTAGGCGTTCAAAAGATAAGAATCAAAACGGTTTAAAAACGTCTTCAGAGATTTCGCGTTTTTCCATTCCCCAACCTAGATTAATCACTTTTTGATTTCAAATTTAAAAAAAAAATGTTTATTTCTATCTTTGGAAGAATAAAAAAGGAAAAAATGGGTCATGAAGTCGAAGAAAAACCTCAAAACTTCTTAAGACTAGTCGTTAGAGTAAGATTCAGACTCGACGCTTTCAAAGAAATAATCGAAATCCTTTTTTATGAAGGGTCTCCCGGGAAACCGAGGAAAGTAGAGGATTTCAGGATAGTTTTCTTTCTTTAAGTCAATTTTATTGCAGCTCAGAAGGATTTATAGCTTCTAATAACCTGGAACTTTTACCTAGGTTGAAGATTTTAATTTTTAAATCTTAAGAAATCATTCCGACTTTTTTTGTTTGCTATTTTCAGTTTATTCCGGTGGGTACTTAAAAATCGGAGAGCATAGTAGATTTAGTAGACGAATCACGAAGTTTCAAGGAGAACTTTAAAACCTCTAGTTGACATCCGGTCGCTTCATGACAATTTTTAAAATTTATCACCTTTTAACTTCCTCAAGAAGTTACTGTGATACCCTCCGACCCCCTGTTACTAGAAAAGGGTCTTCCAGACCCCGTAGGATAAATCTGATAAGTGATCTTTGCCGATCCTGACTTTGTCTGTGGTGCCGGCCGTCCGGCCGTCCGGCCGTCTGGCCGTCCGGCCGTCCGGCCGTCCGTCGCCACTTTTTCCGGAACACTTCACGGCCGCAATTTTCATCCGATCTTCACCAAATTTATACACAAGCTTCCTTTCACAGAAATCTTGAAAATGACGAGAGCTTTTTTCGAAATTTTTCAAAATGGCGGAGATATGACTGTTCAAAGATTTAAAATGAGCGCTGTGGGCGTACTGTTGGTCCGATCTTCACCAAATTTTCACTAAACATTCCTTGAATTATTTAAAAATTTTCCATGTTTTTAAAATTTTAATTTTCCAAAATTTTTTTACTTAATAATTTTTCTAGGCAGAAATGTGAGTCACTTCGCCGGCTCGAGGGCGGCCTCTCTTTGGCTAACCGTACTGAATTTCTACCTTGATATAAAATTTTCAAAATAATTTTTTTTTTTTTTTTTTTTTTAACTTCCTCAAGAATTTTTTTAACGGAAAATAAAATGGCGATTTATTAGGTACTTAATTTTTATTTTTTTTTTTTCAAAAAACAGAAAACGAACAACAAAAAATACCTAAAATTTCTAACTTCCTCAAGACTTACTGCGATACCCACCAAATTTATTTCACAACTTTTACAAAAATTTAGTTCTCCTACTTAATACTTCCTCCTCCTGTATCCTTGAGGAAGTTATCGTTGGAAGCTCTTCAAACCGGAACTTTTTTTGGTGTCCACCAAAATATTCCCAATCTAAATTTTTAAATTTCTCAAAGAGAAGTTATTAGACTACCCTCTACATTTTTTTTACCCGATAGTAGGAAGAAATTAGGGGTATTTAGGCTATCTACATGTGGTTTGGCTGCGCTTGAATATATTTGTACCTTGAAAATAAATTTTTTAACTTACTTAAAGAAGTATTGTGATACCCTCCACGTCGGGTTTTTGGGGAAGGGTCTTCCAGACCTCCTTTATACTTCCTACTTCCTTTATACTTTATACTTCCCCCTCTCTTATACTTTCCCTCCTTATACTTCCCCCTCTCTATACTTCCCCTCCTTTATACTTCCCCCTCTCTTATACTTTCCCTCCTTTATACTTCCCCCTCTCTTATACTTTCCTCCTTTATACTTCCCCCCCTCTTATACTTTCCCTCCGTTATACTTCCCCCTCTCTTATACTTTCCCTCCTATATACTTCCCCCCTCTATTATACTTTCCCTCCTTTATATTAGGTGTACAAAATGAAACTCAGCCACAGGGTAAATATGAATTTTGTAGATTTTAGCCGAGTTTCATTTTGTACACCTATTAGTTCATTTTTTCAGAATTTAAAACATTTTAGGGGTTAAAGTCCATCAAAAGTTGACCTTCTCCGTGTAAGAAGGTTATTAGGTTATTGAAGTATAACCATTAAGAAGGTTAATTTTAAAGGCTTGTATATCGTAAACCGTTACAGATATTGAAAAAATGCACTAAATAAAATCTGTTGGAAATTTAATTCTCTTTAATTTTATTCTATTCATTTTTTCTCTAGGACGCACTGTTTTCAAGATAAATTTTTAAAAAAAAAAATTATTTTCCGAAAATGGTGCATCCTAGAAAAAAATAATTAAGTGCAAATTTATAGAGAATTAAATTTCCTTCAAGTTTTATTTATTAGGTGTACAAAATGAAACTCAGCCACAGGGTAAATTTGAATTTTGTAGATTTTAGCCGAGTTTCATTTTGTACACCTAACACTTCTCCCTCTCTTATACTTTCCCTCCTTTATACTTCCCCTCTCTTATACTTCACCTCCTTTATACTTCCCCCTCCTGTATTTTCACTTCTCTTTAAGGAAGTTTTAGTTGGAAGCTCTTCAAACAAGTACTTTTAGTAGGGATAAAAATTATTAAATTGCCCTATTTTGAGGAAGTTCCCGTTGTGACTTCCTACAGATTTTAATAATAGTTTTTTATACTTTACAATTTAAACATTCTACCAAAAAGTTTTCTGGTTCTATTTTTCGCGAATTTTAACGGGAGTGAAGGACGTCCACTGAAGGCTTTTCGTACGAAAAAAAAACACACGTGGCGGAGTTATCGGCCTTAAAAGTAACAGCTGTTGAATAAATAACCGATACTTTAACAGTCAAAATTATTCATACATAAGAAAACGGAAATAGATTAAATAGATGTAAATAGTTTAAAATTCGACTCATTAATAATTTTTGATTCTGATTCTCAATTTAAAATAAAGTACTGGTTTGAACAGCTTCCAACGAAAACTTCCTTAAAGAGAAGTATCTATATAGGAGGGGGAAGTAAAACTGAGGGGAAAGTATAACGGAGTAGGAAGTATAACAGAGGGGGAAGTATAATGGAGGGGGAAGTATAAAGGAAGGGGATTTAGTAGGGAGGGAAAGTATAAAGAACAATTTTGCAAGTTTGTTTTTGCGAAAAATTTTCCGGTTTTTTTTTTTTTTTTTGAAAATTTTTCTAAGTTTTTTTTTCAAAAAATTTTCTAAGTTTTAACTTTTTTTTTCGAAAAATTTTCTAAGTTTTTTTGTCCAAAAAAAAAATTTTTTTTTTTTTCGAAAAATTTTCCGGGTTTTCCTTTTTTTTTTTTTTTTTTTTTTTTTCGAAAAATTTCTAAGTTCTTTTTTTCGAAAAATTTTCTAAGTTTTTTGTCAAAAAAAATTTTTTTTTTTCGAAAAATTTTCCGGGTTTTCTTTCTTTTTCTTTCTTCTTCTTCTTTTTTTTTTTCGAAAAATTTTCTAAGTGTCAAGGTAGAAATAATGGGCTCTTTGGCCTAGGGATGTGCCTCTCGTAAAGGGTAGAAGTACGAAATTTCTCCTACTAACAAAAATAGTAATTAAAAAGTGGCCATTTTTTGCACCAAAAATTCTTAAAAAAAATAAGGAGTAATTGGTGAAAATTTGGTGAAAATCGGATTAACGGTTCGGCCGCAGCACATTTTTTAAAATTTCAAACAGACATATCTCCGCCATTTTTCGAAATTCAAAAATCGCCCTCGTTACATTCTTCTTCACCGGCTAAAGAAATTTTGGTGAAATTTGGTGAAAATCGGATGAAAATTGTGGCCGTAAAGTGTTCCGGAAAAAAATGCTACGGACGGCCGGCCGGCACCACAGACAAAGTTGAGATCGGTAAAGATCAATATTCGATTTGACCCTCCGGGGTCTGGAAGACCCTTTCCCAAAAACCCGACGTCGAGGGTATCGCAATAACTTCTTTAAGGAAGTTAAAGAGGGTAATCTGATAACTTTACTTCGAGAAAGTTTTTATGATAACTACAAAAAGTATGTATTTTAGTAGAATTCCGATGAAAATTGCGGTCGTGAAGCAGGCGACGGACGGCCGGCACCACAGACAAGCTCACGATGGGCAAAACTGGAAGACTATCTCCCAAAAAGCGGTTTTGGAGGGTAATTCAATACCTTCGAGAATGTTAAACAACTTTCATGATAAAAACCTTATCGCTAGTACAACAAAAAATGTTCCGAAAACAACGAAAAAACGCCCGCAAGCATGACTTTCCCACTTTTTTCTTAAGATTAGAGCTTGAAAAGCGTTTATTTTAATAAGAACGATTATTAATATTTTAAAAAACGGATTTTTTTTGTGTGATAACGGTTTAATTATGTTCCAGACAGACCGAATTTCTCAATTTTAAATTTTCCCAACCGGCAAAAAAATTCATGCCATGATAATAAATTTTAAAGTAATGGGAGGTTTAATTAGGGAATAATGAAACTAGCAATTAAAACTTAAAATATTTTTAAAAGCGTCATTAAAACGTAAAAATGGTTAATTGTTTAAGTGCTCGTTAAATAAATCAATTGGGGAAAAAGAAATTTTAAAAAAGTTTTAATCGTGATTAGTGTATTGAGATTTGGACCAGGTGGGTGCAATAGATTTGATCTCAAAAATGGGAATTTTTGGAAAAAATTGATTATTCACGTTTTCAAAAGTTTTGGGATTTGATGGGGGTCTCTAGGTTTTTGGGTTTTGGTTTTTTTTTTTTCGTATGTAATCCCGGACCTCGGGCAAGGGTGAGTCCGTTTGCGGAGGCGGAGCGGGTCGATAGCGCCGTCTGCCTCCATCACGGGGTCATTGCCCACCCCACTCCGACAGACGCCTCTTTTGGCTTTCAACCACCGCTTCCCTCCCGCAAAAAGGCCCATCTATTTCAACAAAAGTCAACTTAATTTATTAATCCAAAAAGGGCATTATCCAAAATGTCATTTTTTGTTTCTTCGCTCATAAAAATGAGGTTTCCTTTGTTTTATTTATTTGCCCTATAAATTATGCATGCAACTTCCCATCAGCTGCCACAATGTACCTAAATCAATTTTTTATCCATTAATATGGATGCACCTTGCGATGATTCCACATGGGTCAGTGATCAATGATTTTTACTCTACAGTGCCCAAAAATGCCTTAAGAAGGGGGAAACTCGCAAAACTCCTATAAAAGGGGGCTCATAAACAGGGATTTTGAGGCTGAAAGAAAGAGGAGAACGCAAGAAATGGAAAATGCATATGGAGGGGACTCCCCAAGCGATTTTCGAAGTTTTAGGCCCTAAAATTTAGGATTTTGCAGGGGGGATTTTACGCCGAAATGGATCACTAAATGATCTAGTAGAGCAGTAAACGCTTGCAAGTTTATTCCTCACTGTTCGACCGCAAAGCCGAAATCCCTTTTAGTCTAAAACGTCAAATACGGCGTAATCACTAATTAGAAGTGTTCATCCCTTAAGATTCCAAACCGGTTGAAGCCACTCGGTAGGTTTAAACCTTTGGATAATGAAATCTTATTTACCCCATATGTGGGAAGGTTTGGTTAATTAACGTAATTTTAACGCCCTAATAACTACGAATGAGCGGGCCCTTTACTGCGTTAAATGATCAAGAATGTTTCCGCGGTAATCGATAACCCTTAAATTCGTAGACTCCTAAAGATAGACAAGGCTAAATGGAGGTGAAGAAATAAGTGCATTCGTCTGAAAACTTTTCTTTCTTGAATTTTTCTTTTCTCTCGGATTATATTTAGCGGGGTCAGACATGGATGGCCTACCAGGACACACGGCCCCTTTAATCCGCCCTCTCGCGCCCCTTTTCTTTCCGTCACGGAACACGCAATTCGCTCCGTTCGATACCGAATTTAAAATTCAACATCGTGCAAAAAGAATCCGCGACCTTTAAGTGAGGGAGGCTATTAAAAAAGATCGAACATGATACGATTGGAATGTGGCCCTCCTAGCGCTTTCAAGAAATTATATTAGGTGTAAAAATGAAACTCAGCCACAGGGTAAATTTGAATTTTGTACATTTTAGCCGAGTTTCATTTTGTACTCATAGTAGTTCATTTTTCAAAATTTTGAACATTTTAGGCGTTAAAGTCCATCAAAAGTTGACCTTCTCCGTGTATGAAGGTTATTGAAGTATAACCATTAAGAAGGTTAATTTTTAAAGGCTTGTAAATCGTAAACCGTTACAGATATTGAAAAAATGCACTAAATAAAATCTGTTGGAAATTTAATTCTCTTTAATTTTTATTCTACTCATTTTTTCTCTAGGACGCACTGTTTTCAAGATAAATTTATTTCAAAAAAAATTATTTTCCAAAAATGGTGCATCCTAGAAAAAAATAATTAAATACAAATTTATAGAAAATTAAATTTCCTACAATTTTATTTATTAGGTGTACAAAATGAAACTCAGCCACAGTGCAAATTTGAATTTTGTAGATTTAGCTGAGTTTCATTTTGTACACCTAATATGTTAAAATTTTGGAAATTCATTATTTTTTCAGATTTCCTTCCGGAAAATGGAGATCCTATACCGAGGAATAAAAATTCGAGAGAGCGTAAGTTTCCATTTGAGAGGGGTGAGACAAAGCGCCCACCCGTTCTTCGACTCACGGCACACCCTTCTGTAGTATGAATACGGGTTTTGCATGTTGAGCGCTACCGCATTCCTAGATATCCCTTTTATAGATAAGATGTTATGAAAATGACGTCTTCAATTTTCATCATCTGAATGGAATGGCGGAAAGTTTTCATTTTGATAGGGACTATCATACGGGAAAAGCCCGTTTAGGGAAGGGAACGTTAAAACGGCGAACACAGTTTTAGGAGGAAGGTCGTAAAAGTGGGTTCGCTGAACTCCTTGTCCTAAATACTAACCTAACTCAACAAATTTACCCTTTCCAGTGCAAAAAGCCCTTCCCTAAACCCACTTCTCGTCCCCTCTCATCCCTCGCTTTTACACCGCCCGACATTACATTTTGTTTCTAAAGGAGATTTACTAAACAAAAACCGTAATAACTTCCGCCCCCATTAAGAATAATTTAAAACAAACACAAAATTTGAATACACTCTTCAAAATTATATTATGTCTGATTATCATCACTTTTTAAAAAGCGGAAAAAAAGTACATTTTTCCACCATCGAAATTTTGAAATTGAGAGAATTTCTGTTTCAACCGTCCAGAAAGATTTTGTGAAAATTTTGGTGCAGTCGGATGAATAAAATTTTTAGGTAGAAAAATGGACCGTCTGCCGGAGGGATGCCTCTATCGCCCGTGGTGAAGTCACACATTGAGAATTTTGTAAAAAGCTCTTTTCATTTTTAGAATAACTACAAAAGTGAAAATTTGGTAAAATCTTATGCTCATGATATAATCCAGGCAGGTTGAAGCACTAGGCATACGTTGTTGAAGGTAGATTTTTTTAACTGTAAAATTAGGTTGGTATGACTGTTTTCAACAGAGAAGGCATACGTTGTTGGAGGTAGATTTTTTTAACTGTAAAATTAGGTTGGTATGACTGTTTTAAACAGAGAAGGCATACGTTGTTGAAGGTAGATTTTTTTTAACTGTAAAATTAGGTTGGTATGACTGTTTTAAACAGAGAAGGCATACGTTGTTGAAGGTAGATTTTTTTTAACTGTAAAATTAGGTTGGTATGACTGTTTTAAACAGAGAAGGCATACGTTGTTGAAGGTAGATTTTTTTAACTGTAAAATTAGGTTGGTATGACTGTTTTAAACAGAAAAGGCATACGTTGTTGAAGGTAGATTTTTTTAAACTGTAAAATTAGGTTGGTATGACTGTTTTAAACAGAGAAGGCATACGTTGTTGAAGGTAGATTTTTTTAAACTGTAAAATTAGGTTGGTATGACTGTTTTAAACAGAGAAGGCATACGTTGTTGAAGGTAGATTTTTTTAACTGTAAAATTAGGTTGGTATGACTGTTTTATACAGAGAAGGCATACGTTGTTGGGTAGATTTTTTTAACTGTAAAATTAGGTTGGTATGACTGTTTTAAACAGAGAAGGCTCGCGACTCAAAATTGCGGAAGCCGTCGGGAAAAACGCAAAGTACAGACTGCCGGCATCACAGACAGTAAAGATCACTAATCAGTATTCCTCTACCTGGAGGTTATATCTGACAATTGAACATCATTTTTGGGAAGGTAAAACACTGTTTAAAAGGTGCGTCATATGTCGTCACGAAGGTCATCCACAAAACGCGAACGTAATAACTCATTCTGAACTCCTTTTCATTAAAATTTACCTCATTTTCCATGCTTAATTTTTGGCCTATATTTCCTCATTAGCTAAATTATTCCGTACCGGAAATTTTTTTTTAACCCCTTCCCCTCATCACTTTATTAATTTTTAATGAATCTCGAGTTCAAGGCTGTGCGGTTTTTTAGCCACGGTGCGTGAGACCCTAACCTCCGCCCCCTCCTTTTTCCATCAATATATTGACAAAAGTCACTTCACCGCTCGACCTATTTAAACATCAGGAAAAAGTAAAGGATTATACATTTTCATCCCCTAATCGACGACGATCGTTCTCAAGGAAATTTTAAAAAAGTACTCAGTTAAACTACTTTCCAATTGAGTCGCGCCTTCTCTGTTAAAACAGTCATACCAACCTAATTTTACAGTTTAAAAAAATCTACCAGCCTGGATCTACCAGCTTCATCCTGCCTGGATTTCTTGAGCAGAAAATTTTAAAATATTTGATTTTTGGCTCATTTATTCACCCAAAAAAGTAAGGCGTCCAGTATTGACAATTTTCGTTCGATTTCATTCAAATTAAGGATTTTAAATATTTCACAAAAGTTTTTTGTATTCTGAAATTGCCAGAATCAAAAAACGAAAGAAATTCAGAATTTTTCATGAAAACCAGTAAAATGGACGATTCTTAAGCAGAAAATGGGTGGTTATTTACCAAAATATCAATAAAGTACTGGTTTGAAGAGCTTCCAACGAAAACTTCCTTAAAGAGAAGTAAAAATAGGAGGGGGAAGTATAAAGGAGGGGAAGTATAACGGAGGGGACGTACAACGGAGGGGGAAGTATATGGGAGGGGAAGTGTAACGGAAGGGGAAGTATAAGTCAGGGGAAGTATAACAGAGGAGGAAGTATAACGGAGGGGGATGTATAAGGGAAGGAAAGTATAAAGGAGCTGGAAGTAAAAGGAAGGGGAAGTATAACGGAGGGGGAAGTTTTTTTCCAATTTTCCAAGTTTTCTTTTTTAAGTAAAGATCAATATTACGATTTGTCCCTCCGGGGTCTGGAAGACCCTTCCCCAAAACTCGACGTCGAGGGTATCACAATAACTTCTTTAAGGAAGTTAAAACGTAGAAAATTCAATAGAAGTGTTTTTAGTTCAAAAAATTGAGGAGAAAACCAAAAATATTGTTTTATGGTCAAAATTTAAGAAAGCACCCTAAAAACAAGGAATGGTATTTATTTACCATGAAATCGGGGAAAATACCTACCGAAAATCTAAACTAAAAGGTGTTTTCAGGTTTCAGGTTTTTCATGGGCGAATCGAAGAAAATCTCGACCTCAAAATCGCAAAAACCTTCAAAAATAAGATAAAAAATGATAATATAACCTCTTATTTTAGGCCTCTAAATGGTTGTAGTTTGTTTTTATTGGTCGATTCGTCCTCATAATGCGGCACAATAACGGCCTCCCGTAATATCCCAATAAATAGTCCAAGTTCTCAATTAAACCCGAGGTAATTTCCCAAACCGCCGCCATAACCCGGTGTTCTGCATATTTAAAACCTCCAATTATCCGGCCTCCTTTTTTCCGCGAGTTGTCAATGTCTGAAATTCACACATAAATTATCAATTATAAAAAAACCTTAAGGCGGATCAGACCACAAAATTCAACCAAGTGTTAGACAGAGATGGAAGATGCCTAAAATTACTTTCCAATATTTGAGCACTAAAAATCGTCGGAAAATTTTTTACAAAAGCTCGTTCTCCTTATTTTGGAAATGCCCATCCGGTCTTGGGAGCAGTTTTTCCGAAAAAGTTTTCCTTCGGAAAATAGAAATTTTATTTTTCGACTAAAACATTTTTTCAAAAAAAACCGTCAGCCATATTGTAGGGTTTGACGAGCTGTTTCCAAAAATATTTTATATAAGAAAATCCGATGAATAGTTTTCGTCGTAATCCTTCTAGAAAGATTCGGCGGAAAATGCCGGGAGGAGTAAAAGAACGGAGGGCGCTATCCCCCCATTCGAGGTCAGAGAACAATTAATCCTCTCAAGGCCACGCACTTTCCAATATTTCTTGAGACTTACATATTTTCGTATTTGGTTCGGGACTTTTTTTACACAATACATCGTTGAACGAAGATTGTGAAAACGCAATTTTTCCTTCATATTGTATAAAACAATTAAAAAATAAAGTCGAATAGAATTAAAACCACCGACCAGTAGTATCTACAGTAGTCGCCGCTCAATGTGATCACGGTTAATGTTATCAACCGGATAGTGTGATCAAAATGGCCTGGAACGGGACCAATCTATTCTTTTGCATTACAATTTTTCCGTTTATTGTGATCAAAAATTCGCTTTATGTGATCACCAAATCTCGAAAAGAAAAAAAAAATTAAAATAAAAAAGGTTGAGAAAGAGAGTAATCATGTCAAAGAAAAATTAAGTTGAAAACATAAGCGAAAAAAATAATTACGAGGGGTATTTTTAGCTGAAATGTATGACAGGTGATGATTTATTTTCGATCGTTTCAAAATGTAAATAAACCCCCCTTCATAAATTTGATTTTCTAAGCTTCTTATTTTCTTCTAATTTTTTGTTTTGTTTTTTTTTTTGAAAACGAATGCTTTTAACCTAAAGATCATCAGTCTTCCGGAGAATTGGGATCCTTAAAAAGTACATGTTTAACCCTATCCTCGCCATCTACGCTTATTATTATCAGATTGTTTCTTTTCTTTATTTTGTTCACTTTTCTCTCTTGGAAAATTTCGAAAAAAAAGTAATAACTTGGAAAATTTTTCGGAAAAAAAAGCGCAAAAAAAAAAAAAAGAAAGAAAGAAAACTTTAAAAATGTTCATAAGAAAAACTCGGAAATTTTTTGAACAAAAACAACTTAAAATTTTTTGCATTTTGGTGAAGAAGGTAAATCAAAACGTGAAAAGTGTTGGCAAAAAAGAGACGATGTTTCCGTATTTTTTAAAGACAAAAAAGTAATAAGATAGAAAAATAGTTGAGTCATCAAAACAATGAAGCGAGGGAACACTAAAAAATCAAAACAAAACATTGTAGCGCCCTCCGTTTCTTTTACTCCTCCCGGCATTTTCCGCCGAATCTTTCTAGAAGGATTACGACGAAACTATTCATCGGATTTTCTTATATAAAATTTTTTGGAAACAGCTCGTCAAACCCTACAATATGGCTGACGGTTTTTTTTGAAAAAATGTTTTAGTCGAAAAATAAAATTTCTATTTTCCGAAGGAAACTTTTTCGGAAAACTGCTCCCAAGACCGGATGGGCATTTCCAAAAATAAGGAGAACGAGCTTTTGTAAAAAATTTTCCGACGATTTTTAGTGCTCAAATATTGGAAAGTAATTTTAGGGGCGAAAGTGCTGCGATCTCTTGTTTTAGAAACAAAATGCTCGGGCGGTATGATCCGCCTTAATGAAGAGAAGTTCAACAAACTGGAAGAAACTAAAAAAAAGCGAAATTAGATGCGTTTTAATTAAAGATAGCAACACTTACAGCCTAGGTACAAATTACAAAAAAAAAGATAAGAGTCTAAAGCGGTTCAGTTGTTTTCTGTTAAAAAGCCCGATATAAATCTTACGTATAGTATTACGGGCGCTTTCAAGTCGTTTAAATTGCTGTATTTTTTCGTCTCTGGGTTCTAGTGCGTAATGGACTTTTTTCAGGTTTGTTAGCGGCTTGTAATTACGTTGGTGAATGAACTTTCGTCCTGATTTGAAAGCCTTCAATAAATCTCCGGGTGTAGGATTGTCGTGGTTTTTTTAGTCGGACCTCCGCTATCGCGTTTGCGTGCCCGGGGCGGTTAACGGCCCCCCGGAGCTGATACGGGCTCGAACTGAAATTCTCGACCTTCGGACCCTTTAGACCCTTATCCTTGACGGTTAATTACCACGCGGTGCTGATCTCCTTCCGTGAAGAGCAGCACTTTGATAGAAATCGCGACCCATAAATTCTTCACTCTTTGATAAGTTTTTATTGAATATTGAACATACCTCGTTACTAGCTCATGATAGTCTTCCTTAAGAAGTTATTGAGATACCCTCCAAGTCGGGTTTTTGGGAAGGGCCTTCCAGACCCCGGAGAGTCACTTCTAATATGGATCTACATATACCGATCTCAACTTTGTCTGTGGTTCCGGCCGGCCGTAGCATTTTTTCCGAAACATTTTACGGCCACAGTTTCCAACCGATTTTCACCAAATTTTCCCACAACCTTCCTGAATAGTTGAACAAGAAATTATCGTCTGCGATATTTGAAATTCGAAAAAATGGCGCAGATATGTCTGTTTAAAATTAAAAAAATTAGCTGCGCCGAACTGTTGCCTGGTCCGATTTTCACCATATTTTCATTAATTACTCCTTATATTTTTTAAGAATTTTTGTAGGGAGAATTTTCCACTTCCACGCCTTACGAGAGGGACCATTCTTGTACAAAAATCCCATTTTCTACTTGGTACTTTAAAAATTGTTCGAAAAAAAAAGAACTAAGAAAATTTTTCGGAACAAAAGCGCAAAAAAAAAGAAAATTTCAAAAAAATTTTGAAAAAAAAAAAACTTCCCCCTCCGTTACTTCCCCTCGCTTATACTTCCCCCTCCGTTATACTTCCCCTCGCTTATACTTCCCCTCCGTTATACTTCCCTTCCCTTATACATCCCTCTCTGTTATACTTCCCTCCCTTATACTTCCCTCTCTGTTATACTTCCCCTCCCTTATACTTCCATTTCTGTTATACTTCCCTCTCTGTTATACTTCCCCTCCCTTATACTTCCCGCTCTGTTATATTTCCTCTCCCTTATACTTCCCTCTATGTTATACTTTCCTCTCTGTTATACTTCCACTCCCTTATACTTCCCTCTCTGTTATACTTCCCTCTCTGTTATACTTCCACTCCATTATACTTCCCTCTCTGTTATACTTCCCCTCCCTTATACTTCCATTTCTGTTATACTTCCCCTCCCTATACTTCCATTTCTGTTATACTTCCCCTCCCTTATACTTCCCTCCCTTATACTTCCCTCTCTGTTATATTTCCTTTCCTTTATACTTCCCTATCTGTGATACTTCCACTCCCTTATACTTCCCTCTCTGTTATACTTCCCCTTCCTTATAATTCCCCACCCTTATACTTCCCCTCCCTTATACTTCCCCACCCTTATACTTCCCCTCCCTTATACTTCCCATCCTTTATACTTCCCCTCCCTTATACTTCCCCTCCCTTATACTTCCCCCTCCTTTATTTATGAGAACGCAGGAAAATCTCATGCAATAGAGAGAGTTAATATAAATAGATTTTTTTTTTTTTTTTTTTTTAGAAAAAGTTGAATTCCGGGAAATTTTTTTTTACACGTTTGTTAATTAACAACCCTCAAAAATATTTTAAAATTACGGTTTATTGACAAAAAATCGAAGAGAACGCCCAAAACTTCTGGAAAAATAATCTTTTAGTTTTATTGAATTAAATTTTATTTAAACGAAAAATTCATGTTTTTAAAATTTTTGCGAGCGATAAAATTCAGGGCATTAAATTGATTAAAAAAAAATGTTGAACCTATTTGAGGTAATCACTCAACGCGTGTTTCGAGACAGAGGACTCGGCTAATCCGTTTATTTCGTTTATGCAATCCTCTACGAGTTTGATTGATTCGGACGTCATTCGAATCGTCGAAGGGGGAATTGAGAGACTGCGAGTGGAATTCGAATCCGACAGATTCACGGGTTTTGTTTCGGACGCGACGTGACGCTGGTCGTATCAATTATGCAGTCAGGAGTCATTCTACCGTCTCGCTCCCTCCCGCGCGCGGCCCCTCCCCAGCGGGCGTCGGTTTACGAATTGTTAGCACTCGAACTCCCATTAATATGCATAAGCCACCAACCTTTTATCGCCTCTGTTTATCCTCCGAAGTTAAACATATGAAAAATGAACTTTTTAAAGGTTTTATTTTATAGGTGCATTTTCCCAAATGATAAAAATTCCGGAACACAGAAAATAAGAATTTTTATGGATAAAAATGTCGAAAAACAGAACTGAAAAAAATTTGTTACACACAGGACGCCCATGGAAAGTCCCTGAAAATGGGCCTCTAAAACGGGAGTCTTGCAACTGGGCCAATCCTTTCTACCTGATAAAAAATGTCGCCGATGGACGTATCTAACTGGGCCATTGTATCAAAATCATAAGTATCTAACTGGGCCAATAAACACTAAAATAATTGTATCCAACTGGGCCAATACTTGATTATCATCAAATGCGAGGAGAATTGGTCGTTTTTACTACTGCAACAAACTAACCATGTTTTTAGATGTTACTTTCCAGTTTGCGCCTTCGTACTTTAAACAGTTCCTCGAGACACACGGATTTATCGGAAATAATTACATTCCACTCGTTTTTTGTTTAATTAACAGTAAACGAGAAGAGGCTTATAAGTTAAAAAAGGCAATTTTGGTCAAAAATGCCTTAAAAAAGTCAATTTTTGGTCAAAAAATGCCATAAATCTGTTGTTTTTAAGACAAAAACTGTAAAAAATGCTTTTAATGAAAGGCAATTTGGTCGAAAATACTTTAAAAATGCAATTTTGGTCAAAAATGCCTTAAAAAAGGTAATTTTGGTCAAAATGCCTCTAAATAGGTAATTTTGGTCAAAAATGCCTCTAAATTGGTAATTTTGGTCAAAAATGCCTTAAAAAAATTAAATTTTTGGTCAAAAATGCCATAAATCTGATGTTTTTCAGACAAAAACTGTGAAAAATGCTTTTAATGAAATGCATTTTTTGTCAAAAATGCCTTAAAAATGCAATTTTGGTAAAAATGCCTTTAAAAAAGGCAATTTTTGGCCAAAAATGCCATAAATCTGTTGTTTTTAAGACAAAAACTGTAAAAATGCTTTTATGAAAGGCAATTTTGGTCGAAAATGCTTTAAAAATGCAATTTTGGTCAAAAATGCCTTAAAAAAGGTAATTTTGGTCAAAAATGCCTTTAAATAGGTAATTTGGTCAAAAATGCCTTAAAAAAATTTAATTTTTGGTCAAAAATGCCATAAAGCTGATGTTTTTCAGACAAAACTGTGAAAAATGCTTTTAATGAAATGCAATTATTGTCAAAAATGCCTTAAAAATGCAATTTTGGTTAAAAAAATGCCTTTAAAAAAGGCAATTTTTGGCCAAAAATGCCATAAATCTGTTGTTTTTCAGACAAAAACTGTGAAAACTGCTTTTAATGAAAGGCAATTTTGGTCGAAAATGCCTTAAAAATGTAATTTTGGTCAAAAATGCCTTAAAAAAGGTAATTTTGGTCAAAAATGCCTTTAAATAGGTAATTTTGGTCAAAAATGCCTTAAAAAAATTAAATTTTTGGTCAAAAATGCCATAAATCTGATGTTTTTCAGACAAAAACTGTGAAAAATGCTTTTAATGAAATGCAATTTTGGTCAAAAATGCCTTAAAAATGCAATTTTGGTAAAAATGCCTTTAAAAAAGGCAATTTTTGGTCAAAAATGCCATAAATCTGTTGTTTTTTCAGACAAAAACTGTGAAAACTGCTTTTAATGAAAGGCAATTTTGGTCGAAAATGCCTTAAAAATGCAATTTTGGTCAAAAATGCCTTAAAAAAAGGCATGGCCGTGTGCCCGACAAGTGGGATGCAGGTTTCATTTAACTCAAGCTTGGTGGCGTGCAATTCAGATGTTCGGGTTGACAGTCGAATATAAAAACGATACAACTGTAGGATCAATAAAATATGAAGTAAATTTATAATTTTGATTTTTTTATTGTTATCCTACTACAAAATCGATGGTATTAATTTTGGCCGACTTGGGCACCAGTTTTTGGCCGAATTAGTAACTATGGCTTTCAAGTGGTTGGCCGAGTTGGGCACGATAGTTGTCAAGTCGTTGGCCCAGTTAGATATTTTGGGTCGTTGATGAAATATTTGGCCCGGTTGGTTACCAGCCTCTAAAACATATTTTTTAAAAACGAGGATTTGAGGATCTCTAATCTTCATTCTTTCGTCAGAAAACTATGTTGAGAACTAATCAAACTGAAGATGGGTGTTTATGAGAGGGTTAATGACGGCTAAACGAATTATAACCCCGGGGCGGAACTTAAATTGACTCAAATTGACTTCACGATAATATTACACAAAGGGGAAACCCCTCTTCATGATAAAGACGCCTTTTCCTCCTCTCACGACGTTCAAGGCTCCTGGTTTGATCCGATCTTCGGAGCTCTCTTGAACTGACACATATCAGAAACGTTTTCCAAACGTCCGACGTGAACGTCTCCCACACTCATGTTCTACAATATCCACCATCGTTAAAATTGTTTAATTATCACATTTAAAAAAATTTAAAATAACCTAAATTTTTAAATCTTTCTTTAAAGTCTGGTGTCAATTATGTTGAAAAACTCGGTGCCAAAAACAGCATTTCAACAACCTGTCTAAGTTTAAGGCTGAATAAATTAGATTAAACTTTACTTTTCAGCCAGGGTGACATTTCCTCCATAACTTAAGGCCTTTCTTTGTTAAGAAAAAAAGAAGTAATTAATAAAAAATTAGGACATACTTCTTTTTGGATTTGGCTTTTTCGGTACATAAGTTTCTTCTTTTCAGGACTTTAAAATTTTAAAAAATTCGATTGAGAAATTTTTTTTTATCTAATCCGGGTCCTTCGGTTCCGGTTTTGTGGGAAAGGGTGGGGTAGGAAATGTGCGGAAATGTCAGAGGGTACCCGCCTCCTCAGACCGTGCTATTGATTTTAGACAGGCGGGGAAGGGTGGAGACGGACCCCCCCGCCACGTTTTCCTATAAGCCCTTCCCACCCTCCGAAATACACCCTCGAGCCCAAGGTCGTCTCAAGGGCACACCTAATGTTTCCGGGGTAGAAACAAGGGATAGAATTAATGGCCCTTTTTTTATGTATGACAATTTTTTGTACTTAAAAATTTATTGCGATTTCTTCGAATATGATGTGTTAGTATAATCGTCATTTTATTATAGTAAAATAGAATTAACTGGGGAAAAAAAAGTTCTCGTGAATCTCCAGACAAGTATTTCAACTTTTTTTTTTTAAGCCCTAAACAAAAGAGCCCTAAAAGCCTTGAGCCCTTTTCCGCCATGAAAGATGTAGATCGTGAGGTCAAAACATGCAATAATATTAGGTGTACAAAATGAAACTCAGCCACAGGGTAAATTTGAATTTTGTAGATTTTAGCCGAGTTTCATTTTGTACACCTAGTAGTTCATTTTTTCAAAATTTTAAACATTTTAGGCGTTAAAGTCCATCAAAAGTTGACCTTCTCCGTGTAAGGTTATTGAAGTATAACCGTTAAGAAGGTTAATTTTTAAAGGCTTGTAAATCGTAAACCGTTACAGATATTGAAAAAATGCACTAAATAAAATCTGTTGGAAATTTAATTCTCTTTAATTTTTATTCTATTTATTTTTTCTCTAGGACGCACTGTTTTCAAGATAAATTTATTTTAAAAAAATTATTTTCCGAAAATGGTGCATCCTAGAAAAAAATAATTAAGTAGAAATTTATAGAGAATTAAATTTCCTACAAATTTTATTCATTAGGTGTACAAAATGAAACTCAGCCATAGGGTAAATTTGAATTTTGTAGATTTTAGCCGAGTTTCATTTTGTACACCTAGTAGTTCATTTTTTCAAAATTTTAAACATTTTAGGCGTTAAAGTCCATCAAAAGTTGACCTTCTCCGTGTAAGGTTATTGAAGTATAACCGTTAAGAAGGTTAATTTTTAAAGGCTTGTACATCGTAAACCGTTACAGATATTGAAAAAATGCACTAAATAAAATCAGTTGGAAATTTAATTCTCTTTAATTTTTATTCTATTCATTTTTTCTCTACGACGCACTGTTTTCAAGATAAATTTATTTAAAAAAAAAATTATTTTCCGAAAATGGTGCATCCTAGAAAAAATAATTAAGTAGAAATTTATAGAGAATTAAATTTCCTACAATTTTTATTCATTAGGTGTACAAAATGAAACTCAGCAACTGGGTAAATTTGAATTTTGTAGATTTTAGCCGAGTTTCATTTTGTACACCTAGTAGTTTCATTTTTTCAAAATTTTAAACATTTTAGGCGTTAAAGTCCATCAAAAGTTGACCTTCTCCGTGTAAGGTTATTGAAGTATAACCGTTAAGAAGGTTAATTTTTAAAGGCTTGTACATCGTAAACCGTTACAGATATTGAAAAAATGCACTAAATAAAATCAGTTGGAAATTTAATTCTCTTTAATTTTATTCTATTCATTTTTTCTCTACGACGCACTGTTTTCAAGATAAATTTATTTAAAAAAAAAAATTATTTTCCGAAAATGGTGCATCCTAGAAAAAAATAATTAAGTAGAAATTTATAGAGAATTAAATTTCCTACAATTTTTATTCATTAGGTGTACAAATGAAACTCAGCAACTGGGTAAATTTGAATTTTGTAGATTTTAGCCGAGTTTCATTTGTACACCTAATAAAAGAGAATTTGAAAAAAAAAAAAAAAAAAAAAAAAAAAAAAAAAAAAAAAAAAAAAAAAACAGTGCTTTATTTCCATAATTTTTAAAAAAGGCCTTTGAAGTCCAACCGGAATTGAATTATCCGTTACGAAAGACATACTTAGAAAAAAGGGATACATAAGTACAAAGAACCTACAACAATGTAGTCAAAAGGCCTAATTTGTAGTTTAGATTTTGAAAACGACACGAGACTAAATTGTCCGGAAAAAATGATTTAAAGAAGTCTCCTGATTATTACTTTTAACGAGCAAATTCGTCAGATAAACAGGATAATTTCACACTCGAGGGACCACTAAAAAGAAGGTTGATTTCAGGCCGGTAATTTAATAAATTAAATCGTACAGGAGAAAAGTGTAGACGTTTATTTACTAATAGAGACCAAAATTGTGATTTTTTTTGCGGACGTAAAAGCCGCTTACACGAGGTTAACTCGTGTGAAACGATACGTTACGCTCGTGTTTTATGTGAGGAAAAATTAATTTTTTATTTCATCGCAAATAGAATAAACAAAAACACTTTTTGTGTAGTGAAAAAAAATTCCCCACGCCCTTTTATGGCAAAAGTGAGGCAGAAATATATTTTTCAATCTTATTTGGTTACTTCCTCAAAGAGAAGTTACTGTGATACCCTCCACGGTTTCTGGAAAAGGGTCTCCTAGACCCATAGAGGAATAATGATAATAATAATAATGATATTAATTAGTGATATTTACTGATCATTAGATTGTCTGTGGTGGCGGCCATTGCATTTTTTCGGAAATTCTCTTCCGATTTTCACTAAGTTTTGACAGATTCTTCTTTTCGTAATCAACGTGAAAAATTCGAGAAATTTTTTTTATTGGAGGGGAAAAATATACTAAACCGCAAGGAATATCGACTTTGCGGGCTTAACTGATTTATAATTTAAGTTTTAAAAAATTTGCCAAGTTATATTCCGAAAAATTTTCCGGGTTTTTTTTTTCGAAAAATTTTTTAAGTTCTTTTTTCGAAAATTTTTCTATGTGCCAAGGTAGAAATAATGGGCTCTTTGGCCTGCGGATGTGCCTCTCGTTAATGGTAGAAGTATAAAATTTCTCCCTACTAAAGTACTGGTTTGAAGAGCTTCCAACGAAAACTTCCTTAAAGAGAAGTATCTATATAGGAGGGGGAAGCATAACGGAGGGGACGTAAAACGTAGTGGGAAGTATATGGGAGGGGAAGTATAACGGAGGGGGAAGTATATGGGAGGGGGAAGTATAACGGAGGGGGAGTATAACGGAGGGGGAGTATAACGGAGGGGAAAGTATAACGGAGTAGAAGTATAATGGAGGGGGAAGTATAATGGAGGGGGAAGTATAATGGAGGGGAAGTATAAAGGAAGGGGATTTAGTAGGGAGGGAAAGTATAAAGGACAATTTTGCAAGTTTGTTTTTGCGAAAAATTTTCCGGGTTTTTTTTTTTTTTGAAAAATTTTCTAAGTTTTTTGTCCAAAAAAAAATTTTTTTTTTTTAAATTTTCAAAGTTTTTTTCGAAAAATTTTCCGGGTTTTCCTTTTTTTTTTTTTTTTTCGAAAAATTTTCTAAGTTTTTTTGTCAAAAAAAAATTTTTTTTTCGAAAAATTTTCCGGGTTTTTCTTTATTTTTCTTTCTTTTTTTTTTTTTTTTTCGAAAAATTTTCTAAGTTCTTTTTTTCGAAAAATTTTCTAAGTCTCAAGGTAGAAATAATGGGCTCTTTGGCCTAGGGATGTGCCTCTCGTAAAGGGTAGAAGTACGAAATTTCTCCCTACTAAAAAAATTAATGATTAAAAAGTCGCAATTTTTTTACACCAAAAATTCTTAAAAAATATAAGGAGTAATTGGTGAAAATTTGGTGAAAATCGGATTAACGGTTCGGCCGCAGCGAATTTTTTAAAATTTCAAAAAGACATATCACCGCCATTTTTTTGAAATTCAAAAACCGCCCTCGTTACATTCTTCTTCACCGGCTAAAGAAATTTGTGTGAAAATTTGGTGAAAATCGGTTAAAAACTGTGGCCGTAAAGTGTTCTGGAAAAATGCTACGGACGGCCGGACGGCACCACAGACAAAGTTGAGATCGGTATTGATCAATATTCTATTGACCCTCCGGGTCTGGAAGACCCTTCCCAAAAACCCGACGTCGAGGGTATCGCAATAACTTCTTTAAGGAAGTTAAAAAACATTGTTGTGATGCCTTCGATGGATGATTTTCCTTAAAAAATGACTATTGAGTTTGTCAAAAAAATCTGTACAATTTTAAGGGCTTTTTTAAAAATAATTTGCGTTAGATAGGTAGATTTTTTAATTGTATAACTTTTAACTTTTTCCTAAATAAATTTGTGGTGATACCCTCAACCCTTGTCAAAATGGCCTGATCACATGTCAGTCTGGAAGCTTTTTTCTCCTATCATTTTATTCGAAAACGAGTGAAAATCTCATTCCTGCCAAGTTTAACTTCAATTCGAACCTCTTGAAGGTTCCCTCTCTATCCTTTCTCTCTTTTTAACTTTTTTTTCCCCCTTTTTAAAAAGCTTCCTTTTTTCGTTAAGTGGTGAAACGAAATCACTAATCAAGTTTCTATTATATTTCCAAGTGCCCTATTTTCGCACCCTTCTGACTTTTAACCTTTATAAATGACACTTTTTAAACAGACTTCACAATAATCAAAAACGCCCGGCCTACGGGGTAGCTGTATACAGGGTGTCCGGAAACACATGGCAAGCGTCTGGGAGAGCGTTAAAAAGTGGTTTTACGAAAAAAAGTTAAATATAAACCCCCCTTAATTTAAATCAAAGAATTTGATGGTGTAGTTTAAAATCCGCCTGGATATACAGGGTGTCCCAGACACAACCTAACTTCGTTATTTCAAATGAGAACCCCTATTTTTATTTCAGATTCGTAATCTACGCAAAATTTCAAGTAGATTAAGTACTCATATGACAATTTTGGACAACTTTTAAAAATGTCAAAATTTAGCGTTTTTTGCGCTAAAATCCGTTAAAATTGACCTAGGAGACTCGTTTTTTTTTTAATTCCACTTATTTTTTCCCGAAGAATCCAACTGTCTCAAATTTGAGCATCTTCGCATTCTGCATCACGAGATTTCGTCGCTAATGGCCATTTTTCAAGTTAGAACCCAAATTTTTAGTTCAGAAATGAAAATTAGCACTTGTTGAAAGGAATTTTTCTTTCGGACCACAAATTTTGAAAGAGCTACAGCGTCTTTTGTGTTTATGCATCAAAAATTAAAATTCCGTCAACAAATCGCTAATTTCCATTTTTGAAGTATGGAATTTGGAGTTAAACTTGAAAAAGGCCATTAGCGACGAAATCTCCTGATGCAGAATGCGAAGATGCTCAAAGAGACAGTTGGATTCTTCGGGAAAAATAAGTGGAATTAAAAAAAAAAACGAGTCTCCTAGGTCAATTTTAACGGATTTTAGCGCAAAAAACGCTAAATTTTGACATTTTTTAAAGTTGTCCAAAATCGTCATATGAGTACTCAAATCTACTTGAAATTTTGCGTAGATTACGAATCTGAAATAAAAAATAGGGGTTCTGATTTGAAATAACGAAGTTAGGTTGTGTCTGGGACACCCTGTATCCAGGCGGATTTTAAACTACACCATCAAATTCTTTGATTAAATTAAGGGGGGTTTACATTTAACTTTTTTTCGTAAAACCACTTTTTAACGCTCTCCCAGACGCTTGCCATGTGTTTCCGGACACCCTGTATATTAGTCAAGTGCAGGTATTTGTTTTCCTCTGTAAATTTAATCAAACTATTTTAAAACGTCGAATAAGAAACTTATTTAACAAATTAAATATGTAAATTAGACGAATTAAAGGGTGGAAAAGCTTGAGGAAAGTTTGTTAGAAAACTCGCTGTCTTACATCGTTGAGTTTTTGCTCTTTAATTATTTAAAAAATTTCGATTTTCCAACGAAATGTTTTAACTGAAATCAATAAAAAATGATTGGCCCTTTTTGAAGTACAACACTTATTTCAGGAAAGAAGCCAAGAGGCATTGAAGATAAACGTTTGAGTTGCCAGTGCCACCGAGATAGCGTAAAAATCGCCTTAATATTAATAAAACAGCGGTTTATCTGTTTTTCAGAGGCCTACCTGTATTATAAAAAACTTCATGAAAATTTTTGAGAATGATTTAAAATTAAAGAGCTTTTATATTTGACGTTTTTTTCTGTAAGAAGAAAACTCCTTAGGCAGTGTATATGATTAATATTTCATGATGGCTGCTACTTTGAACGTTCCCTTAGGCCCTTAAACTTTACTTTCTCCTCCCGAAAAAAGAGCTGATTCGCTCTTTTTCTCTGGTGGTTCGTCGGTTTATAAAGAAAGAGAGAGAGAGAGAAAAATTCAGGATTTCCCTCGAATAAAGGGTACAAAGACCTTTTTAAATAAAAAGAAGGGTTCAACATAAGCAATTAAGTGCGTAAGCCAGACATCCGACAATTATAAAGTTACAATGTGGTTTACTTGAATAACTTTCAATAAAATTATTAAAAACAGTTCGTCACGGTAATTATGGTAATTTTATACGCTATCACTGCATTTTGAGTTACATTGAATATAAGAAAAAGAGAAAAGGCATTTTTTTAATGATAAGACTTCGTGGGTGAGTGGTCAGAACGCTCTAGGATTTAATAACCCCAGCTGCGATTTACGTGAACTAAATAGCGGACTAATGATGTTGACAATCTACTTCTTCTATATTTATTTTTCCCTGGCGGCTATTTACATGAACTATAAATGGCGGACCGAGAAGTCTCTAGACGTTATTTTGTCAAATAAAGCATTTATATCGATTTGTTTTCCCTGGCGGCCATTTACATGAACTAAATGGTGGAATAATAAAGACTGTTGAAATACTTTCTCATAATTCGCTGATTTATTTATTTTTCCCTAGCGGATATTTGCACGAACTAAATGGGGGACCAGTGAAGTCTGTTGACAATATTTTCTCATATATTGGCTTATTCTTTATTTGTTTCCCTGGCGGCTTTACATGAACTATAAATGGCGGACCGAGAAGTCTCTAGATCTAGTTTTGTCAAATAAAGCATTCATATATCGATTTGTTTTCCCTGGTGGGCATTTACATGAACTAAATGGTAAAATAATGAAGACAGTTGAAAATACTTCTCACATAATTCGCTGATTTATTTATTTTTCCCTAGCGGATATTTACACGAACTAAATGGCGGACCTATGAAGTCTGTTGACAATATTTCTCACATAATTTGCTTATTCTTTATTAATTTTCCCTGGAGGCTATTCACAAGAACTAAATGGCGGACCGAGAAGTCTCTAGACGTTATTTTTGTCAAATAAAGCATTCATATATCGATTTGTTTTCCCTGGCGGCCATTTACATGAACTAAAAGGTGGAATAATAAAGACTGTTGAAAATACTTTCTCACATAATTCGCTGATTTATTTATTTTTCCCTAGCGGATATTTACACGAACTAAATGGCGGACCTATGAAGTCTGTTGACAATATTTTCTCACATAATTTGCTTATTCTTTATTAATTTTCCCTGGAGGCTATTCACATGAACTAAATGGCGGAAAGGAAGTCTTGGCCATGTTTTTCTCATATATTTGGCTTATTCTTTGTTTTCCCTGGTGGCCATTCACATGAACTAAATGGCGGAATAAAAAGTAGCTTGAGCTCATTATTTTTCGGGAAATTATCAATCTGCTTATTTTCCACCCTGGTGGACATTTACATGAACTATTATTAAGAAGACTGTTGTTTTTTATTGTGTGTTTTTTCTGGGTGGTTCTTGTTATAAGGAATGAATTGTTGAAAAATTATATTCAGGAAAGGGAATTTTGTATTCAAAGCATGTTGAAATGTTGACGTGTTTCCAGTCTTTTTTTCCTCATCCCTAAAAATAAGTTTGAACAACGGTTCATAGAGGTTAAAGAAAGGTTGGGTTGGGGTAGGTCGTTGTTCTGGAAGAGGTGATAGCTTTCGGGAGGGGGTGTAAGCGGCGCGACGAACCAAGTTCGATGAACCTCACCTCTTCATTCCCCCAGCGCCAACCTCCTTTCAAACGTCGCATTTTTACCCCATCGATTTCACACTCGCACACTCAGACGTTTTCGGTGGATTCTTTTTTCTTTTCCACAGACTTGTTTTCGTCCCGGAGAAAAAGATCTAATCTTGGCTTTCTTCCAAAGGACCTCCTTCCCTTCCACCTTGATCTTTGCATACAAAGTACCCCATCTCCTTTGGATAATCTCAAATTTTTTTAACACTAAAAATTTTCATTTTATAAAAACCCATTTTTCTGACACGGATTTTTATTATTGACTTTTGGGAATTTCGCAATTGTCCTCCCTTAGGTGGCGAATCCTTCTTTTTTATATCCTCCATTTTGGTTTTACTTTTTGATCTGAATTCACGACTTTAGGGCGCAGAACGCGTTCTTTTTTTGACTGAAAAGAAAGAAGGCATTCGTCTGGATTTTCCGATATTTCGTTATATACTTTCGTATTTTTGAGGGTCGATTTCTTTAAAATGTCTTCTCACTGAGCGTAATGATGGACGACATTTTAAAACTTTCTTTCTTCTGCTTTTTTATAGAATGTCATAGCAGAAGGTTTTTCGATGATTGTTTCTTCGGGTTTTTCCGTGCAGGGATTTAAAGGTGGTTTTTTCGGCGGATCATCTTCCACTCCGAAATACGTATCTTCAAATACATTTTGAAAAGATTCGTCCTATCGTATAATCGGAGTTTTTCTGAACGGATTTTTCCGTCAAGGAGCTCGTAAAACTCGGCGGTGTCGTAGACCTGACTAATGACTTCTCTTTTTGATCGCAATCTGTTGAAATTATTTGGGGGAACCAAAATTCCGTTGAAATTGGTGTTTTTCGGCCCTTTTTTTACCCAAACAATTTAAAAGTACTGGTTTGAAGAGCTTCCAACGAAAACTTCCTTAAAGAGAAGTATCTATATAGGAGGGGGAAGTATATGGGAGGGGAAGTATAACGGAGGGGGAAGTATATGGGAGGGGAAGTATAACGGAGTGGGAAGTATGTGGGAGGGGAAGTGTAACAGAGGGAAGTATGTGGGAGGGGAAGTGTAACAGAGAGGGAAGTAAAACGGAGGGGGAAGTATAAGGAGGGGAAGTATAACGGAGGGGGAAGTATAACGAACGGGGAAGTATAACGGAGGAAAAAAATTTTTTTTTTTTCAAAAAATTTTCAAAGTTTTTTTCGAAAAATTTTCCGGGTTTTCCTTTTTTTTTTTTTTTTTTTTTTTTTTCGAAAAATTTTCTGAGTTCTTTTTTTTGAAAAATTTTCTAAGTTTTTTTTGTAAAAAAAAATTTTTTTTCTAAAATTTTTTCTTTCTTTCTTTCTTTTTTTTTTCTTTCTTTTTCTTTTTCTTTTTTTTTTTTTTTGAAAAATTTTTTAAGTTTTTTTTCGAAAAATTTTTTAAGTGTCAAGGTAGAAATAATGGGCTCTTTGGCCTAGGGATGTTCCTCTCGTAAAGGGTAGAAGTACGAAATTTCTCCCTACTAAAAAAATAGTAATTAAAAAGTGGCAATTTTTTGCACCAAAAATTCTTAAAAAATATAAGGAGTAATTGGTGAAAATTTGGTGAAAATCGGATTAACGGTTCGGCCGCAGCAAATTTTTAAAATTTCAAACAGAATATCTCCGCCATTTTTTTGAAATTCAAAAATCGCCCACGTTACATTCTTCTTCACCGGCTAAAGATATTTGTGTGAAATTTGGTGAAAATCGGATGAAAACTGTGGCCGTAAGTGTTCCGGAAAAAAATGCTACGGCCGGCCGGCACCACGGACAAAGTTGAGATCGGTAAAGATCAATATTCGATTTGACCCTCCGGACCCCGGAAGACCCCTCCCCAAAAACCCGACGTGGAGGGTATCGCAATAACTTCTTTAAGGAAGTTAAAAAACTGACTTGATCTTCGCCTTCTTTTAGCGTATCCTTTCATTCCTGAGTTCGCCAAAAACTCCAGAAACTCGCCAGTTTCGATTTCGGCAACGGTAAATCCTGACTATGATCGAATTTAAGGTATATCAAAGGCGTCCTATCGTGCGAACACAAATTTCGGCATATCTGAACCAAATTTCTTCAGAATCGTCCTCGAAGATCTAATCGAAGGTTCGGTCTTTCCTCTTTTGAACACGTTACACCTGGAAGATTCTGGGTCAATCAATGAAAAAAATGCTGGATTCTTCTCTTCCATTCCCTTATTCTATTTCTAAGAACTAAACCTACTTAAAATTGGCCGGAAAAAAATTTTTTATAAGCTAAATCTGACTTACAGTTTTTTTGCCTGTTTTAAACCATCTTCACGATACAAAAGATCGTTGCTTTCCCTTCTCTGGTTAGCCAACATAACTCATTTATAAACAAATTATTCTTATTTTAAAACTATATAGATGACTTTTCTAATCTAAGAACATATGAACAGTTATAAAAGAAAAAAAATTTTAAAAAGTATTTTTAAAGTGGATACTTGTATTATTTTCTCTTTTTTTTGTGAAACACAAAAGATAGGATTATCTGTGTTAGACCTATAAAGGGGGTTGAAGCTAATTGTTCAACTCTATTCAAAGTTTGTTTGAAAACAAGAGTGTTGGTGCTTGTTCAAATAATTAAGATTTTCACCCCACTCTCAAGTTTTCCTTCGAATTTCTACACTCGGGAGTCTGAAGCGTGAAATAAAGAGAGAAAAAGAGGATAAGTTACAAAAAAAATAAATAATCCAAGTGAGAAGAGCGTTCTGAAAGAATAGAAGCGCAGAAGAGGGTCCTTTTATAATGAGGACTACTTCACTTTCCTCTTCATCCCTGAGACAAAAGCTTGAAACATGCTCTGAACAAAAAAAAAGGTGGTTTTCAAAGAAAAAATTTTTTTTCCACGATGCAGCTTCAGAATTCACTTTTTACAACCTCCAAAATCTCAGAGATTTTTTCATTATTTCCAAAGATATTTTTAAGCCATTTCATGAAGCACCTAAGGCATTTTTCAAGATCCTTTAGAAAGGAAACTCTCAAGTGGCCCCCTTTTTTCGGCTAAAAATGTTTGGCAGAACCCATTAATTTATTCAGTATTTAGAATAGTGGTGTGAGGATAACTGTGAAAAACTCCTGAAAATCCTGTTAAAATGGGGTTTCTCTATCAAAAACGAAGAAAACTACCAAAAGTTTTTTCAAAAAAAAGAGTTCTCTTAATAAAAACCGATACTCCTGCAATCCTTCAAAAATGAAGACTATCTTCATTTGAAGATATTGTTGGGGTGTTTGGTGGATTGATTGATCTATTGTAGGGGGGGGGATTGATAGAGTTGGGTGGACTGATGGAATGTTGGGTGGATTGATGAAGTGTTGGGTAGATTGTTAGATATTTGGGTGGATTGATAGATAGTTGGGTGGATTGTTGGAATGTTTGGTGGATTGTTGGAATGTTTGGTGGATTGTTGGAATGTTTGGTGGATTGATGGAATGTTGGGTGGATTGATGAAATGTTGGGTGGAGTGATGATGAAATGTTGGGTGGATTGTTGGAATGTTGAGTGGATTGATGAAATGTTGGGTGGATCGATAGATAGGGGGTGGGAGTGATGAAATGTTGGGTGGATTGTTGGAATGTTGGTGGATTGGAATGTTGGGTAGATTGTTAGATATTTGGGTGGATTGATAGATAGTTGGGGGATTGTGGAATGTTTGGGGATTGATGGAATGTTGGGTGGATTGATGAAATGTTGGGTGGAGTGATGAAATAGATAGTGGGTGGATTGTTGGAATGTTTGGTGGATTGTTGGAATGTTTGGTGGATTGTTGGAATGTTGGTGGATTGATGGAATGTTGGGTGGATTGATGAATGTTGGGTGGAGTGATGAATGTTGGGTGGATTGTTGGAATGTTGAGTGGATTGATGAAATGTTTGGGTGGATCGATAGATAGGTGTGGAGTGATGAAATGTTGGTGGATTGTGGATGTTGGGTGGATTGATGAAATGTTGGGTAGATTGTTAGATATTTGGGTGGATTGATAGATAGTTGGGTGGATTGTTGGAATGTTTGGGTGGATTGATGGAATGTTGGGTGGATTGATGAAATGTTGGGTGGAGTGATGAAATGTTGGTGGATTGTTGGAATGTTGGGTGGATTGATGAAATGTTTGGGTGGATCGATAGATAGGGGTGGATTGATAGATTAGTTGGGTGGATTGTTGGAATGTTTGGTGGATTGATGGAATGTTGGGTGGATTGATGAAATGTTGGGTGGATTGATGAAATGATGGGTGGAGTGATGAAATGTTGGGTGGATTGTTGGAATGTTGGTGGATTGATGAAATATGGGTGGATCGATAGATAGGTGGGTGGATGTTGAGTGGATTGATTAGATAGTTGGGTGGATTGATTGAGTGTTCGGTGGATTGATTGATGGATTGAGCAGAACCCATTTAATTTATTCAGTTTTCTCTTTATAAAAACCGATACTCCTGCAAATCCTTCAAAAATGAAGATTATTAATTTGAAGATATGTTGTGGGGGTTTGGTGGATTGATTGGATTGTAGGGGTGGGGGGATTGATAGATATTGGGTGGACTGATGGAATGTTGGGTGGATTGATGAAGTGTTGGGTAGATTGTTAGATATTTGGGTGGATTGATAGATAGTTGGGTGGATTGTTGGATGTTTGGTGGATTGTTGGAATGCTTGGTGGATTGTTGGAATGTTTGGTGGATTGATGGAATGTTTGGTGGATTGATGGAATGTTGGGTGGATTGATGAAATGTGGGTGGAGTGATGAAATGTGGGGGGATTGTTGGAATGTTGGGTGGATTGATGAAATGTAGGGTGGACGATAGATAGGTGGGTGGATTGATAGATAGTTGGGTGGATTGTTGGAATGTTGGAATGTTTGGTGGATTGATGGAATGTTGGGTGGATTGATGGAATGTTGGGGGTGATGAAATGTTGGGTGGATCGATATATTGTTGGGTGGATTGTTGAGTGGATTGATTAGATAGTTGGGTGGATTGATTGAGTGTTCGGTGGATTGATTGATGGATTGAGCAGAACCCATTAATTTATTCAGTAGTTTCTCTTTATAAAAACCGATACTCCTGCAAATCCTTCAAAAATGAAGATTATCTTAATTGAAGATAATATTGTTGGGGTGTTTGGTGGATTGATTGATGGATTGTAGGGGGGGGGGGATTGTTAGATATTGGGTGGACTGATGGATGTTGGGTGGATTGATGAAGTGTTGGTAGATTTTTAGATTTGGGTGGATTGATAGATAGTTGGGTGGATGTTGGAATGTTGGTGGATTGATGGAATGTTGGGTAGATTGATGGAATGTTTGGCGGATTGATGAAATGTTGGGTGGATTGATGAAAGTTGGGTGGAGTGATGAATGTTGGGTGGATCGATGGATAGGTGGGTGGATTTTGGGTGGATTGTTGGGTGGATTGATAGAGTGTTCGGTGGGGATTGATGGATTGTGTTGGATTGATATATAGATGGGTGGATTGTTGGAGTTTGGTGTTTGAAGGAATTTGGGTAGACTGATGTAATGTTGGGTGGATTGTTAGATAGTTGGGTGGATATCTTCATTTGAAGATAATCATGAAGATTATCTTCAAATATCTTCCCAAAAAAACGAGTAAAACTCCAAATTCTGTCGTAATGCGGTTTTCTGTCAAAAGATAGAAAAACTACGAAGGCCACACTTTGGGAACCCCTGCTTTGGTAAGCTTAACATTTTTATTGGTTTTCTTCATCTCAAATTGGGTTCTTAAGGAAGAAAAAATGGGATGGGCTCAGCAGTGCTTTTTCCATATTTAGAGACCGACAAATGCGTCCCCAACGCAACCTTTTAGTTTTAAATAGTGCTTAAAAGATAAAAATGATTAGTGTGGGAGTTGTCTGTTGGTTCGGGTTGAGTCTGTGATTTGGACGTGGAAATCGATTGGCACGAGTATCCCGGAGGTAATGACCTACGTCAATCCTTAATTTTTTACTCTGACCCTCGAACTTTTATTTCGTTAATGGCCATCCAAAGCCCGAACCAGTGGAGCAACAAACGGAAATCTGTAAAACAAAATTGAAACCCCAAAATTCTTCAGTATTTGGGGGTGGGGGTTTATCTTTGGGCCTGAAATCCCCTTTAACCCGTATTCTGACTAGTTTTTCTCCATTTTTTGGCCAAAAATCCCCATTTTACCGATTTTTTTTTGTTTTTCTTGATTTTTCAGCAATTTTTTTGGGTCATACTCATATTCACGCTAAGAAACCAACTTCTGTCCGATTTCTTTCCGTTGTTTTAGGTCTTTTTGAGAATAATTGAATTATCTAGCGTAATAAACAGCTTATCTTAACGAGAAAAGGATTACTATAAATTTCGGATGGGTTTCAGGAGGGCAAAATTGTTCGATCCTATTCAATCCTAGGATTAACAGAAAGACAACAAAACTACGTTCAATAAACTTACAAAAAACTTGTCAGTTTTTAAAAGAGGAAAAAGTACTGGTTGAAGAGCTTCCAACGAAAACTTCCTTAAAGAGAAGTATCTATATAGGAGGGGAAGTACAACGGAGGGGACGTAAAACGTAGTGGGAAGTATATGAGGGGAAGTATAACGGAGGGGGAAGTATATGGAGGGGGAAGTATAATGGAGGGGGAAGTTAACGGAGGGGAAAGTATAACGGAGTAGGAAGTATAACAGAGGGAAGTATAATGGAGGGGAAGTATAAAGGAAGGGATTTAGTAGGGAGGGAAGTATAAAGGACAATTTTGCTAGTTGATTTTGCGAAAAATTTCCGGGGTTTTTTTTTTTTTTTTTTTTTTGAAAAATTTTCTAAGTTCTTTTTTTCAAAAAATTGTCTAAGTTTTAACTTTTTTTTTCGAAAAATTTTCTAAGTTTTTGTCCCAAAAAAAATTTTTTTTTTTTCAAAAAATTTTCAAAGTTTTTTCGAAAAATTTTCCGGGTTTTTTTTTTTGAAAAATTTTCCGGGTTTTTTTTTTTGAAAAATTTTCCGGGTTTTCCTTTTTTTTTTTTTTTTTTTATTGAAAATTTTCTAAGTTCTTTTTTTCAAAAAATTTCTAAGTTTTAACTTTTTTTTCTAAAAATTTTAAGTTTTTTTGTCAAAAAAAAATTTTTTTTTTCGAAAAATTTTCCGGGTTTTTCTATCTTTTTTCTTCTTCTTTTTTTTTTTTCGAAAAATTTTTAAGTTCTTTTTTTCGAAAAATTTTCTAAGTCTCATGGTAGAAATAATGGGCTCTTTGGCCTAGGGATGTGCCTCTCGTAAAGGGTAGAAGTACGAAATTTCTCCCTACTAAAAAAATTAATGATTAAAAAGTGGCAATTTTTTTGCACCATAAATTCTTAAAAATATAAGGAGTAATTGGTGAAAATTTGGTGAAAATCGGATTAACGGTTCGGCCGCAGCGAATTTTTTAAAATTTCAAACAGACATATCTCCGCATTTTTTCGAAATTCAAAAATCCCCCTCGTTACATTCTTCTTCACCGGCTAAAGAAATTTGTGTAAAAATTTGGTGAAAATCGGATGAAAACTGTGGCCGTAAAGTGTTCCGGAAAAAAAAGCTACGGCCGGCCGGCACCACAGACAAAGTTGAGATCGTAAAGATCAATATTCGATTTGACCCTCCGGGTCTGGAAGACCCTTCCCAAAAACCCGACGTCGAGGGTATCGCAATAACTTCTTTAAGGAAGTTAATTAGAGTTCAGAACTACAGCCCTGTGGGCATATTCTTTGCAAATAGTAGGTGATAAAAAATTATTTTGGATTGAAGGAATGGCTGGGCTTATTGATCAAAAAAAAAAAGAGAGAGAGAGAAGCGATGAAATCTTATATGTCAAACATGACGTCACGATGAGATAAACCTCCCGAAAAAGGGCCTACACTCCAATATTGGTTTCTGTATTTACCCGCCCAAAGGAAGAAGGGAAAATAAGTGAGTTTCGATGTACATAAATTTTATTAAATAAGTTATTAAATCTATAAAAGTTAGAATTATGTGGGAAATATGGATTTTTTGAGAGGGATGAAAATGGGTCGAAGAAGATAACGGCTTTGAAAAGCCTTCAAAATTTGAATAATGTCATTGACGGTAGCGGGAAAAGGCCGATGGAGATCGAATAGAAAGGTTTGTCTGACAGGGAGGCCGAGATTGCGTGAGGGAGAGGGAGGTAAACGACCTAGGACAAGGACAGGATGTTGACCCTGTCCCGACCAAATTTCCTCCCCAAAATCTCTCATGGTTACAACATCCACCGATCAATAAGCCTACCGAATGTGAAAAGTAAATGCTAAACCCGCACGACACGCCGGTCTTGCGGGATTAAAAAAAATTTTCTACTATAAAAAAAAACAGCAAAATATTGAAGTTTGATATAAAACGTCTTTGTCATTTCCTCCTTTTTGGCACGGCTTTTGTATTAGTAACCCCTAAGTAAAGATTACTTTTATTTGTTTTTACATTTTTGGATAGAAGCCCGAAGCCATAAATCATCCCATTTTTATCAGATTGATCATAAAAAATAAATCTAATTTGAAAATGTCGTGTGGAAAACGTAAAAAAAATAGATAATAAATAATTTGAAAAACCATGACCTATGACAAAACAAAAGTGTTGACCCTTTTTATTTTCCGTCTTTCCGGTTTGTTCCGTTTAATTTATTTTTACGGCCCTCGTCCGGATTGTGGAAGTCGCTCAAACCGACGTTTTTAAGGGCAACGTCGTAAAGACCCGGAGGCGTAAACCCCTGAACCCTCCTGACCTCCCTTCTTTCGAGGAAATAAACAAAAGTTTTTATATACAGCTAAAGATTGGGGTTTTCTTTATTAAAAAATTTTCTCTTTTCTTTCCCCATTTAAAACATAAGCGCATATTGAGGACAATCGCATTATTTTTTTATTGGTTCTCTCATTTTTTTAAAGTCATTTAGAAGCCCTGAAAATAGCATAATTTCTTTTAATATCCTGAATTTAAGAAGAGAAAAAGTAAAGAACGATGGCCTTGTAAATTTTTTCCAGGGATGAAAAATAGATTTAACCATTTTTTAGCGATCCAAGCACAGCTCTCTTTGAGTTTCCAGACTTTCCTTTCTTGAGTGGCAATTTTTTCCTTTTTCACTAACTTTATTACACAGATAATTAAGAAGGGAATTTTGGTGAAAATTTGATGAAATCGGATCAAAATGCAATCTAAGAAAGTGAGGACCAAACTCCTATGCATGCTATGAAAAAACCCGATAAAAATGGGTGTTTTTACACCAAAAAATTGAGGGAAAACTATTTAAAAGCAAGGTCAGGCATATAAAACGAGAATACTGACAAAACGGGATTTTTGAGACCAGGAAGTGAAGGAAATTGACCAACTTCAATAAGAAGCGTTTAAACTAAAAGACCCGATAAAACTGGTGTTTTTACACCGCAAAATTGAAGGAATGACCCAAAACTAGTGACAAATGGTGTTGAACTCTCAAAAGCCCGATAAAAATGGTGTTTTTACACCAAAAAAAAATCGAGGAAAACTATAAAAAAGCAAGGTCATGCGTATATAAACGCCAGAGTATCTGACAAAACGGGATGTTTTGAGACGAAGGAAATGACCCAACCTCTTAAGAAGCGTTTTTAAACTGAAAGACCCGTAAAACTGGTGTTTTTACACCGCAAAATCGAAGGAAATGACCCAAAACTAGTGACAAATGGTGTTGAACTCTCAAAAGCCGATAAAAATGGTGTTTTTACACCAAAAAATCGAGGAAAACTATAAAAAGCAAGGTCATGCATATAAAACGCCAGAATACCTGACAAAACGGGATTTTTGAGACCAGGAAGTGAAGGAAATTGACCCAACTTCAATAAGAAGCGTTTTAAACTGAAAGACCCGATAAAACTGGTGTTTTTACACCGCAAAATCGAAGGAAATGACCCAAAACTAGTGACAAATGGTGTTGAACTCTCAAAAGCCCGATAAAAATGGTGTTTTTACACCAAAAAATCGAGGAAAACTATAAAAAAGCAAGGTCATGCATATAAAACGCCAGAATATCTGACAAAACGGGATTTTTTGAGACGAAGGAAATTGACCCAACTTCAATAAGAAGCGTTTTAAACTGAAAGACCGATAAAACTGGTGTTTTTACACCGCAAAATCGAAGGAAATGACCCAAAACTAGTGACAAATGGTGTTGAACTCTCAAAAGCCCGATAAAAATGGTGTTTTACACCAAAAAATCGAGGAAAACTATAAAAAGCAAGGTCATGCATATAAACGCCAGAATATCTGACAAAACGGGATTTTTGAGACGAAGGAAATTGACCCAACTTCAATAAGAAGCGTTTTAAACTGAAAGACCCGATAAAACTGGTGTTTTTACACCGCAAAATCGAAGGAAATGACCCAAAACTAGTGACAAATGGTGTTGAACTCTCAAAAGCCCGATAAAAATGGTGTTTTTACACCAAAAAATCGAGGAAAACTATAAAAAAGCAAGGTCATGCATATAAAACGCCAGAATATCTGACAAAACGGGATTTTTTGAGACGAAGGAAATTGACCCAACTTCAATAAGAAGCGTTTTAAACTGAAAGACCCGATAAAACTGGGTTTTTACACCGCAAAATCGAAGGAAATGACCCAAAACTAGTGACAAATGGTGTTGAACTCTCAAAAGCCGATAAAAATGGTGTTTTTACACCAAAAAATCGAGGAAAACTATAAAAAAGCAAGGTCAGCATATAAAACGCCAGAATATCTGACAAAACGGGATTTTTTGAGACGAAGGAAATTGACCCAACTTCAATAAGAAGCGTTTTAAACTGAAAGACCCGATAAAACTGGTGTTTTACACCGCAAAATCGAAGGAAATGACCCAAAACTAGTGACAAATGGTGTTGAACTCTCAAAAGCCCGATAAAATGGTGTTTTTACACCAAAAAATCGAGGAAAACTATAAAAAAGCAAGGTCATGCATATAAAACGCCAGAATATCTGACAAAACGGGATTTTTTGAGACGAAGGAAATTGACCCAACTTCAATAAGAAGCGTTTTAAACTGAAAGACCCGATAAAACTGGTGTTTTTACACCGCAAAATTGAAGGAAATGACCCAAAACTAGTGACAAATGGTGTTGAACTTCAAAAGCCCGATAAAAATGGTGTTTTTACACCAAAAAATCGAGGAAAACTAAAAAAAGCAAGGTCATGCATATAAAACGCCAGATATCTGACAAAACGGGATTTTTTGAGACGAAGGAAATTGACCCAACTCTTAAGAAGCGTTTTAAACTAAAAGACCCGATAAAACTGGTGTTTTTACACCGAAAAATTGAAGGAAATACCCAAAACTAGTGACAAGGGTGTTGAACTTCAAAAGCCCGATAAAAATGGTGTTTTTACACCAAAAAATCGAGGAAAACTATAAAAAAGCAAGGTCATGCATATAAAACGCCAGAATACTGACAAAACGGGATTTTTTGAGACGAAGGAAATTGACCCAACTTCATAAGAAGCGTTTAAACTGAAAGACCCGATAAAACTGGTGTTTTTCCACCGCAAAATTGAAGGAAATGACCCAAAACTAGTGACAAATGGTGTTGAACTCTCAAAAGCCCGATAAAATGGTGTTTTTACACCAAAAAATCGAGGAAAACTATAAAAAAGCAAGTCATGCATATAAAACGCCAGAATATCTGACAAAACGGGATTTTTTGAGACGAAGGAAATTGACCCAACCTCTATAAGAAGCGTTTTAAACTAAAAGACCCGATAAAACTGGTGTTTTTACACCGCAAAATTGAAGGAAATGACCCAAAACTAGTGACAAATGGTGTTGAACTCTCAAAAGCCGATAAAAATGGTGTTTTTACACCAAAAATCGAGGAAAACTATAAAAAAGCAAGGTCATGCATATAAAACGCCAGAATATCTGACAAAACGGGATTTTTTGAGACGAAGGAAATTGACCCAACCTCTATAAGAAGCGTTTTAAACTAAAAGACCCGATAAAACTGGTGTTTTTACACCGAAAAATTGAAGGAAATTACCCAAAACTAGTGACAAAGGGTGTTGAACTTAAAACCCAACAAAAATTGTGTTTTTACACAAAAAAACTCCACTCTATTAATGTTTTTATCCCCATCAGAATCTTTTAGCTTTTTAAAACATCGATTTCAATATTTCTTTAGTAATACGGTGAAAACCTGATAAAAATTGCGGCTGCACAAAAAAATGGCGACGTCCAGACGGCTTCAATGACAAACTGATCGATAAAAAAATTTCGTCGAATAATTTAAGGTTTCATCGTTTTTAAGGATAGTAGATACTTAGAACTTTATATAAAATGAAGAAAAAGGAGAAGGCCGTAAAATATTCCCTCGGGCTTCCTTTTTAGGACCTTTTTTTTTCTTTTAGATTTTTGACAAAGAGGCACTTGAGAAGGATTGCTCGGATTATATCGGGACCGGTTTACGACGGAGTGTCTTTAAGTATTAGAACGGGAGCCAAGTCTCTCCGGAGGAACTATAAAAATAAATTAAACAAAAAAGGGGATGAAAGAAAAAAGGCTATAAGGGAAAATAGGGGAGGGGGGTCCCTCACGCTTCAACAACCTCACACGAGTCAACAATTCCTTTCTTGGCCTAGGTCGGTGTCCCTGGAAAAGTCCACCCTTAACCCCAACCTCTTTTATTTATCCTCTTTTCTAACTTATTTTGACGCCCGAACACAAACAACTATTTTTTTAAAGTCCTTCCAATTTTTACTAACTTTTGTTATCTAAGGTCAAAGCTTCAGATTCATGTTTTTTAAATTTAATTTTGTCTGGACTTTCAAAAACGCAGCACCTACAAAAATAAATTAGTAAATGTACGGATTCAGTCGGATTATTTGTTCTTAGTACTCTCTTTACGCACAATTTTTTGAGCATTACCCACTTTTTCCTGTATTCAGAGTCTTTTTCCTCGATATTTTGGCCTTTTAGCAAATTTTGGTCTGTTTTCGCAATTTTTATACAGGGTGTCCGGAAACACATGGCAAGCGTCTGGGAGAGCGTTAAAAAGTGGTTTTACGAAAAAAAGTTAAATGTAAACCCCCCTTAATTTAAATCAAAGAATTTGATGGTGTAGTTTAAAATCCGCCTGGATATACAGGGTGTCCCAGACACAACCTAACTTCGTTATTTTAAATGAGAACACCTATTTTTAATTTCAGATTCGTAATCTACGCAAAATTTCAAGTAGATTTGAGTACTCATATGACAATTTTGGACAACTTTTAAAAAATGTAAAATTTAGCGTTTTTGCGCTAAAATCCGTTAAAATTGACCTAGGAGACTCGTTTTTTTTTTTTAATTCCACTTATTTTTTCCCGAAGAATCCAACTGTCTCAAATTTGAGCATCTTCGCATTCTGCATCACGAGGTTTCAAGGCCTTTTTTCAAGTTTAACTCCAAATTCCATACTTCAAAAATGGAAATTAGAGATTTGTTGACGGAATTTTAATTTTTTATGCATAAACACAAAAGACGCTGTAGCTCTTTCAAAATTTGTGGTCCGAAAGAAAAATTCCTTTCAACAAGTGCTAATTTTCATTTCTGAACTAAAAATTTGGGTTCTAACTTGAAAAAAGGCCATTAGCGACGAAATCTCGTGATGCAGAATGCGAAGATGCTCAAATTTGGACAGTTGGATTCTTCGGGAAAAAAATAAGTGGAATTAAAAAAAAACGAGTCTCCTAGGTCAATTTTAACGGATTTTAGAGCAAAAAACGCTAAAATTTGACAATTTTTAAAAGTTGTCCAAAATCGTCATACGAGTACTCAAATCTACTTGAAATGTTGCGTAGATTACGAATCTGAAATAAAAAATAGGGGTTCTCATTTGAAATAACGAAGTTAGGTTGTGTCTGGGACACCCTGTATATCCAGGCGGAATTTAAACTACACCATCAAATTCTTTGATTTAAATTAAGGGGGGTTTACATTTAACTTTTTTCGTAAAACCACTTTTTAACGCTCTCCCAGACGCTTGCCATGTGTTTCCGGACACCCTGTATACGAGGAAAAGGATGGTAGAGGTGATAAAAAGGTGCTTTCGAAGCGTGAGAGCTAAAAATCTATATCAGGGCTTTTATGAAGAAGCCCCCGCGGGTGTTTTGATGTCACGAGTCAGAAAACATTCGAGATGATAATGAGCTTGTAACGTCTTTTAGATAATTCCATCCTAAAACTTGGCGAATATCAAACCTAATGGTGATAAATGTTCATTTTGTCTCAGATGTCGAAAGGAAATTCTCCACACAAATAAAAGACTTTCTTCAACCATGATTGAGTTGTAATCGATATCTTTCAAGAAGTTTACTTTAATAAAACTTTTGTTTAAACAAAATAAAGATCTTACGGTTCTGTCAGATGAAAAGTTATTAAAAATGGTATTTTATTTAAAAAATTTTCAAAATAGAAAACTGTCAAAAAGAGAGGAAAAAGATAGAGAGTTCTGTACGCTTCGGTTCATTTTACGTTTTAAATAATGTTCTTTGAGTAAATCAGTCGGTCGGAGAAGGGTTAAATTGGATACTTGCATTTAGTGTCTCTAAAAGATCTGGGTCAAAGGGAATCTCCCTTATCCTACGGAAAGATAAAGTTGAAGACATCTAATTAACTTTGCACTTTACGTCTAAGCTCGAAATGGACCCTCGGACGAGATAGTTTAAGTCCCCGGGATTACATCCTATTTTCCGTTATACGATGTAGGATAGAAAAAAATCGGTTTTTTTTATTGTTTAAAAATCTTTAAGGTCGAAAATTTATCGTCGTCGTAAATGTTTTTTCTTTCAAAGTGCCCAAAATAAGTAAACTAGAATTCGAAATAGAAATCTTCATTTGCTACAAAAATGTCCATCCATTAGAAAAATTAGGTTTCATGGAAACTTTGAATTTTTTTAAATTCATTTTTAAGGTAGAAAAATAGATCGTCTGCCCGAATCACGCCCTTCTTGACAGTGGTGAACGTCTCATATTTCTCCCTACTATTTAAAAGTACTAGTCTGGAGCTGGCCCCGACGGGAACTTCCTTAAAGAGAAGTAACAATATAGGAGGGGGAAGTATATGGGAGGGGAAGTATAACGGAGTGGGAAGTATGTGGGAGGGGAAGTATGTGGGAGGGGAAGTATGTGGGAGGGGAAGTATAACGGAGGGGGAAGTATAACGGAGTAGGAAGTATATGGGAGGGGAAGTATAACGAACGGGGAAGAACTAATTTTTTTTTGTAAAAAAAAAAAATTTTGTTTCGGAAAATTTTCCGGTTTTTTCTTTCTTTTCTTTTTTTTTTTTTTTTTGTTTGAAAAATTTTTAAGTTCTTTTTTCGAAAATTTTCTAAGTGTCAAGGTAGAAATAATGGGCTCTTTGGCCTAGGGATGTGCCTCTCGTAAAGAGTAGAAGTACGAAATTTCTCGGTACTAAAAAAAAAAATTTTTAACTTTTTTTTTTCGAAAAATTTCTAAGTTTTTTTTTCAAAAAATTTTCAAAGTTATTTTCGAAAAATTTTCCGGGTTTTCCTTTTTTTTTTTTCTTCGAAAAATTTTCTAAGTTTTTTTTTTGAAAAATTTTCAAAGTTTTTTTTGTTCAAAAAAAAAATTTTTTTTTTTTTTCAAAAAATTTTCAAAGTTTTTTTCGAAAAATTTTCCGGGTTTTCCTTTTTTTGTTTTTTCTTCGAAAAATTTTCTAAGTTCTTTTTTTGAAAAATTTTCTAAGTTTTTTGTAAAAAAAAAATTTTTTTTTTCGAAAATTTTCTGGGTTTTTTCTTTTTCTTTTCTTTCTTTCTTTCTTTTTTTTTAAATTTTCTAAGTTCTTTTTTCGAAAAATTTTCTAAGTGTCAAGGTAGAAATAATGGGCTCTTTGGCCTAGGGATGTGCCTCTCGTAAAGGGTAGAAGTACGAAATTTCTCCCTACTAATAAAAATAGTAATTAAAAAGTGGCAATTTTTTTGCACCAAAAATTCTTAAAAAATATAAGGAGTAATTGGTGAAAATTTAGTGAAAATGGGATTAACGGTTCGGCCGCAGCGAATTTTTTAAAATTTCAAACAGACATATCTCCGCCATTTTTTCGAAATTCAAAAATCCCCCTCGTTACATTCTTCTTCACGGCTAAAGAAATTTTGGTGAAAATTTGGTGAAAATCGGATGAAAATTGTGGTCGTAAAGTGTTCCGGAAAAAATGCTACGGACGGCCGGCCGGCACCACAGACAAAGTTGAGATCGGTAAAGATCAATATTCGATTTGACCCTCCGGGGTCTGGAAGACCCTTCCCCAAAAACCCGACGTCGAGGGTATCGCAATAACTTCTTTAAGGAAGTTAATTAGGTTGAAAACTTTGAATTTTTTTTAAATTCATTTTTAAGGTAGAAAAACAGACCGTCTGCCCGAATCACGCCCTTCTTGACAGTGGTGAACGTCTCATATTTCTCCCTTCTATTAAAAAAAATTCAGTTCCTCCAAAAATTTGTAACAAATATAAGCAGTATTTGGTAAAATTTGGTGAAAATCGGGAGAATCTTCCCCAAAAAACCCGACAATTGAGGGTAAAACTTTTTTTTCATAAAAACTTTTCTGTCACAATAACTTCCCTTTGAGGGAG
Organism: Orius insidiosus; assembly: GCA_014119065.1. Taxonomy (NCBI): domain Eukaryota; kingdom Metazoa; phylum Arthropoda; class Insecta; order Hemiptera; family Anthocoridae; genus Orius; species Orius insidiosus. The sequence continues at coordinate 124,212 of JACGAQ010000188.1, read as the reverse complement.
ATGAAAATTGTGAAAATAACGTTATTTAGGTCATATAAATTACTTGAAAAATAAACCTTCGCTATTTTTTAAATTAAACAAAAAAAAAGGAAGTTACCCGTATTTTTAATTTCACCTTTCGAACATTCGTAATTATAAAACTCAGCTCTTTTTACGTCTCCTGTTTTCAAAAGACAGATAAACGCTTCCTCTTTTTCGAAAAAGGTAATTTCGTATCTCGAGTTTTAATATCGGGTTTAATTAGAGCGTACTATTACACGCTTATCAAGCAGAAACTCGCCCTTCGTACATCTTTTATAGGCGACATCTACGTTTAATTTGATTGCAAGAGTTAACAAAAACCCAACCGATTTTTAACTCGGGCAATTTTAATAGGGCGGAATAGTTTGTTATTAATTAATTTTATCTATTAAATTCCATTGCCTGAAGGGACCTAACTTTTCGTTTATAATCAAAGGTTTCCCTTATTAGGAATTCATTAGTGATTATGTGTAACCTTTTGTAATTTAGATGAAATCATGCTTTGTAATTAATTTAATAATATTGTTAAAAATTCATTTTTTTCAAATAATGTTGACATTTCCGAACTTAAATCCCTGCCACCCTTAAAAATTCTGTTGAAAAAGTATCAAGGTATAAATGATTGATCTCTGCAGTAGGGATGCCCCTTTCGCCCGTGGTGAAAGTCTCATATTTTTCGCTACTTTCAAAATTTTCTTTTTACACCAAATCAGGAGTATTCGGTTCTTTGTTGAAAATCGGACCAACCAGTTTTTAAAATTTCAAACATATTTATCTCGGTCAATTTTTCAGGAAGACTGTGTGAAAAGGGGAAAATCGTTTGAAAATTGAGGATGTAGAGCAGTGATTCTCAACGCGGTACCGCCCCCTGGGGGCGCTGAGAAGTTACTGTGAGGCGTTACGCAAAATTTGGGTGATGGGGGGAAATGGCTAAGTGGCCAGCCATGGAGGCGATAGCGAGAGTCCTTTTTTTTTATTTAATTTTTATTGCCGTCCGTTAAGGGGATATGAGGGTTTTAAGTTGGTTGCTTTGTACATATTTCGTTGTGAGCAACGGTTTTCGGTTTTTCCCTTCTATCTTGGAAACTGTCGCTCAAAACGAAAAAATGTCCTAAGTAAAAGTTGTAGCTACAAAAATTTACTACGTAAAATATATTAGTTTTTTCCGTCAGAGCAATATTTTAGGAGATATGAAGGTTTTAAGTTTTCAGACAGGCTCTGTAGGATTATTAGTTTTAACCTCATAACTCCTTAAATATTGCTCTTACGCAAATAATGAACAAAGAAATTTTTGTAGGAAATCTCTGTACCTACAACTTTTACTTAGGACATTTTTTCGTTTTGAGAGACGGTTTTTCGAGATAAAGGGAAAAACCGAAAACCGTTGCTCACAACGAAAAATTTGCAAAGCAACTCACTTAAGAACCCTCATATCTCCTTAAGTATTGCTCTGAAAAAAAAAACCAATGAAGTCTTTTTTGTAGGAAATTTCCGTAGCTACGACTTTAAGTTAGGATGTTTTTTCGTTTTGAGCGACGGTTTCCGAGATAGAAGGGAAAAACCGAAAACCGTTGTTAACAACGAAAAATTTGCAAAGCAACTCACTTAAAAACCATCATACCGCCTTAAGTAAAGGGCAAAAGTTAACCGCCCGTTAAAAAACTTAACCGACTCGTTAAGTAAAGGGCAAAAGGTTAACCGGCCGTTAAAAAAATTAACTGGCCCGTTAAGTTATTATTTTTCTTAAGTAGCGAAGGGTAAGTATTTCTTCCTCTTAGAAGAGCTTCAAAAAGGTTGAGAAACACTGATGTAGAGTGTTGCGGAAAAATGCGACAGACTGACGGCCGGCAGAAGTGACAACCTTATCGATAATCGCGTGTCCTGGGAAGAAGACCTTGGAAACCACTATAAAAGTACACAAGTTAATCGGGATAAATATCTAAAGAAGACGCCCGAAAAACTTCCGATTCCTTCAATCCCTTTTTGAGCGCAATTTTCTCGAATCTAGGCCATACTCGTCAGATACACTAATCCCCCCCAAAAAAATCTGCCTGAGGATTTCTTTTACTGGCCATCTAAAATTAAAAAGATAACTTCTTCATTCAAGAAAAGATATTTAGGTCCCTACTGGAGGATAAGCCCTCTTTTTAATACCGTTGATTTTTCGTCCTTTTAACACGTCGGATGATCTTTTGTCTTTTTCCCTTTGTCAATCGTGTCTTTTTTTAAAGATTTTTTTCCTTTTTCATGATTTTTGAAGTTAAATTTAAAATTTGAAAACGCGTGGGGAGGAAAGAAGAAGCGCCTTTATTAGGAAAATGATGTTAACTCTGAAAAACATGGGGTGGGAAAAGGAGCGAGAAGAAAAAAAAATTTTGCGCATGTCCTCAAACGTTCCAGACCCGGGTCGATATGACGTCTAGACGGCGAGACTTAACCATCCGTCCATTGCGTTAGGTCCGGGTCTGTTCAAATTCCCTCAGCAACACCGCCGTTTCCAAGATCCCACCGGATAAAAAAAAACCTTTCCCTCTCCCACGCAAAAACTTACTAAAAAAGGAATAATAAAAAAACCTCTCAGTTTTTCCAGTTTTTTTATTAACCCCCTTCCTCACTTCCTGATGTGTTTTGACCTTGATCTACTTACTCCTTCCAACCTTTCCTGACTAATCAGGATGAGGTATATAATTTTCTTCATTTTTAGAAACAGAAAATCGATTTTCTAAAATCTATTTTTTATCTTAGCATTATTATTTCAGTAGTTTTATAGTTCCTTCCTAGAAACCCTCCTAGCTTTTCTCTTATTTATTCTATCTTAACAAAAAACATTTCTTTTTAATTAAAAGCGATTGTAAATTAGAGAAATGGCACAATTGCTGTTTAAAAATTTATTTTTTCTTGACTTGGGAAACTAAAATAATGAAGTCCAATGTCATTATTCAAGGTTGCTTTAATTAAAATATATTATTTATGAAATAAATTGAAAATTTAGACGAATTTTTATTTTTTCAGTAAGTAGATCAGAAACCTCCCGCACGGTTTTCAAGGTCGTCTGGCGGTCGATGCAGCAACCTAGATTTTATTATTTTTTATTAGTATTACATAATTATACTTTTTCCGACAAAAAAGGTTTTGTTTGATAGAGATTGGGAAAAAAATTTATGCCCAAATAAGGAAAAAATTCACCCCTTTTGAACGGTTTTAGATTTTAAGGTTTTGTGAGCTGAAAAATGTCTCCTTTATCCGGAGATCAGTGTAGGGCGTAATCGTAATCGCAATTACGATTGTAATCGCAAGTTTCTTAATTACGATTACATTCGTATTCGTATTTTTTTCGCCCGTAATTGCTGAAAAAAATGCGATTACCACCGTAATCGCAGAAAAAAATACAATTATAATGGTAATCGCAGAAAAAAATACAATTACGATTGTAATCGCAGAAAAAAATACGATTACGATTTTAATCGCAGAAAAAAATACGATTATAATGGTAATCGCAGAAAAAAATACAATACGATTGTAATCGCAGAAAAAAATACGATTACGATTTTAATCGCAGAAAAAAATACGATTATAATGGTAATCGCAGAAAAAAATACAATTACGATTGTAATCGCAGAAAAAAATACGATTACGATTGTAATCGTTAAAAAAATGCGATTACAATCGTAATCGCAGAAAAAAATACGAATACGATTGTAATCGTAATCGTAATTAAGAAACTTGCGATTACAATCGTAATCGTAATTGCGATTACGATTACGCCCAACTCTGCCGGAGATTCAGGAGATTTTCTTGGTTTTTCGGCCTTGCAATCTGAACTGAATTATCTGAGCAGCAAAATAATCTGTTTAGGACAGTGATTCTCAACGGGGGCGGTACCGCCCCCCTATGGGCGCCGAGAAGTTACTGGGGGGCGTTATGCAAAATTTGGGTGATAGGGCAATGGCTAAATGGCTGGGGGCGTTAGGGTGAGTACTTTTTTTTGTCCGAAAACCTACATTCTGGAACTTTGGTCGGAAAACCTATAATCCGGCCCTTTGGTCCAAAAACCTATAATCCGGCCCTTTGGTCCAAAAAAACCTATATTCTGGAACTTTGTTCCGAAAACCTATAATCCGGCCCTTTGGTCCGAAAACCTATAATCCGGCCCTTTGGTCCAAAAAACCTATATTCTGGAACTTTGGTCGGAAAACCTAGCTCCAAAAAAACCTATATTCTGGAACTTTGTTCCGAAAACCTATAATCCGGCCCATTGGTCGGAAAACCTATAATCCGGCCCTTTGGTCGGAAAACCTATAATCCGGCCCTTTGGTCGGAAAACCTATAATCCGGCCCTTTGTTCCGAAAACCTATAATCCGGCCTTTTGGTCCTAAAACCTATAATCCGGCCCATTGGTCGGAAAACCTATAATCCGGCCCTTTGGTCGGAAAACCTATAATCCGGCCCTTTGGTCCAAAAACCTATAATCCGGCCCTTTGGTCCAAAAAACCTATATTCTGGAACTTTGGTAGGAAAACCTATAATCCGGCCCTTTGGTCCAAAAACCTATAATCCGGCCCTTTGGTCCAAAAAACCTATATTCTGGAACTTTGGTAGGAAAACCTAGCTCCAAAAAACCTATATTCTGGAACTTTGGTCCGAAAAACCTATATTCTGGAACTTTGGTCGGAAAACCTAGCTTCAAAAAACCCATATTCTGGACCTTTGGTCCGAAAAACCTATATTCTGGAACTTTGGTCGGAAAACCTATAATCCGGCCTTTTGGACCGAAAACCTATAATCCGGCTCCCGTTTTCAAGCTCCCCTTGGCGGCGTCGCTAAATGCTTATTTACAGGGGGGCGTAGGCTTCAAAAAGGTTGAGAAACACTGGTTTAGGAGGAAAGTCAAAAATACTGACGAAAACTTCCGTTTTTTGGCCTAAAAATCTCCTTTTCAGAAGATATTTCTAAGTTTTTTAGGTTTTCGGCCGAAAAAGCCCCTACGATCCATATTTTTAGCGATTTCTCACTTTCACGGGGGAGGGAGAATGAAGAACGTATATTTTTTTCCAAGTATCAATGAATAAACAAATGAAAGGCTGCCCAGCCAGTCCACACGAAACGTGTGTGAACAACCCGAATTTCCCTGAAAAACCCCAGCGAAACTCTTGAAAAAAAGTTTTCTGTTTAAGGAAGGGAGAAAATCCGATGAAAATTGAGGCCTCCAAGTGCTCCGGAAAAAGCAGGTCAACCTTATGATCAGTGAAGATGATTGGTCAACTTTTCTGAAAGATATCCTTCCTCCACAAACCGCGCAAGGAGATACACTCTCCTACTTCTCAAAGAGAAGTTAGAAATTAATTTTAGATACTGAATGAGTCCGTAGAAAAGCGCTAAAAATAAAGGAGTAACTCTTTAAGAGAACAACCTCTTTAAACGGCATATCATTCGTTTGCGACGAGGAGCGATAGCCGTACATGGGACGTCAACTCCGTACGCTAATGACTACTAGAAACTGTGGGTAACGCACGGTTCGTGTTAATTGGTATCGAGATAGTGATAGGTCACCGGTGAGCTAATGTATGCCACGAATCGATGACCACCTTCGGAGTTCCGTCAAATCGTGCAGATGAAGAAGAGATCTGAGGCTAAAAGAGAGAAGGGGAAACAGAAAATTTGCATCTTTTCTCCTACAAATGAGAAAAATAGTTCGGAAAAGGGGTCAAATTTTAGGAAAAACGAATCAATTTGTGGCTATAAAACATATTATACCGTGTAGGAAGTGATTTAATAAATTTGCATAAAATTACCTTCATTTCCTTAAACGTTTCTGTTTGACCAAACAAATTTCCATTTCCGAATTGGCGAATTGGAAGTTTGGAAACAAATTATTGGGAGAAGAATGAAAAAAAACGTTCCCATAAAGTCGCCCGATATGCTCCCCAAAAAAATCGTAATCATAATCAAAATTGGATTGTACCTAATCCTAATTACGATTACAGATTACAGATGAACAGTAACAAGCGACAGTTAGGCAACTGTACGTTTAAATTAGGCCAGCTCCAGCAGACAGATGGCCAATAGTAAGCAGCAGGTAGGCAACTGCATGGTCAACTTGGATCAGTTTGAGCACATACATGACCAATAGCAAGCAGCCATTAACAACTGTACAGTCAAATTGGGCCAGTTCCAGCAGAACATCTGTCTGCTATTGGCCATCTGCCAATAGTAAGCGGCAGATAGGCAACTGCATGGTCAACTTGGGTCAGTTTGTGCAAACAGATGACCAGTAGCAAGCGACAGTTAGACAACTGTACACTCAAATTGGGCCAGTTCCAGCAGACCATCTGTCTGCTATTGGCCATCTGCCAACAGTAAGCAGCAGTTAGGCAACTGCATGGTCAACTTGGGTCAGTTTGAGCACACACGTGACCAATAGCAAGCAGCCATTAGACAACTGTACAGTCAAATTGGGTCAGGTCCAGCAGACAGATAGCCAATAGTAAGCAGCAGTTAGGCAACAGTGTGGTCAACTGGGTCAGTTTGAGCAGACACATGACCAATAGCAAGCAGCCAACTGTACAGTCAAATTGGGCCAGTTCCAGCAGAACATCTGTCTGCTATTGGCCTTCTGCCAATAGTAAGCGGCAGATAGGCAACTGCATGGTCAACTTGGGTCAGTTTGTGCAAACAGATGACCAATAGCAAGCGACAGTTAGACAACTGTACAGTCAAATTGGGCCAGTTCCAGCAGACCATCTGTCTGCTATTGGCCATCTGCCAACAGTAAGCAGCAGGTAGGCAACTGCATGGTCAACTTGGATCAGTTTGAGCACATACATGACCAATAGCAAGCAGCCATTAGACAACTGTACAGTCAAATTGGGCCAGTTCCAGCAGAACATCTGTCTGCTATTGGCCATCTGCCAATAGTAAGCGGCAGATAGGCAACTGCAGGGTCAACTTGGGTCAGTTTGTGCAAACAGATGACCAGTAGCAAGCGACAGTTAGACAACTGTACAGTCAAATTGGGCCAGTTCCAGCAGACATCTGTCTGCTATTGGCCATCTGCCAACAGTAAGCAGCAGGTAGGCAACTGGATGTTCAACTTGGATCAGTTTGAGCACATACATGACCAATAGCAAGCAGCCAACTGTACAGTCAAATTGGGCCAGTTCCAGCAGAACATCTGTCTGCTATTGGCCATCTGCCAATAGTAAGCGGCAGATAGGCAACTCCATGGTCAACTTGGGTCAGTTTGAGCATACACATACCAATAGCAAGCGACCGTTAGACAACTGTACAGTCAATTTGGGCCAGTTCCAGCAGACAGATGGCCAATAGTAAGCAGCAGTTAGGCAACAGCATGGTCAACTTGGGTCAGTTTGAGCACACACATACCAATAGCAAGCGACCGTTAGACAACTGTACAGTCAATTTGGGCCAGTTCCAGCAGACAGATGGCCAATAGTAAGCAGCAGTTAGGCAACAGCATGGTCAACTTGGGTCAGTTTGAGCACGCACATACCAATAGCAAGCGACCGTTAGACAACTGTACAGTCAAATTGGGTCAGTTCCAGCAGACAGATGGCCAATAGTAAGCAGCAGTTAGGCAACAGCGTGGGCAACTGGGTCAGTTTGAGCAGACACATGACCAATAGCAAGCGAACGTTAGACAACTGTACGGTCAAATTGGGCCAGTTCCAGCAGACAGATGGCCAATAGTAAGCAGCAGTTAGGCAACTGCATGGTCAACTTGGGTCAGTTTGAGCGCACAGATGACCAGTATCCAGCGACAGTTAGACAACTGTACAGTCAAATTGGGCCAGTTCCAGCAGACAGATGGCCAATAGTAAGCAGCAGTTAGGCAACTACATGGTCAACTTGGGTCAGTTTGAGCACACAGATGACCAGTATCCAGCGACAGTTAGACAACTGTACAGTCAAATTGGGCCAGTTCCAGCAGACAGATGGCCAATAGTAAGCAGCAGTTAGGCAACAGCATGGTCAACTTGGATCAGTTTGAGCACACACATACCAATAGCAAGCGACCGTTAGACAGCTGTACAGTCAAATTGGGCCAGTTCCAGCAGACAGATGGCCAATAGTAAGCAGCAGTTAGGCAACTGCATGGTCAACTTGGGTCAGTTTGAGCGCACAGATGACCAGTATCCAGCGACCGTTAGACAACTGTACAGTCAAATTGGGCCAGTCCAGCTGACAGATGGCCAATAGTAAGCAGCAGTTAGGTAACTGCATGGTCACTTGGGTCAGTTTGAGCACACATGACCAATAGCAAGCAGCCATTAGACAACTGTACAGTCAAATTGGGTCAGTTCCAGCAGACAGATGGCCAATAGTAAGCAGCAGTTAGGCAACAGCGTGTCAACTGGGTCAGTTTGAGCAACACATGACCAATAGCAAGCGAAGTTAGACAACTGTACAGTCAAATTGGGCCAGTTCCAGTAGACAGATGGCCAATAGTAAGCAGCAGTTAGGCAACAGCATGGTCGACTTGGGTCAGTTTGAGCATACAGATGACCAATAGCAAGCAGCCATTAGACAACTGTACAGTCAAATTGGGCCAGTTCCAGCAGAACATCTGTCTGCTATTTGCCATCTGCCAATAGTAAGCGGCAGATAGGCAACTGCATGGTCAACTTGGGTCAGTTTGTGCAAATAGATGACCAGTAGCAAGCGAGTTAGACAACTGTACAGTCAAATTGGGCCAGTTCCAGCAGACTATCCGTCTGCTATGGCCATCTGCCAACAGTAAGCGGCAGATAAACAACTGCATGGTCAACTTGGGTCAGTTTGTGCAAACAGATGACCATAGCAAGCGACAGTTAGACAACTGTAGAGCCAAATTGGGCCAGTTCCAGCAGACTATCTGTCTGCTATTGGCCATCTGCCAACAGTAAGCGGCAGATAAACAACTGCATGGTCAACTTGGGTCAGTTTGAGCATACAGATGACCAGTAACAAGCGACAGTGAGACAACTGTACGTTTAAATTGGGCCTGTTCCAGTGGACAGATGGCCAATAGTAAGCAGCAGTTAGGCAACTGCATGGTTAACTTGGGTCAGTTGAGCACACACATGACCAATAGCAAGCAGCCATTAGACAACTGTACAGTCAAATTGGGTCAGTTCCAGCAGACAGATGGCCAATAGTAAGCAGCAGTTAGGCAACAACGTGGTCAACTGGGTCAGTTTGAGCAGACACATGACCAATAGCAAGCGAACGTTAGACAACTGTACAGTCAAATTGGGCCAGTTCCAGCAGACAGATGGCCAATAGTAAGCAGCAGTTAGGCAACAGCATGGTCGACTTGGGTCAGTTTGAGCATACAGATGACCAGTAGCAAGCAGCCATTAGACAACTGTACAGTCAAATTGGGCCAGTTCCAGCAGACAGATGGCCAATAGTAAGCAGCAGTTAGGCAACTGCATGGTCAACTTGGGTTAGTTTGAGCAGACACATGACCAATAGCAAGCGAACGTTAGACAACTGTACAGTCAAATTGGGCCAGTTCCAGTAGACAGATGGCCAATAGTAAGCAGCAGTTAGGCAACAGCATGGTCGACTTGGGTCAGTTTGAGCGCACAGATGACCAGTATCCAGCGACAGTTAGACAACTGTACAGTCAAATTGGGCCAGTTCCAGCAGACAGATGGCCAAAGTAGCCAACTCCGCGTAAAACCGATTAAAGGGTTTAAGAGCGAAAGCTCAGTTTTTAGGCCCGTGCATACTCAAAGGACCGGATTTTTGAGCGTTTTTCCTCGATCTTTCAAAAGACAGAATCCCTCAAGTTGCCGTCCCACCAGAATGATAAAATTCTGAGTATTCCTCCGGAACGTAACTTCCTTTTATTTATGTAAGTTGGACGATCACGGACTTCAACGTGTTTCTCAATGCGTGGAATATTGAGGGGGGAACAGCTATTTATGTGGTCGTGTCCGTCCGTTTGAAGCGGGACGAGGGAGTCGTTTTGTTTGTAAAAGAAGAGCGTCGGCGGGACTCTCGATTCCGGAGATAAGGCCGAACCGAACTAATCCACGCTTGCCCACCCACGTTCAAACTCCCGACACCCTCCTTTATAAATAGCCTATCTCAACCAAGTCAATATCAACAAAAACCTTATTTTTCGGCGAAAAATAAAATTCACGGTGGTTCAGAATGTGAGAACTAAGGTATCAGGTCAATTTTATCGGATTGATTGATTAGGGGGGGGGAAAAAGCTAAAGAATCTCAAAGATAGGGGTTCTCATTTGAAAGGATAAAATTTACCCTCAGAAACACCCTGTATACCAAAATTAAAATTTGATTAATGCTATCAATTTTTCGTCAAAAATAAGTGGGTTACACTTTTTTTTAACTTCCTTAAAGAAGTTATTGTGATACCCTCCATGTCGGGTTTTTGGGGAGGGGTCTTCCGGGGTCCGGAGGGTAAAATCGAATATTGATCTTTACCGATCTCAACTTTGTCTGTGGTTCCGGCCGGCCGTAGCATTTTTTTCCGGAACACTTTACGGCCACAATTTTCATCCGATTTTCACCAAATTTTTACACAAATTTCTTTAGCCGGTGAAGAAGAATATGACGAGGGCGATTTTTGAATTTCGAAAAAATGGCGGATATATCTGTTTGAAATTTTAAAAAATTCGCTGCGGCCGAACCGTTAATCCGATTTTCACCAAATTTTCACCAATTACTCCTTATATTTTTAAGAATTTTTGGTGCAAAAAAATTGCCACTTTTTAATTACTATTTTTATTAGTAGGGAGAAATTTCGTACTTCTACCCTTTACGAGAGGCACATCCCTAGGCCAAAGAGCCCATTATTTCTACCTTGAGACTTAGAAAATTTTCGAAAAAAAGAACTTGGAAAATTTTTCGAAAAAAAAAAAAGAAAGAAGAAGAAAGAAAAGAAAGAAAAACCCGGAAAATTTTTCGAAAAAAAATTTTTTTTGACAAAAAAAACTTAAAATTTTTCGAAAAAAAGAACTTGTCTGCGCCAAAATGTAAGATGATAGTTTGAATATTTTATTTAGAATGAAAACATATGGGAATGAGGACATATGGGTTCATTACAGAACTTAGAAAATTTTTCGAAAAAAAAAAAAAGGAAAACCGGAAAATTTTTCGGAAAAAAAAAAAAAAAAGGAAAACCCGGAAAATTTTCGAAAAAAACTTTGAAAATTTTTTGAAAAAAAAAAATTTTTTTTTGGACAAAAAAACTTAGAAAATTTTTCGAAAAAAAGTTAAAACTTAGACATTTTTTGAAAAAAAGAACTTAGAAAATTTTTCAAAAAAAAAAAAAAAAACCCGGAAAATTTTTCGCAAAAACAAACTTGCAAAATTGTCCTTTATACTTTCCCTTCCTACTAAATCCCCTTCCTTTATACTTCCCCCTCCATTATACTTCCCCCTCTGTTATACTTCCTACTCCGTTATACTTCCCCTCCGTTATACTTCCCCCTCCGTTATACTTCCCCCTCCCATATACTTCCCCCTCCGTTATACTTCCCCTCCCATATACTTCCCACTACGTTTTACGTCCCCTCCGTTATACTTCCCCCTCCTATATAGATACTTCTCTTTAAGGAAGTTTTCGTTGGAAGTACAGTCTTCTCATTATGTTATTTAAAAATAAAAGGGGTGATCCATATATTGAACATGTATAAAAATATATGTATAGTACATAAAAAAAGTCCTTTTATATTGTTTTTGTTATTTGTTATCTTAAGCGGCGACTTGTCACGAATTTTTTCCTGATATCAAGTTAAAATAATAAAATCTTGATATTTTTTGTCCAACTTTTTTTTCGTTCTTAGATAAGCTTTTCCTAGTCTCAAATAAAAGAAAGCAATAAACTTAGATTTTTTCGAAAAACTCGGGTTTTTTTTCCTCTTACAAAGAGGAAGGAAATGCGCTTTGGTTATCTCAAAAATAGAAAGAATCGTGTTAATTATAAATAAAGTAAATATGTAGTCTGATTTTATTTTCTTATTTATTTCTAAGGAAGTTCATATCGAAAGAGGAAGTTTTAACAATGGATAAACAAAATTCATTTTTAACATTTTTTTCCCTTCTCTAATAAAATTTTAAATGGGTCGCCAATATTTAGTTTCTTCCTTCGAATTATAAATAAATAAAACGATCTTTTGGGGCTCAATCTATCATTTTTGTCTAGAAAAACCGTTTTTTGGGGTTTTCAGCTCATTCATCTGAGAAACCCCTTTTTTACGGGATTTTCGGAAGGTTTCTTAAATTTTTTCAACGACGTTTCAAACGTTTTTTCGTTCTTTCGGGGAGAAACTCCCATAGGTCCTTCCTTCCAATGTTTTTACCAAATAATCCTACCTGTATACAATTATTTAAAAATGAGAAGCGAAAATTTGAGTAGTACACACCCATTTGTTGTGAAAATTTTTATTTTTAATACTAATACACTTTTTTTATTACCTTTCTCTTCATCACCATTTATGAGGAATTCTCGGGAGTTTTCCTCGGCTTTTTAGACAAAGAAACACAATTTTTACACAATGTTGGGGCTTTTACTCAGTTTTTTGACAGACAAATCCCAATCATACAAAATTTTAGGATTTCCCCCAGTTTTCGGGCAGGAAAACCTCATTTTTAATGGATTCTGGAAAATCTTTGTGTTTTTTTAAGAGAGAATCCCCATTATTGAAGAAATCTAGGGAGTTTTCCTCGGCTTTTAGACAAAGAAAACTATTTTTACACAATGTTGGGGCATTTACTCTGTTTTTTGACAGACAAATCCCATTCATACAAAATTTTAGGATTTCCCCCAGTTTTCGGGCAGGAAAACCTCATTTTACTGGATTCTGGAAAATCTTTGTGTTTTTTTAAGAGAGAATCCCCATTATTGAAGAATCTCAGGAGTTATCCTCGGCTTTCAGACAAAGAAACGTAATTTTTACACAATGTTGGGGCTTTCACTCAGTTTTTGACAGACAAATTCCATTCATACGAATTTTGGATTTCCCCCAGTTTTCGGGCAGGAAAACCTCATTTTACTGAATTCTGGAAAAACGTTGTGAGTTTTTTGACAGAGAATCCCCATTATTGAAGAATTCTAGGAGTTTTCCTCGGCTTTCAGACAAAGAAACACAATTTTTACAGGATGTTGGGGCTTTCACTCAGTTTTTTGACAGACAATATCATTTATACAAAATTTTAGGATTTCCCCCAGTTTTCGGGCAGGAAAACCTTATTTTTACTGGATTTTGAAAATTTTTGTGGCTTTTTGACAGAGAATATTATTTTCTAAGAATTCTCCGGAGTTTTCCTCGGCTTTCAGACAAAGAAACACAATTTTTACAGGATGTTGGGGCTTTTACTCAGTTTTTTGACAGACAAATCCCATTTTTGTATGAATTTTAGGACTTCCCCCAGTTTTCGGGCAGGAAAACCTATTTTTACTGGATTCTGGAAAATCTTTGTAGTTTTTTTAAGAGAGAATCCCCATTATTGAAGAACTCTCAGGAGTTTCCTCGGCTTTTAGACAAAGAAACGTATTTTACAGGATGTTGGGGCTTTCACTCAGTTTTTGACAGACAAATCCCATTCCTACAAAATTAGGATTTCCCCCAATTTTCGGGCAGGAAAACCTTATTTTTACTGGATTCTGGAAATCTTTGTGAGTTTTTTGACAGAGAATCCATTATTGAAGAATTCTAGGAGTATTCCTCGGCTTTCAGACAAAGAACACAATTTTTACAGGATGGCTTTCACTCAGTTTTTTGACAGACATATCATTTATATAAAATATTAGGAATTTCCCCCATTTTCGAGCAGGAAAACCTTATTTTTACAGGATTTGGAAATTTTCCTGGGTTTTTGACAGGAATATTATTTTCTAAGAATTCTAGTTTTCCTCGGCTTTAGACAAAGAAACGTAATTTTTACACAATGTTGGGGCTTTTACTCAGTTTTTTGACAGACAAATCCCATTCCTACAAAATTTAGGATTTCCCCATTTTCGGGCAGGAAAACCTATTTTTACTGGATTCTAGAAAATTTTGTGAGTTTTTTGACAGAGAATCCCCATTATTGAAGAATTCTAGGGAGTTTTCCTCGGCTTTCAGACAAAGAAACAATTTTTACACAATGTTGGGGCTTTCACTCAGTTTTTTGACAGACAAATCATTTAAAATTTTAGGATTTCCCCCAGTTTTCGGGCAGGAAAACCTTATTTTTACTGGATTCTGAAATCTTGTGTGTTTTTTGAGAGAATCCCCATTATTGAAGAATCTAGGGAGTTTTCCTCGGCTTTTAGACAAAGAAAAACTATTTTTACAATGTTGGGGCTTTTACTCGTTTTTTGACAGACAAATCCCATTCATACAAAATTTAGGATTTCCCCCAGTTTTCGGGCAGGAAAACCTATTTTTACTGGATTCTGGAAAATCTTGTGTTTTTTTGAGAGAATCCCCATTATTGAAGAATTCTAGGAGTTTCCTCGGCTTTCAGACAAAGAAACGTAATTTTTACACAATGTTGGGGCTTTCACTCAGTTTTTTGACAGACAAATCCATTCATAAAATTTTGGATTTCCCCCAGTTTTCGGGCAGGAAAACCTCATTTTTACTGATTCTAGAAAACGTTGTGAGTTTTTTGACAGAGAATCCCCATTATTGAAGAATTCTAGGGAGTTTTCCTCGGCTTTCAGACAAAGAAACACAATTTTTACAGGATGTTGGGGCTTTCACTCAGTTTTTGACAGACAAATCATTTATAAATTTTAGGACTTCCCCCAGTTTTGGGCAGGAAAACCTTATTTTACAGGATTTTTGAAATTTTGTGGCTTTTCTGACAGAGAATATTTATTTCTAAGAATTCTCCGGAGTTTTCCTCGGCTTTCAGACAAAGAAACACAATTTTTACAGGATGTTGGGGCTTTTACTCAGTTTTTGACAGACAAATCCCATTTTGTATGAATTTTAGGACTTCCCCCAGTTTTCGGGCAGGAAAACCTATTTTTACTGGATTCTGGAAAATCTTTGTGTTTTTTAAGAGAGAATCCCCATTATTGAAGAACTCAGGAGTTTCCTCGGCTTTTAGACAAAGAAACATTTTTACAGGATGTTGGGGCTTTCACTCAGTTTTTTGACAGACAAATCCATTCCTACAAAATTTAGGATTTCCCCCATTTTCGGGCAGGAAAACCTTATTTTTACTGGATTCTGGAAAATCTTTGTGAGTTTTTTGACAGAGAATCCCCATTATTGAAGAATTCTAGGGAGTTTCCTCGGCTTTCAGACAAAGAACACAATTTTTACAGGATGGGGCTTTACTCAGTTTTTTGACAGACAAATCATTTATATAAAATATTAGATTTCCCCCAGTTTTCGAGCAGGAAAACCTTATTTTTACAGGATTTGGAAATTTTGGGTTTTTGACAGGAATATTATTTTTAAGAATTCTCCGAGTTTTCCTCGGCTTTCAGACAAAGAAACAATTTTTACACAATGTTGGGGCTTTTACTCAGTTTTTTGACAGACAAATCCCATTTACAAAATTAGGATTTCCCCCAATTTTCGGGCAGGAAAACCTTATTTTACTGGATTCTGAAAATTTTGTGAGTTTTTGACAGAGAATCCCCATTATTGAAGAATTCTAGGGAGTTTTCCTCGGCTTTAGACAAAGAAACGTAATTTTTACACAATGTTGGGGCTTTACTCAGTTTTTTGACAGACAAAATCATTTATAAAATTTTAGGATTTCCCCCAGTTTTCGGGCAGGAAAACCTATTTTACTGGATTCTAGAAAATCTTTGTGAGTTTTTTGACAGAGAATCCCCATTATTGAAGAATTCTAGGGAGTTTTCCTCGGCTTTCAGACAAAGAAACGTAATTTTTACACAATGTTGGGGCTTTACTCAGTTTTTTGACAGACAAATATCATTTATACAAAATTTTAGGATTTCCCCAGTTTTCGGCAGGAAAACCTTATTTTTACAGGATTTTTGGAAAATTTTTGGGTTTTCTGACAGAGAATACTTTTTAAGAATTCTCCGGAGTTTTCCTCGGCTTGTAGACAAAGAAACGTAATTTTTACAGGATGTTGGGGCTTTACTCAGTTTTTTGACAGACAAATCCCATTTTTGTATGAATTTTAGGACTTCCCCCATTTGGGCAGGAAAACCTACTTTTACTGGATTCTGGAAAATCTTTGTGAGTTTTTTGACAGAGAATCCCCATTATTGAAGAATTTAGGGAGTTTTCCTCGGCTTTCAGACAAAGAAACGTAATTTTTACAGGATGTTGGGGCTTTCACTCAGTTTTTTGACAGACAAATCCCATTTAAATTTAGGACTTCCCCCATTTTTGGGCAGGAAAACCTACTTTTACTGGATTCTGGAAAATTTGTGAGTTTTTGACAGAGAATCCCCATTATTGAAGAATTCTAGGGAGTTTTCCTCGGCTTTCAGACAAAGAAACGTAATTTTACAGGATGTTGGGGCTTTCACTCATTTTTTGACAGACAAATCCCATTCCTACAAAGTATTAGCATTTCCCCCAATTTTCGGGCAGGAAAACCTTATTTTTACTGGATTCTGGAAAATATTTGTGGGTTTTTTGACAGAGAATCCCAGTTTTGCGGAATTTTCAGGAGTTTTCTCAGGCTTGTAGACAAAGAAACACGTTTTTCACAAGATTTTAGGTACTTTTGTTAGGATTTAAAAATGAGAAGCGAGAAATTGAGCAGTACACCCATTGTGAAAATTTCTATTTTTAATACTAATACACTTTTTTATTACCTTTCTCTTCTTAAGTTCCTGTTATGAAACTAGATGGCGTTTAACAGTCTAAAATTCAGATCTGGTAAGAGTCACCAGAGTTTGACCACTGGCCCACAAAATTGAGCCTCAATGACAGAATAGTAAAAAAGGAAACCCCCAGGAAAGAATAAAACAATTAATATTAACATGAACTTTATTCTGAGCGCCAAATTTGTCATTTCCTAAAATTAATATAATAAAAACTTTTCATTATGATATGCGACAGTTCTATTACAAAAACAAAATCTTATAAATCTCATTTATTCTGTTCCCCTTTTTTCAATCATATCACATAAAAAGAAACTTAATTTTTGATGACACAAATTACCCTAATTACTACTACTAGAATAATCTCAGAATAAATAAAAGCCTAAAAAATGAAAATTATGACTTATAGTTTGAACCTTCTTGGTGTTTTATTTAAAAATGAAGGTTATGATTGATTATTCAATATTCCTATAAAATTAACTAATTAAATAAATAAACTTAAAAAAATGATCTTGTGGCGAAATCCCACTTTGTATTTTGGGCTAAGGCCACTTCATTTATTGAGATCAATTAATTTCTATAAATCTAAAACTGAAAATTAAAAAAAAATTGAGCTATTTTTCTAAGATGTTCTAAGTGAAAAATAAAATTTATTTTATTTTGATTTTATGAAGTTTCAATTTGAAGCCTAACATTTCGGAAAGGACGCCAGAAAGGGCGCTAAGAATGACGACTTTAGTGATAGTGTAGAGATAAGGGTTGGCTGAGAAGCCTGAAATTTTATATGGTGACTCAAGCTCTTTGAGGAGATCAGCGGCAAGTTTGAGGACGCTGTTAGACACCATAAGTTCCTCTTTTTTGTTCGGTTTTTGCTCGATTTGAAGATAGAGGTTGATCTGCTCCGTAATTAAGACAGAGAGGTTTCTGTATTTTTTGTTTATTTTTGTACCAAGAGTCATAAAACGGAGAAGAAAAAATGATAATATTACGCTCCAAACGAGCGCTTCCGCATTACAATGAACGTTCGACTGCTCCGACTCTTTTATATGCTCCACAGCTAAGAATGAAAGGAGCGACAAAGTTATTAAAAACACCGTCGAAACTATCACGTCTACAGAATGCTGCGGCCCTCGTTTCTGTAAAAGAAAATTAAATACAAAATAATTATTAGGTGGCTGAGTTTCATTTTGCACACCTAATAAATAAAAATTGTAGGAAATTTAATTCTCTATAAATTTGTACTTAATTATTTTTTTCTAGGATGCACCATTTTCAGAAAATAATTTTTTTATAAATAAATTTATCTTGAAAACAGTGCGTCCTAGAGAAAAATGAATAGAATAAAAATTAAAGAGAATTAAATTTCCAACAGATTTTATTTAGTGCATTTTTTCAATATCTGTAACGGTTTACGATTTACAAGCCTTTAAAAATTAACCTTCTTAATGGTTATACTTCAATAACCTTCTTACACGGAGAAGGTCAACTTTTGATGGACTTTAACGCCTAAAATGTTCAAAATTTTGAAAAAATGAACAACTAGGTGTACAAAATGAAACTCGGCTAAAATCTACAAAATTCAAATTTCCCTGTGGCTGAGTTTCATTTTGTACAACTAATAAATAAAAATTGTAGGAAATTTAATTCTCTATAAATT
Source organism: Orius insidiosus (assembly GCA_014119065.1). NCBI lineage: Eukaryota > Metazoa > Arthropoda > Insecta > Hemiptera > Anthocoridae > Orius > Orius insidiosus. Next base: position 105,750 of record JACGAQ010000188.1, on the reverse strand, counting down.
TGTACTTAATTATTTTTTTCTAGGATGCACCATTTTCGGAAAATAATTTTTTTTTAAAATTAATTTATCTTGAAAACAGTGCGTCCTAAAGAAAAAATGAATAGAATAAAAATTAAAGAGAAATAAATTTCCAACAGATTTTATTTAGTGCATTTTTTCAATATCTGTAACGGTTTACGATTTACAAGCCTTTAAAAATTAACCTTCTAATTGGTTATACTACAATAACCTTCTTACACGGAGAAGGTCAACTTTTGATGGACTTTAATGCCTAAAATGTTTAAAATTTTGAAAAAATGAACTACTAGGTGTACAAATTGAAACTCGGCTAAAATCTACAAAATTCAATTTACCCTGTGGCTGAGTTTCATTTTGTACACCTATATAATAATAAATTTATCTCAAAAAATTTGTATTTCTTACTCTTAAATATGATCGAACAGAAAGCCATGTTTGATATTTCGAACTTTGTTGAGCCTAAAATGCGGCAACTCGGATTTTCTAGCTCGCCTAAATGAAGTGAGATGCGAAAAAAATTTCGCATACAAAAATCTCTGTTTAAAAGTTCTTTCAGCGACGACGATCAAAAAGAAGAAAAGCGACGAAATCGATATTCTTTCAAACAAAGTCACTAATGTGATCGTTTTTTCCCTTTAAAAAATTTAGTTTTTATTTCTTTCAAGGAGAACAACGAACCATTTATTTTCACCGAAAGCTATTTGACAAAAGCACGCCAAATATTCGGTGAGAGAAGAAAATGGATCTGGGCTGTTGAAAAAATCTGGGTATGGAGGAAGATCTTTGGCCTCGCTTAATCTCGCAATTGATGGCACCAATCCAATGAATATGGATACAAACATACCTGAAAATTTGTTCTTTTAAGGAGGTATGATGGTTTTTAAGTGAGTTGCTTTGTACATTTTTCGTTGTTAACAACGGTTTTCGGTTTTTCCCTTCTATCTCGGAAACCGTCGCCCAAAACGAAAAAATGTCTTAAGTAAAAGTTGTAGGTACTAAAATTTACTACATAAAATATATTATTAGTTTTTTCCGTCAGAGCAATACTTTAGGAGATATAGAAGTATTTAAGTTGGTTGCTTTGCAAATGTTTCGTTGTTAACAACGGTTTTCGGTTTTACCCTTCTATCTCGGAAACCGTCGCTCAAAACGAAAAAACGTCTTAAGTAAAAGTCGTAGCTACAAAGATTTACTACAAAAAAGACTTCATTGGTTTTTTTTGTCAGAGCAATACTTAAGGAGATATGAGGGTTCTTAAGTGAGTTGCTTTGCAAATTTTTCGTTGTGAGCAACGGTTTTCGGTTTTTCCCTTCTATCTCGGAAACCGGCGCTCACAACGAAAAAATGTCTTAAGTAAAAGTTGTAGGTACAAGGATTTCCTACAAAAATTTCTATATTCATTATTTGCGTAAGAGCAATATTTAAGGAGTTATGAGGTTAAAACTAATAATCCTACAGAGCCTGTCTGAAAACTTAAAACCTTCATATCTCCTAAAATATTGCTCTGACGGAAAAAACTAATATGATATTTTATGTAGTAAATTTTTGTAGCTACAACTTTTACTTAGGACATTTTTTCGTTTGAGCGACGGTTTCCAAGATAGAAGGGAAAAACCGAAAACCGTTGCTCACAACGAAAAATGTACAAAGCAACCAACTTAAAACCCTCATATCCCCTTGATAATGATTCTTAAGAATATTTCATGAATATTTACCTGCGTAGAAGTAGTCGACATGTTCAGGCATAGCTTCGACTCTTGCTATAATGGCAGAACTTATATCCAAAACAGACAACTCCGCTTTTTTAACTTCTCTTTTTTCCCACATAGTACAACTCACTAAAAAAAATGATAAGTCTATCATTTTTAAAAAGATGAAAAAATACCTTTATCTGAGGCTGCACAACTTGGGCTTAAAATAGCAGAAGGTGACTGAAAATTAAAGTTTTTATAGGTCCTGAAAGGTTTTTAAAAGTACCATATGGAACTCAGAAGCGAAGGGATGATCGTCGATTTCTGAGCTGACCGAACAGTCTTCGGAATTCGTGGTGATTCCGATCCATTCAGCGGCGCTTGTAGTACCTTCGGTGAGCGCTGGACAGAAACTTCCAGTTTCGCCTTCATCGCTGCTGTTATACGAGCTTTCCGCCTGAGGCTCAGCGACTGCTAAATGTAATGCCTGATGAGATCCACGTCTTCTTACTATCAATCTTTGCTGTAAAAGAAAGTGTTATAGCAATTTTCTGATCATTGCGTTTACTTGAGGTTCGTTGCTTCCTTCAGAATCTGATTCATGATGATCGGTCTCCCCTGAGCTTAAACGATTACGTCCAACTAAAAATGAAATAATAAAAAAAAAAGTAAAAATATGAAGCTTACTGGATGCCCTTCTAGCTGATTGTTCAAGCCAGTTATTCCTAAAGACGGCTTCCGGCTCTAATTTCTTCTCCTCTTTATCTATCACAGAATTATCACAAACTTCCGCCTGTCTCTCCTCCCCAGAGGCCTGACTGTTGAGGCTTTCAAAACCATCATCATCTTGCTGGTTTCCTTCTGGTTGATTCGGTTGATTGTCTTTTTCATCGTCTTTTGATAAAAGGATGGTCGGCTTTTGCTCCCATCCTACACTTCTTCGCCTTCTAGTTTTATTACTGTCCTCAAACGAAAGTCTACAAAAAAGTTTAAAATTTTCACATATTTCGACATTACTTTCTCAGTCTTCCTCTTTTGCTGAATTTATTTGCCTCAGCGACTGCTGCAAACTCCGTATCTGGCTTCTCAACTAAAACAATATAAGAAAACTAAATTTTTTTTATAAAATTGTCAATTACCAGGCTTAGACTGGCGCCTTTTTGTCCGCTTGATGCGCCTAGATTTGCTATTGAATGGCGCCAAATCTTTGGCGCAGGACGAACGTGGCGATACGATCTGCGAGTGGAGAATACAAAGAATCGCCATCATCACAACCGGAACGACGACTTCGCTTAAATTTACAGACTGGAATAAAAACGCCATTTTATTTCAAAATAAATATTTTTTTCCACATAAAAATCTACGTTTTACCATATAAGACCGAACCACAGAGAACATGCTCTGTCAGGGGAGAATTAAAAAAAAAAGAAAAGAAAAAACTATAAAAAAAATAATTACCCGTAAAAAAATAAGAGGGATGCACCCTTAATGCGACGTCATTTTCCAGTCCTTCACCTGAAATATTGAAAGGTGATGGAACTTTCCCACCTGGTTTTTTTCTTATCCGCCTACACCAGGTTGTCGTTCATATTTAAATTAAACCCCACATTCGCATATTCTATGCGTTAAAAATAAAAATTTGAAAAAAATTTGAAAATTACCTTAATTGTGCCTTCTGGCATGTTATAATAAGCGTAGAAATAGGTGGCCATATTCGCCATCTGAAGTATGTACAATACGAGGAGTATGAGGTACATCGTAAACGACGTTTGGTATGACCACCATTCAACGTAGATCGGAAGGAAGACGAGTCTCGTCACGGCTAATCTCGTCACCGCCAGAAACCCATGCTTCGGCTTCGCTTTCGTAAAGGAGGAGCCTAGAAATTTCAAGGAAATACTTAATAATTTTCATATTCAGCTAGGTTGGCTAAACTGGAAGGACTTGACCTGAGGAAGAAGCCAAATAACTTAACAAAAACAGTTTCAGCCGAAAAACTAAGGTAAACTTGATTCTCAACCAGGAAATCACGGAATTCCCAATAACCCAGTTAAAATAGTGTTTCTAGGCCAAAAAACTGAAGAAAACTCTTTGATAAGGCACATAATAAGAATGCTAAAAATGGAAAGTTCCATTTTTGTGAATATGAAAGAAGCTTTTAACATTTTCAAGGAAGATTCTGGGAAAATTGGGTGAAAATTAGAAGAAATTAATGCTCTCCTGAAAAACAGACATGGAGGGTATTACAGTAACATTTTAACTTCCTTAAAGAAGTTATTGTGATACCCTCCACGTCAGGTTTTTGCAGAAGGGTCTTCCAGACCCCGGAGGGTCAAATCGAATATTGATCTTAACCGATCTCAACTTTGTTAGTGGTGCCGGCCGGCCGTCCGTAGCATTTTTTCCAGGATACTTTACGGCCACAGTTTTTAACCGATTTTCACCAAATTTTCTTTAGTCGGTGAACAAGAAACTAATGAGGATTTTTGAATTTCGAAACATGGAGGAGATATGTCTGTTTGAAATTTTAAAAATTCGCTGCGGCCGAACCGTTGGTCTGATTTTCACCAAATTTTCACCAATTACTCCTTATATTTTTTAAGAATTTTAGGTGAAAAAAAATTATCATTTTAGTAGGGAGAAATTTCACTCTTCCACTCGCTACGAGAGGGACCTCCCTTGGGCAAAAATCCCATTATTTCTACCTTGATACTTAGAAAATTAAAAAAAAAAATAGAACTTAGAAAATTTTTCAGAAAAAAAAGCGCAAATTTAAAAAGAAAACTCGGAAAATTTTTCAAAAAAAAAACTAGGAACATTTTTTGAAAAAAAAAAACTGAAAATTTTTCAGAAAAAAAAATAAAAAATTTAGAACAAAAAAACTTCCTTCTCCGTTATACTTCCCCCTCTGTTGTACTTTCCTCCTTTATACTTCCCCCTTCTCCTTGGTACTTCCTCCTCCATTACACTTCCCTCCTTTATACTTCCCCCTCCTATATTTTTACTTCTCTTTAAGAAAGTTTTCATTGGAAGCTCTTCAAACTAGTACTTTTTTAAAGTTAACATTCTAGCCACACTTCTGGTGTAGATTGATTACCAACCCACAGAAGCTTGAGAAAATTGAGCTTTTTAATTGACTTATCCTCATTTTAACCTAAAGGTCCCTCATTTATTTTTAAGGCTTCCAAATTGGCGGGAGAAAAACTTCACAATTAATTTAAAATTAGACTTTTGACGTCACAAATATTTAAATAAAGCCCCACGTTTGGCGAAAAATTGGCTTTAAGCCCATAAACAGGTGTTAAACAATAGTTTAAACTATTTTTTTTTTTTTAATGAAAGGTGATGATTTTACCCACTTAAACAAGCAATAAATTGAGTTTTATGTGTTTAAGGGGATATGAGGGTTTTAAGTTGGTTGCTTTGTACATATTTCGTTGAGATCAACGGTTTTCGGTTTTTCCCTTCTATCTTGGAAACCGTCGCTCAAAACGAAAAAATGTCCTAAGTAAAAGTTGTTGAAGGTTTTAAGTTTTCAGACAGGCTCTGTAGGATTATTACTTTTAACCTCATAACTCCTTAAATATTGCTCTGACGCAAATAATGAATAATAAATTTTTTTTAGGAAATCTTTGTACCTACAACTTTTACTTTGGACATTTTTTCGTTTTGAGCGACGGTTTCCGAGATAGAAGGGAAAAACCGAAAACCGTTGCTCACAACGAAAAATTTGCAAAGCAACTCACTTAAGAACCCTCATATCTCCTTAAGTATTGCTCTGACAAAAAAACCAATGAGGTCTTTTTTGTAGGAAATTTCCGTAGCTACGACTGTTGCTTAGGACGTTTTTTCGTTTTGAGCGACGGTTTCCGAGATAGAAGGGAAAACCGAAAACCGTTGTTAACAACGAAAAATTTGCTAAGCAACCAACTTAAATACTTCCATATCACCTAAAGTATTGCTCTGACGGAAAAAACTAATAAGATATTTTATGTAGTAAATTTCCGAAGCTACAACTTTTACTTAGGACATTTTTTCGTTTTGAGCGACGGTTTCCGAAGGAAAAAACCGAAAACCGTTGCTCACAACGAATATGTACAAAGCAACCAACTTAAAACCCTCATATCCCCTTAATTATATCACAAAAGAAAATAATATTGACTTTAAGTCTAAATATAGTAAGTTGTAATTAATTGGAAATGTTCTAGACTATCTTAAAATACTTCAAGACCAAGGTCTAAGTAGAGCACCTTTTTTGCGTTATTTTAAATCCGTTTTCCGCCTACCTCTTACGAGATCTACGTCGATTAAATCTGTCTTTAGTTTCGCCGTCTTTTTCGGGACGTGGGTAAAACCGCTTAGAATCCTCTGTTCGACCGTTTTCTCCCATTCTTGTTTGTCGTACGTCCCGATTTTCTTTTGATACCTACCAAAAAAACAAAATATTTATAACTGAGTAAATTAGGATGAGGAAAAGAGGATGAAAATAAGAGGAACGAGCAGAAAAAAAGCAAGTGAGGCAACTGTGGTAGGTACGGGCAGAGATGGGCAAAATCTTAATCATGAATATGATTAAGATTTTTAATCATAGGAATATTTTTCTGTGATTAAGAATAAGATTAAAATCTTAATCACAGAGATGATTAATAATAAAATCTTAATCACAGAGATGATTAAGAATAAAATCTTAATCACAGGAAATCTGTGATTAAACTCTTAATCACAGGAAATCTATGATTAAACTCTTAATCACAGGAAATCTATGATTAATCACAGGAAGTCTGTGATTAAACTCTTAATCACAGGAAATCTGTGATTAATCACAGGAAGTCTGTGATTAATCACAGGAAGTCTGTGATTAATCATAGGAAAATAACGATTAATCATTGGAATTTGGGATTAATTAAGGAAAATAACGATTAATCATTGGAATTTGGGATTAATTAAGGAAAATAATGATTAATCATTGGAATTTGGGATTAATTAAGGAAAATAATGATTAATCATTGGAATTTGGGATTAATTAAGGAAAATAATGATTAATCATTGGAATTTGGGATTAATTAAGGAAAATAATGATTAATCATTGGAATTTGGGATTAATTAAGGAAAATAATGATTAATCATTGGAATTTGGGATTAATTAAGGAAAATAATGATTAATCATTGGAATTGGGATTAATTAAGGAAAATAATGATTAATCATTGGAATTTGGGAATAATTAAGGAAAATAATGATTAATCATTGGAATTTGGGATTAATTAAGGAAAATAATGATTAATCATTGGAATTTGGGATTAATTAAGGAAAATAATGATTAATCATTGGAATTTGGGATTAATTAAGGAAAATAATGATTAATCATTAGAATTTGGGATTAATTAAGGAAAATAATGATTAATCATTGGAATTTGGGATTAATTAAGGAAAATAATGATTAATCATTGGAATTTGGGATTAATTAAGGAAAATCATATTCATGATTAAGATTTTGCCCATCTCTGGGTACGGGCTGGAAACCCAAAGGTCATAGGTTCGAAACCAACAGAGGGGCCAAACTTTTTTCCACTCTTTTTCCATTTAAGTCCAGCATTCGACCAAAAAATAAAAATCACCAAAAAAGTTACTTTTTTTATAGAAAAAAAATCAATTTTTAATTTTAAGGCCATGAATAAGTAGAACATAAGGGAAGCACCTTGACAACTTCATTTCCTCATAAATCCAATTCAAGCTTCATTGGTTTAAAATTAATTAAGGCTCCATGAAGTCTAATAAATGACAATGTAAATTTTGATCTAGGATGATTGAATAATAAGAGAAAAGATTTAAAATTAGAACAATGTCCATTTAAGCTGGTTACAACATGTTTTTCAAAGATCCTTAGAGCCTCCCTCTCTTAAAGGGCTAACAGTTTTACTTCAATAAATTATGTTGGAGAAAGGCGATGACCCTAAACATTGGTCAACCTTGTTAGAAAACTAGACAGTCTATAAATAGAACTATCAAAATAGGAAGTCGAGTGGACTTTTCCGTTTACACAACTTCAAACGCTACTTTTAATTCGAATAAATAAACCAAGAAAGAAAAACAAAAAAGCAGATAAGGAAAAAAAAACAATTTATTATCGGAGAACAAAAAATAAACTTTTGACACCTTTTTTAAAAATATTAATAATTATTTACCATGTAAGTACGTCTTGGATGCAATGACCCATCTTGAAAACTAGTTTTCCTTTTCCTTAGGAGCCCAGTCTACATTTCATATGGCAACTCTGAAATAAAAGAAAAAATTAAAAACTTTTTTTAAGACCAAAAATAATACTTTGTAGGTGTTAAATCTATGAAAGAGAAACTCCACTTTTTAACGATGGATATGAATTCCCTGAAAAACCTCATTTCATAGCATTTTTGGAAGTTTCCGTGGGTTTTCTGACAGATAATCACCATTTTAGAGGAATTCTCGGGAGTTTTCCTCGGCTTATAGACAAAGAAACACAATTTTTACAGGATGTTGGGGCTTTTACTCAGTTTTTTGACAGATAAATCCCATTTTTGTATGAATTTTAGGATTTCCCCAGTTTTTGGGCAGGAAAACCTTATTTTTACTGGATTCTAGAAAATCGTTGTGAGTTTTTTGACAGAGAATCCCCATTATTGAAGATTTCTATGGAGTTTTCCTCGGCTTTCAGACAAAGAAACGTAATTTTTACACAATGTTGGGGCTTTCACTCAGTTTTTTGACAGACAAATATTTATACAAATTTTAGGATTTCCCCCAGTTTTCGAGTAGGAAAACCTCATTTTTACTGGATTCTGGAAAATCGTTGTGAGTTTTTTGACAGAGAATCCCCATTATTGAAGAATTCTAGGGAGTTTTCCTCGGCTTTCCGACAAAGAAACACAATTTTTACAGGATGTTGGGGCTTTCACTCAGTTTTTTGATAGACAAATCCCATTTTTGTATGAATTATAGGACTTCCCCCAGTTTTTGAGCAGGAAAACCTACTTTTACTGGATTCTGGAAAATCTTAGTGAGTTTTTTGACAGATAATCCCCATTATTGAAGAATTCTAGGGAGTTTTCCTCGGCTTTCAGACAAAGGAACACAATTTTTACAGGATGTTGGGGCTTATACTCAGTTTTTTGACAGACAAATCCCATTTTTGTATGAATTTTAGGATTTCCCACAATTTTCGGGCAGGAAAACCTTATTTTTACTGGATTCTAGAAAATCGTTGTGAGTTTTTGACAGAGAATCCCCATTATTGAAGATTTCTATGGAGTTTTCCTCGGCTTTCAGACAAAGAAACACAATTTTTACAGGATTTTGTTGGGGCTTTTACTCAGTTTTTGACAGATAAATCCCATTTTGTATGAATTTTAGGATTTCCCCCAATTTTTGGGCAGGAAAACCTACTTTTTCTGGATTCTGGAAAATCTTTGTGAGTTTTTTGACAGAGAATCCCCATTATTGAAGAATTCTAGGGAGTTTTCCTCGGCTTTCAGACAAAGAAACACAATTTTTACAGGATATTGGGGCTTTTACTCAGTTTTTTGACAGACAAATCCCATTTTTGTATTAATTTTAGGACTTCCCCCAGTTTTTGGGCAGGAAAACCTACTTTTCTGGATTCTGGAAAATCGTTGTGAGTTTTTTGACAGAGAATCCCCATTATTGAAGAATTCGAGGGAGTTTTCCTCGGCTTTCAGACCAAGAAACGTAATTTTTACACACTGTTGGGGCTTTTACTCAGTTTTTTGACAGACAAATCCCATTTTGGAATGAACTTTAGGATTTCCCCCCAGTTTTTGGGCAGGAAAACCTACTTTTTCTGGATTCTGGAAAATCGTTGTGAGTTTTTTGACAGAGAATCCCCATTATTGAAGAATTCTAGGGAGTTTCCTCGGCTTTCAGACAAAGAAACACAATTTTTACAGGATATTGGGGCTTTTACTCAGTTTTTTGACAGACAAATCCCATTTTTGTATTAATTTTAGGACTTCCCCCAGTTTTTGGGCAGGAAAACCTACTTTTTCTGGATTCTGGAATATCTTTGTGAGTTTTTTGACAGAATCCCCATTATTGAAGAATTCTAGGGAGTTTTCCTCGGCTTTCAGACAAAGGAACACAATTTTTACAGGATGTTGGGGCTTTTACTCAGTTTTTTGACAGACAATCCCATTTTTGTATGAATTTTAGGATTTCCCCCAGTTTTTGGGCAGGAAAACCTACTTTTTCTGGATTCTGGAATATCTTTGTGAGTTTTTTGACAGAATCCCCATTATTGAAGAATTCTAGGGAGTTTTCCTCGGCTTTCAGACAAAGGAACACAATTTTTACAGGATGTTGGGGCTTTTACTCAGTTTTTTGACAGAAATCCCATTTTTGTATGAATTTTAGGTTTTCCCCCAGTTTTTGGGTAGAAAAACCTACTTTTTCTGGATTCTGGAAAATCTTTGTGAGTTTTTTGACAGAGAATCCCCATTTGAAGATTTCTAGGGTGTTCCTCGGCTTTCAGACAAAGGAACACAATTTTTACAGGATGTTGGGGCTTTTACTCAGTTTTTGACAGACAAATCCCATTCCTAGAAAATATTAGGATTTCCCCCAATTTTTGGGCAGGAAAACCTACTTTTTCTGGATTCTGGAAAATCTTTGTGAGTTTTTTGACAGAGAATCCCCATTATTGAAGAATTCTAGGGAGTTTTCCTCGGCTTTCAGACAAAGAAACGTAATTTTTACAGGATGTTGGGGCTTTTACTCAGTTTTTTGACAGACAAATCCCATTTTTGTATGAATTTTAGGACTTCCCCCACTTTTTGGGCAGGAAAACCTACTTTTACTGGATTCTGGAAAATCTTTGTGAGTTTTTTGACAGAGAATCCCCATTATTGAAGAATTCTCCGGAGTTTTCCTCGGCTTTCAGACAAAGAAACGTAATTTTTACACAATGTTGGGGCTTTCACTCAGTTTTTTGACAGACAAATCCCATTCCTACAAATATTAGGATTTCCCCCAATTTTCGGGCAGGAAAACCTTATTTTTGCTGGATTCTGATAAATCTTTGTGGGTTTTTTGACAGAGAATCCCCATTATTGAAGAATTCTAGGGAGTTTTCCTCGGCTTTTAGACAAAGAAACGTAATTTTTACAGGATGTTGGGGCTTTCACTCAGTTTTTTGACAGACAAATATCATTTATACAAAATTTTAGGATTTCCCCCAGTTTTCGAGCAGGAAACCTTATTTTTACTGGATTTTTGGAAATTTTCCTGGGTTTTCTGACAGAGAATACTTATTTTTAAGAATTCTCCGGAGTTTTCCTCGGCTTTTAGACAAAGAAACGTAATTTTTACAGGATGTTGGGGCTTTCACTCAGTTTTTTGACAGACAAATCCCATTCCTACAAAATATTAGGATTTCCCCCAATTTTCGGGCAGGAAAACCTTATTTTTGCTGGATTCTGAAAAATCTTTGTGCGTTTTTTGACAGTTTTGCGGAATTCTCAGGGGTTTTCTCAGGCTTGTAAACAAAGAAACACGTTTTTCACAGGATTTTGGCCCATTTGGATTTGGCAGTTTCCTTGAAAATTTTGCCACCATGATGCAATTTGGGCAAATTATGGCATAATAATACGAAATTTTAGAATGGCCCTTCATTCATTGTTGCCTCCCAAGTAATCTTCTAGAAGCTGATTGACCAGCTGAGCACAATGGATTTGACTGATCCCGTCCTAGATTCCGCAGCATCCATCTATCGTCATAGCAGCCGATAGACCAGCTGGTTGCAATCGATTTTACAGTCTCCATGTTAGGTTCCCAGTATTCTTCAGGAAGCAATAGATCAGCTGAGTGCATTGGATTTGACTGATTCCGTAGCATTTATCAATCGCCATAGTTAGCAGATTACAGAATTACTCCAAATTTTAATGAATTTTGGCACAACCTTTACCCAAATTCTGTAACCTAATTGTGCACAGAGAAATTTTGAAATGCTTTAATTTGAGGCCATAGAATAACTAAAAATAAATAAAAGAAATAATTTCCAGAAGTCATAAGTTTGTTCAACTTTCACTTTTAAAAAACTGCAACCTTTTTTCTCAGTTTTGATGCAGATGTTAAAGTAATAATTTCTTAATAAAACCTTGATTTTTCTAGATTCTAAAGAGTAACAGGAAGAAAACAAGTTCAGAGTCAAGGACTTGGGAAAAGATTTAACTTTCCGGAACGAAAAGTCAAAAAAACAACAATAAAAAAGAGAAACCAATCAAAAGTAGGCCAAGTCTCAGAATTCTTATCAGTCTTTTAGTAAAAACATTCATTATGATAAAAAGAAAATATGGAAGGGTTTTCCAAGCTTGGGTTGGAGAAAATATTTTTATTGATTTAAGGTGAAAATTCCCAGGGTCAGGGTTTTTCACGGTCGTCAACTGAGGGCTAGATAAGATCATTTTAAGTGCTAAGATTAGTATTAATTAAATTAAATTAATGTAAAATGAGTCGCATATTTTATTTATAAGATAAAAAATAAAATATGGAGATAATATTTTAGTGGTTAAATATTTAACTAACCTGAAAGACATCGGGTTTGGCGACGTTGACGAGGTTGGAGGAGGGAAAGCAAATTTGGACGAGTCGCCTTTTGTAGTCCAAAATTTACTGAGAAAAGGATGAAAAGAAGGGTCCCCCCGAGCGAGAAAATCGTCCGTTTCTTCGCCCTGATGGGGATCTGTCAAAATGGTGGAGGGGTGAAAGTTTCTCCCACTTCTCTCAAGAAATGGATGAGCCCGCTTTTATTTAAATATCGGAGATCAAGAAGAGACTATTTGAGAATATAAGAAGCTTCCTTGGACGAAAAATATACAAAACTCATTCTATACTTTACCCTTATTCTATTCTCCGTTATACTTCCCCTCGCTTAATATACTTTCAGCTCCGTTATACTTTCCCAACTTTATACTTCCCCCTCCTATATTTTCAAGAAACTTTCCCCTCCGTTATACTTCCCCCTCAGTCATACTTCTCCTCCCTTATACGTTCCCTCCTTTATACTTCCCGGGGGATATATACAAAGTTTTATACTTAACGGAGGGGGAAGTATAAAGGAGGGGAAGTATAACGGAGGGAGAAGTATAAAGGAGGGGAAGTATAACGGAGGGGGAAGTATAGGAGGGGACGTATAACGGAGGGGGTATGAAACCCGTATACTATACGGGAAGTATGAAACCCTCTTCATTAACGAGAAATTAAGGAAGTATGAAACCCTCTTCATTAACGAGAAATTAAGGAAAATCTAGAGAACAATGGGTGCTTTCAGCCCAAAATACTGATAAACACCGTAAACTATGGTAAAGTACTAGTTTAAAAATATAGGAAGTATTAAAGAGGGAAAGTATGACGGAGGGGGAAGTATAAGGGAGGAGAAGTATAAAGTTGGAAAAGTATAAAGGAGCAGAAAGTATATTAAGCGAGGGGAAATATAACGGAGGAGAAGTATAACGGAGAGAATAAACGGAGGGGGAAGTATAAAGGAGGGGAAGTATAACGGAGGGGGAAGTATAACGGAGGGGGGGCCATAGAATAACTAAAAATAAATAAAAGAAATAATTTCCAGAAGTCATAAGTTTGTTCAACTTTCACTTTTAAAAAAACTGCAACCTTTTTCTCAGTTTTGATGCAGATGTTAAAGTAATAATTTCTTAATAAAACCTTGATTTTTCTAGATTCTAAAGAGTAACAGGAAGAAAACAAGTTCAGAGTCAAGGACTTGGGAAAAGATTTAACTTTCCGGAACGAAAAGTCAAAAAAACAACAATAAAAAGAGAAACCAATCAAAAGTAGGCCAAAGTCTCAGAATTCTTATCAGTCTTTTAGTAAAAACATTCATTATGATAAAAAGAAAATATGGAAGGGTTTTCCAAGCTTGGGTTGGAGAAAAATATTTTTATTGATTTAAGGTGAAAATTCCCAGGGTCAGGGTTTTTCACGGTCGTCAACTGAGGGCTAGATAAGATCATTTTAAGTGCTAAGATTAGTATTAATTAAATTAATTAATGTAAAATGAGTCGCATATTTTATTTATAAGATAAAAAATAAAAATATGGAGATAATATTTTAGTGGTTAAATATTTAACTAACCTGAAAGACATCGGGTTTGGCGACGTTGACGAGGTTGGAGGAGGGAAAGCAAATTTGGACGAGTCGCCTTTGTAGTCCAAAATTTACTGAGAAAAGGATGAAAAGAAGGGTCCCCCCGAGCGAGAAAATCGTCCGTTTCTTCGCCCTGATGGGGATCTGTCAAAATGGTGGAGGGGTGAAAGTTTCTCCCACTTCTCTCAAGAAAATGGATGAGCCCGCTTTTATTTAAATATCGGAGATCAAGAAGAGACTATTTGAGAATATAAGAAGCTTCCTTGGACGAAAAATATACAAAACTCATTCCTATACTTTACCCTTATTTATTCTCCGTTATACTTCCCCTCGCTTAATATACTTTCAGCTCCGTTACTTTCCCAACTTTATACTTCCCCCTCCTATATTTTCAAGAAACTTTCCCCTCCGTTATACTCCCCTCAGTCATACTTCTCCTCCCTTATACGTTCCCTCCTTTATACTTCCCGGGGGATATATACAAAGTTTATATACTTAACGGAGGGGGAAGTATAAAGGAGGGGAAGTATAACGGAGGGAGAAGTATAAAGGAGGGGAAGTATAACGGAGGGGGAAGTATAAAGGAGGGGACGTATAACGGAGGGGGTATGAAACCCGTATACTATACGGGAAGTATGAAACCCTCTTCATTAACGAGAAATTAAGGAAAATCTAGAGAACAATGGGTGCTTTCAGCCCAAAATACTGATAAACACCGTAAACTATGGTAAAGTACTAGTTTAAAATATAGGAGGGGGAAGTATTAAAGAGGGAAAGTATGACGGAGGGGGAAGTATAAGGGAGGAGAAGTATAAAGTTGGAAAAGTATAAAGGAGCAGAAAGTATATTAAGCGAGGGGAAATATAACGGAGGAGAAGTATAACGGAGAATAAGAATAACGGAGGGGGAAGTATAAAGGAGGGGAAGTATAACGGAGGGGGAAGTATAACGGAGGGGGAAGTATAAAGGAGGGGACGTATAACGGAGGGGGAAGTATGACAAAGGGGGAAGTATGTATAACGTAGCCTCGTAGGGGAAGTATGAAGGTGGGGAAGTATAAAGGAGGGGTAAGAATAAAGGGGGAACGTATAAGGGAGGAGAAGTATAAAGGAGGGGAAGTATAACGGAGGGGGAAGTATGAAAGGGGGAAGTATGTATAACGTAGCCTCGTAGGGGAAGTATAAAGGTGGGAGAAGTATAAAGGAGGGGTATGAATAAAGGAGGGAACGTATAAGGGAGGAGAAGTGTGACGGGGGGGAAGTATAAAGGAGGGAAAGTATACCGGAGGGGGAAGTATAACGGAGGGGAAGATAACGGTGGGGAAAGTTTCTTGAAATATAGGAGGGGGAAGTATTAAGAGGGAAAGTACGGAGGGGGAAGTATAAGGGAGGAGAAGTATAAAGTTGGAAAAGTATAAAGGAGCAGAAAGTATATTAAGCGAGGGGAAGTATAACGGAGGAGAAATATAACGGAGAATAAGAATTACGGAGGGGGAAGTATAAAGGAGGGGACGTATAAGGGAGGAGAAGTATGACGGAGGGGGAAGTATAACGGAGGGGGAAGTATGTATAACGTAGCCTCGTAGGGAAGTATAAAGGTGGGAGAAGTATAAAGGAGGGGTAAGAATAAAGGAGGGAACGTATAAGGGAGGAGAAGTATGACGGAGGGGGAAGTATAAAGGAGGGGAAGTATAACGGAGGGAAGTATAACGGAGGGGAAGTATAACGGAGGGGAAGTATAACGGTGGGGAAAGTTTCTTGAAAATATAGGAGGGGGAAGTATTAAAGAGGGAAAGTATGACGGAGGGGGAAGTATAAGGGAGGAGAAGTATAAGTTGGAAAAGTATAAAGGAGCAGAAAGTATATTAGCGAGGGGAAGTATAACGGAGGAGAAATATAACGGAGAATAAGAATTACGGAGGGGGAAGTATAAAGGGGGGGAAGTATAAAGGAGGGGACGTATAACGGAGGGGGAAGTATGACAAAGGGGGAAGTATGTATAACGTAGGGGAAGTATAAAGGTGGGAGAAGTAAAGGAGGGGTAAGTATAAGGAGGGAGTATAACGGAGGGGGAAGTATAAAGGAGGGGAAGTATAACGGAGCAGAAAGTATAAAAGAGGGGAAGTATAACGGAGGGGGAAGTATAAGGTAGGAGAAGTATAATGGAGGGGAAAGTTTCTTGAAAATATAGGAGGGGAAGTATTAAAGAGGGGAAGTATAAAGTTGGGAAAGTATAACGGAGCTGAAAGTATATTAAACGGGGAAGTATAGCGGAGAATAAGAATAAGGCTAAAGTATAGGAATAACGGAGGGGGAAGTATAAAGGAGGGGAAGTATAATGAAGGGGAAAGTATAAAGAAGGGGAAGTATAACGGAGGAAAAGCTAGTAAAGGGTGGTTCTCGACCAAAAGTCCCGGAAAATGCCCCATAACTTGGTTAAAACGGTATTTTTCGGCAGAAAAACTGAGAAAAACTCGATTTCTTGACCAAAAGTTTAGAAAAATGCCAAAGAATCTTCATAAAATGGTGTTTCTAGTCCAGTAATTCAAGAAAAAACGTTAAAATTTTCTACTGAGGTACAAAATCGAAAATGATTTTTTGAGGGAAAAAAACGTTAATTTTGGGCAAGGGGAAAAAATCATAACTCCTGAACGGATTGATACAAAACAAATCTATTTTCATGTGAACAGGCGACCAATTTCAACCTCAATAAATCGAAAGGTTTCATGAATGAGGGAAATGAAACATCAAAAAATAATTTATTTCACTGTACAAAGAAAGAAAATAAAAAATCACAACAAAATAAGTACTTTAAAAAAGTATTAAATAAAGAATGTCAGCAATTTTTGAGATTTTAGGCGTGGGCCAAAGCTTAGATCTTGGTTTGTCAAACACCATTTTTTAAAAAAAAATAGTTAACAATAAAATAGACAGATTATTTGATAAGTTTTGCCATTTTTTCCTATAAAAAATTCCCAGATCATAAAAAAAGATGTCTTTTGATATTAAATTTAAAAAATTTAAGTTTAAAAATTTAATTTTATTCGATTTTAGAACTTTTGTATGTTGTACCTCTCATTGAGCGAGCGACTTCTTCTTTAAAATATGGTATCGTTAAAATTCCTTTTTCTAAAGGAACCTTCGGCTCCCAATTTAAGTACTTTTTGGCTCGGCTTATATCAGGCTTTCGCCTCTGTGGTCGTCTTCCACAGCCTCCACGTATTTGATCGGATTATTATTTCCGACAATTTTTCTTATTATTAAAGCAAACTCAAAAAAAAAAAAAAAATTATATTTTTTAAAAATGATGTCTACCTTGCAGAGATGGGCAAAATCTTAATCATGAATATGATTAAGATTTTAAATCATAGGAATATTTTTCTGTGATTAAGAATAAGATTAAAATCTTAATCACAGAGATGATTAAGAATAAAATCTTAATCACAGATATGATTAAGAATAAAATCTTAATCACAGATATGATTAAGAATAAAATCTTAATCACAGGAAATCTGTGATTAATCATAGGAAAATAATGATTAATCATTGGAATTCGGGATTAATTAAGGAAAATAATGATTAATCATTGGAATTTGGGATTAATTAAGGAAAATAAAGATTAATCATTGGAATTTGGGATTAATTAAGGAAAATAATGATTAATCATTGGAATTTGGGATTAGTTATGGAAAATAAAGATTAATCATTTGAATTTGGGATTAATTAAGGAAAATAATGATTAATCATTGGAATTTGGGATTAATTAAGGAAAATAAAGATTAATCATTTGAATTTGGATTAATTAAGGAAAATAATGATTAATCATTGGAATTTGGGATTAATTAAGGAAAATAAAGATTAATCATTGGAATTTGGGATTAATTAAGGAAAATAATGATTAATCATTGGAATTTGGGATTAATTAAGGAAAATAAAGATTAATCATTTGAATTTGGGATTAATTAAGGAAAATAATGATTAATCATTGGAATTTGGGATTAATTAAGGAAAATAATGATTAATCATTGGAATTTGGGATTAATTAAGAAATAATGATAAATCATTGGAATTTGGGATTAATTAAGGAAAATAATGATTAATCATTGGAATTTGGGATTAATTAAGGAAAATAAAGATTAATCATTGGAATTTGCGATTAATTAAGGAAAATAATGGTTAATCATTGGAATTTGGGATTAATTAAGGAAAATAATGATTAATCATTGGAATTTGGGATTAATTAAGGAAAATAATGATTAATCATTGGAATTTGGGATTAATTAAGAAAAAATAATGATAAATCATTGGAATTTGGGATTAATTAAGGAAAATAATGATTAATCATTGGAATTTGGGATTAATTAAGGAAAATAAAGATTAATCATTGGAATTTGCGATTAATTAAGGAAAATAATGGTTAATCATTGGAATTTGGGATTAATTAAGGAAAAAGCTTGATCAATCATTAGAAAAATTGTGTAATCACAGGAATCTGTGAATATTGTCACCTCTCATCACAATTTACTCTCAATAACTAAAAACTCAAATCTATCAATCTCTAAAACTCCAAAATTTTAATTTTACAACTCCAAAAATTTATAATATTGGCAAAACAAAATTTTGAAAAATTAAAGTACAATTAATTTTGACAAAATTAATTAAAACGTAAAGTATAAAATTATTCCATTAATCCCTAAATTTATAATTCATAAAATAATAAGCAAACTTCAGTTGAACTACCATAACTATTGATAATCCATATTGTACATTTAATTTTTCAAAAATTTTGTTTTGCCAATATTATAAATTTTTGGAGTTGTAAAATTAAAATTTTGGATTTTTAGAGATTGATAGATTTTGAGTTTTTTAGTTATTGAGAGTAAATTGTGATCAGAGGTGACAATATTCACAGATTCCTGTGATTACACAATTTTTCTAATGATTGATCAAGCTTTTCCTTAATTAATCCCAAATTCAGATGATTAACCATTATTTTCCTTAATTAATCCCAAATTCCAATGATTTATCATTATTTTCCTATGATTAATCACAGACTTCCTGGGATTAATCACAGATTTCCTGTGATTAAGAATTTGAAAACTGTAAATTTTTTGTATTAAATTTTTTTTCTTAGTTTTTGCTAATATTCAAGCTAAAAAATGCTTTCTGATGATTGATCAAGCTTTTTCCTTAATTAATCCCAAATTCCAATGATTAATCATTATTTTCCTTAATTAATCCCAAATTCCAATGATTAATCATTATTTTCCTATGATTAATCATTATTTTCCTATGATTAATCACAGAATTCCTGTGATTAATCACAGATTTCCTGTGATTAATCACAGATTTCCTGTGATTAATCACAGATTTCCTGTGATTAAGAGTTTAATCACAGATTTCCTGTGATTAATCACAGATTTCCTGTGATTAATCACAGATTTCCTGTGATTAAGAGTTTAATCACAGATTTCCTGTGATTAAGAGTTTAATCACAGATTTCCTGTGATTAAGAGTTTAATCACAGATTTCCTGTGATTAAGAGTTTAATCACAGATTTCCTGTGATTAAGAGTTTAATCACAGATTTCCTGTGATTAAGATTTTATTCTTAATCATCTCTGTGATTAAGATTTTAATCTTATTCTTAATCACAGAAAAATAATCCTATGATTTAAAATCTTAATCATGAATATGATTATTTGCCCATCTCTGCTACCTTGAATAGGATATTCGATGGGATTTCCGATGTTTATAGGCTGAGTATAATTGGAAGCCATAAGAGCGATTAATCCATCGATCAAATCGGAAACGTATTGAAACGACCTTGTCTGAGTCCCTCTTCCATAAATCTTTAAAGTTTGAACATAAAATTGATATTTCGTTTTAGTTCTTACAGAAAGGGTTTTTTTTGAGCGCTTGAAATATAAAATTTGAGACGACTCTGCCGTCGTTGAGATGCATCCGAGGGCCGTACGTGTTGAAAATTCGAGCGACTCGGACGGAAACTTTATCATGTTTGGCGTATGCGTAGCTTAGGCTTTCTGAAACTCGTTTGCCCTCATCATAGCATGATCTAGGCCCTAGATTAAAAACAATAATATTGTTAAAACTTGGTTCTTTGAAGCAGAGTCTGAAAAGATAGTTTTAATGATGTTTAATGCTGGGTAACCTAATAAAACGGGTGTTTTTACACCATAAAACCGAGGAAAACTGCCCTTAAACCCTTAAAACAGGATGTAAAACGCTCAAAAATCTAATTAAAAAGGGTGATGAAACTCAAAAACCCGATAAACTGGCGTTTCCAATAAACATTCTACAAAACGACCAAAAACCCGGTAAAAATAATTTTAAACGCCCGAATTTCTTATAAAACAGGTTTTTCTATTACCAGGTGATCGGGAAATTACCAAAACCCCGTAAAAATGATGTTTAATGCTGCGTCACCTAAAAACGGGTGTTTTTACACCATAAAATCGCGGAAAACTGCCCAAAACCCTTAGAGCAGGTGTAAAACGTTCAAAAACCTCATTAAAAAGGGTGATAAAAACTCAAAAACCCGATAAACTGGCGTTTCCAATAAAAATTTAACAAAATGACCAAAAACCCAGTAAAAATAATTTTTAACGCGCGAATTTCTTATAAAAAGGTTTTTCTATTACCCGGAAATCGAGGAAAATTGCCAAAACCGCGGTAAAAATGATGTTTAATGCTGCGTCACCTAATAAAATGGGTGTTTTACACCATAAAATCGCGGAAAACTGCCCAAACCCTTAGCACAGGGTGTAAAACGTTCAAAAACCTCATTAAAAAGGGTGATAAAAACTCAAAAACCCGATAAACTGGCGTTTCCAATAAAAATTCTACAAAACGACCAAAAACCCGGTAAAAATAATTTTAAACGCCCGAATTTCTTATAAAACAGGTTTTCTATTACCAGGAAATCGAGAAAAATTACCAAAACCCCGGTAAAAATGATGTTTGATGCTGGGTCACCTAATAAAACTGGTGTTTTTACACCATAAAATCGCGGAAAAAAAAACTGCCCAAAACCCTTAGAGCAGGGTGTAAAACGTTCAAAAACCTCATTAAAAAGGGTGATGAAAACTCAAAAACCCGACAAACTGGCGTTTCCAATAAAAATTCTACAAAACGACCAAAAACCCGGTAAAAATAATTTTAAACGCCCGAATTTCTTATAAAACAGGTTTTTCTATTACCAGGTGATCGAGGAAAATTACCAAAACCCCGGTAAAAATGATGTTTAATGCTGCGTCACCTAATAAAACGGGTGTTTTTACACCATAAAATCGCGGAAAACTGCCCAAAACCCTTAGAGCAGAGTGTAAAACCTTAGAGCAAAACAAAAACTTGATTAAAGGGTGATAAAAACTCAAAAACCCGATAAACTGGCTTTTCCAATAAAAATTCAACAAAATGACCAAGGTAAAAATAATTTTTAACGCGCGAATTTCTTATAAAACAGGTTTTTCCATTACCAGGAAATCGAGGAAAATTACCAAACCCCGGTAAAAATGATGTTTAATGCTGGGTAACCTAATAAAACGGGTGTTTTTACACCATAAAATCGAGGAAAACTGCCCAAAACCCTTAAAGCAGGGTGTAAAACGTTCAAAAACTTGATTAAAAGGGTGATAAAAACTCAAAAACCCGAAAAACTGGAGTTTCCAAAAATCTACAAAACGACCAAAAACCGGGTAAAAATAATTTTAAACGCCCTAATTTCTTATACTACGGGTTTTTCTTTTACCAGGAAATCCAGGAAAACACAGAAACCCCGGTAAAAATTATGTTAATGCTGAGTCACCTAATAAAACAGGTGTTTTTACACCATAACATCGAGGAAACTGCCCAAAGCCGTCACAGCAGGGTGTAAAACGCTCAAATAATTAAAAAGGGTGGTGAAAACTCAAAAACATTTTTAAGGCTCTTTCAGCCCCTTTCCTATGGCTCTTTTGGCCTTTTCCTACGGCTCATTTGGCCTCTTTCCTAAGGCTCTTTCAGCCCCTTTCCTTAGGCTCTTTTAGCCCTTTTCCTACGGCTCTTTTGGCCCTTTTCCTAAGGCTCATTTGGCCTCTTTCCTAAGGCTCTTTCAGCCCTTTTCTATGGCTCTTTAGGCCTTTTTCCTACGGCTCATTTGGCCTCTTTCCTAAGGCTCTTCAGCCCTTTCCTACGGCTCATTTGGCCTCTTCCTAAGGCTCTTTCAGCCCCTCTCTATGGCTCTTTAGGCCTTTTTCCTACGGCTCATTTGACCTCTTTCCTAAGGCTCTTTCAGCACCTTTCCTATGGCTCTTTTGGCCCTTTTCATACGGCTCATTTGGCCTCTTTCCTAAGGCTCTTTCAGCCCCTTTTCTATGGCTCTTTAGGCCTTTTTCCTACGGCTCATTTGGCCTCTTTCCTAAGGCTCATTTGGCCTCTTCCTAAGGCTCTTTCAGCCCCTCTTCTATGGCTCTTTTGGCCTTTTTCCTAAGGCTCTTTCAGCCCCTTTTCTATGGCTCTTTAGGCCTTTTTCCTATGGCTCATTTGGCCTCTTTCCTAAGGCTCTTTCAGCCCCTTTCCTGCGGCTCATTTGGCCTCTTCCTAAGGCTCTTTCAGCCCCTTTCCTGCGCTCATTTGGCCCCTTTCCTACGGCTCATTTGGCCTCTTCCCTAAGGCTCTTTCAGCCCCTCTTCTATGGCTCTTTAGGCCTTTTTCCTACGGCTCATTTGACCTCTTTCCTAAGGCTCTTTCAGCACCTTTCCTATGGCTCTTTTGGCCCTTTTCATACGGCTCATTTGGCCTTTCCTAAGGCTCTTTCAGCCCCTTTTCTATGGCTCTTTAGGCCTTTTTCCTACGGCTCATTTGGCCTCTTTCCTAAGGCTCATTTGGCCTCTTTCCTAAGGCTCTTTCAGCCCCTCTTCTATGGCTCTTTTGGCCTTTTTCCTAAGGCTCTTTCAGCCCCTTTTCTATGGCTCTTTAGGCCTTTTTCCTATGGCTCATTTGGCCTCTTTCCTAAGGCTCTTTCAGCCCCTTTCCTGCGGCTCATTTGGCCTCTATCCTAAGGCTCTTTCAGCCCCTTTCCTACGGCTCATTTGGCCTCTTTCCTAAGGCTCTTTCAGCCCCTTTCCTATGGCTCTTTTGGCCCTTTTCCTACCCTACGGCTCATTTGGCCTCTTTCCTAAGGCTCTTTCAGCCCCTTTCCTATGGCTCTTTTGGTATTTTGGTATAATTGGGTTTTTGAGTTTTCATCACACTTTTTAATTAGATTTTTGAGCGTTACACCCTGCTGTGACGGTTTTGGGCAGTTTCCTCGATTTTATCCCCCGTATTTTAAAACCCGTTTTTACACCAAGTAAATTGGTGTTTCCAATAAAAATTCTACAAACAACCAAAAACCCGGTAAAAATAATTTTAAACGCCCAAATTTCCTGGTTTTTCTATTGCCAGGAAATCGATGAAATGACCCAAAACCCCGGTAAAAATTAGGTCACCTAATAAAACGGATGTTTTTACACCACAAATCAATTTACCGAATACAATAAATAAATGAATTTACCGATAGGATTTACATGTCCCCAATAAGTTTCAGGCTGCGGATGAACTTCAGGATCTCCATAACTTCCGAAGTACTCGCTATTAAAATTTTCGCACCAACTCTTTTTGCCAAACCTGAAAAATATCAAATTTAGGTCTTGACCAATCAATTTAGGGGAAAATGTTTTATCTGGTGAACATCTGGCAGATAAGTAGTCAAAAGGCATTTTAGATGGTTAACCGTCCACTTTAGCAAGATTATGAGCTAGACACTTTTTGTGAA
The DNA here is from genome assembly GCA_014119065.1 of Orius insidiosus. Lineage (NCBI taxonomy): Eukaryota > Metazoa > Arthropoda > Insecta > Hemiptera > Anthocoridae > Orius > Orius insidiosus. The sequence goes on along the minus strand of JACGAQ010000188.1, from coordinate 82,078 downwards.
ATTTAACGTATTATTTTATCACTTAATATATTTTGTACTTAACCTCATAGTTTTCATAATATTTGAAAACTGATAAAAACCACCTAGATGCCCATCTACTAATGGGCACCAGAAAGAACATTTTGGCGCTTTAAAAAAAACTAAGGTTCCTTTTACCTAGCATATTGATGGTGCCGATTGTGTTAGTTTTGATCGTTTTGACCGGATTGTACATATAATGAGGTGGAGAAGCGGGCGAAGCGAGATGGTAAATTTCATCAACTTCAACATAAAGAGGAGTAACAATATCTTGATGAATCAACTCGAAGTTTTCATGTCCGGACCAATGCTCCAAATTCCGTTTGCTACCGGTGAAAAAATTATCGAAACAATCACCTCATGGCCTTTGAGCATAAGGCGGTCGACGAGATGCGATCCGACGAATCCAGCGCCTCCCGTAACCAAAATTCTTTTTTATTACTATAACTGAGGAGTTTCACATTTGGAAACGGCTTTGGAACCCTCGCCTCGACATAATTAAGCTTCTTCTCCAAAGAAGCCAGCCTTTCTTTAGCTTCTGTCAGCTCCTTTATCAAAGACTCATTTAATCCATGAAAATCTCCTTTTACAATCAACCTTTCAGGATCTTTCACAATAAGACTCTGCCCTATCTTAAAACCTTTAAAAATCATCAAAATTAAACCATTTTCAACTCTTAACTTACCAATAAATACAAACAGAAAGCTCAAAAATAAGAAAGAAATAGAAAACTTGGGATGCTTTTAAATAAATATCTTTTAGGTAAAACCATCCTATTTTTTTTTCTATTTTAAAAAATCTTAAGTTTCATATTGAGTTTTTTTTTAAATACGTTATCTTTTCAGGGTTTTTTCAAAATAATTCCCTGACAATAGAAATTTATCACTGTGTAAACAAAAAAAATGGGAAGGTTTTTTTATCTATGTTATCAACTTCAGGTTAAAAATTACAAAATTTCCCTATCTACCTTGCTAGTAACAAGAATGATTGAAACCTTCCTTTGTATTTGTTTTTATTCCATGGTTTATTACATTACTTGATTTTCCCTCGTTCTCCGTAGTAAACTTTGTTGAGCTTCTTTTACCTGTTTAAATTGGAATCAAAACTGTTTTAGATTCCGTTTTTGAGGTTTTCAAGTGATGAATTTCGTTGCTTTCATTTTTCATTTTGTGTCGTAAGTTCCCGGCTTTTTATTTGAAGATTGAAGTTTTAATTTACTTTTAGGGTGATAATTTTGGAAGAAATGGAGAGTTGAAGCCTTCTAAATCTTTGCAGTGCGCAAATCTTTATGAATATTTGAAAACGTTACCCAAATCAGTTTGGACAAACTGTTCACCCATTCTATTATCTGCCTGGCCGTTTATAGGTAAGTTTTTTCGCTGTTTTTTAGGGGGGGGGGGGCATTGCAAGCCACTTGGTTGTCAGAAAAACGCCCCAAATCATGATTAAATAGATTTTTCTCAACCGAAAAATAATAGCTTTGTTCTAACCGCATTTTGAATCCACTTAATTATAATCTTCTGTACTAGATTATAATTCAGTGTTGAAACTCCTGGAGCATGCGTAGAAGGATTTGAACGTCATATTTGACGTTGTTCAAATCTGTCCGTCAAATTTGACGTTCTAACCGCAGTTTGAAACCACTTAATTATAATCTACTGTACTAGATTATAATTCAGTGTTGAAACTCCTGGAGCATGCGTAGAAGGATTTGGACGTCATTTGACGTTGTTCAAATCTGTCCGTCATATTTGACGTTGTTCAAATCTGCCCGTCAATTTGACGTTCTAACCGCAGTTTTGAAACCACCTAATTATAATCTACTGTACTAGATTATAATTCAGTGTTGAAACTCCTGGAGGATGCGTAGAAGGATTTGGACGTCATATTTGACGTTGAATCTGTCCGTCATATTTGACGTTGTTCAAATCTGTCCGTCAAATTTGACGTTCTAACCGCAGTTTGAAACCACTTAATTATAATCTACTGTACTAGATAATTCAGTGTTGAAACTCCTGGAGCATGCGTAGAAGGATTTGGACGTCATATTTGACGTTGTTCAAATCCGTCCGTCAAATTTGACGTTCTAACCGCAGTTTGAAACCACTTAATTATAATTTACTGTACTAGATTATAATTCAGTGTTGAAACTCCTGGAGCATGCGTAGAAGGATTTGAACGTCATATTTGACGTTGTTCAAATCTGTCCGTCAAATTTGACGTTCTAACCGCAGTTTGAAACCACTTAATTATAATCTACTGTACTAGATTATAATTCAGTGTTGAAACTCCTGGAGCATGCGTAGAAGGATTTGGACGTCATATTTGACGTTGTTCAAAATCCTCCGTCAAATTTGACGTTCTAACCGCAGTTTGAAACCACTAATTATAATTACTGTACTAGATTATAATTCAGTGTTGAAACTCCTGGAGCATGCGTAGAGAAGGATTGAACGTCATATTTGACGTTGTTCAAATCTGTCCGTCAAATTTGACGTTCTAACCGCAGTTTGAAACCACTTAATTATAATCTACTGTACTAGATATAATTCAGTGTTGAAACTCCTGGAGCATGCGTAGAAGGATTTGGACGTCATATTTGACGTTGTTCAAATCCTGTCCGTCAAATTTGACGTTCTAACCGCAGTTTGAAACCACCTAATTATAATCTACTGTACTAGATTATAATTCAGTGTTGAAACTCCTGGAGATGCGTAGAAGGATTTGGACGTCATATTTGACGTTGTTCAAATCTGTCCGTCATATTTGACGTTGTTCAAATCTGTCCGTCAATTTGACGTTCTAACCGCTTTGAAACCACTTAATTATAATCTACTGTACTAGACTATAATTCAGTGTTGAAACTCCTGGAGCATGCGTAGAAGGATTTGGACGTCATATTTGACGTTGTTCAAATCTGTCCGTCAAATTTGACGTTCTAACCGCAGTTTGAAACCACTTAATTATAATTTACTGTACTAGATTATAATTCAGTGTTGAAACTCCTGGAGCATGCGTAGAAGGATTTGGACGTCATATTTGACGTTGTTCAAATCTGTCCGTCATATTTGACGTTGTTCAAATCTGTCCGTCATATTTGACGTTCAAATCCGTCATTTGACGTTGTTCAAATCTGTCCGTCATATTTGACGTTGTTCAAATCTGTCCGTCAAATTTGATGTTCTAACCGCAGTTTGAAACCACTTAATTATAATCTACTGTACTAGATTATAATTCAGTGTTGAAACTCCTGGAGCATGTAGAAGGATTTGGACGTCATATTGGACGTTGTTCAAATCTGTCCGTCATATTTGACGTTGTTCAAATCTTCCGTCTATTTGACTTGATCAATACGTCAATTTGACGTTGTTCAAATCTGTCCGTCATATTTGACGTTGTTCAAATCTGTCCGTCAAATTTGACGTTCTAACCGCAGTTTGAAACCACTTAATTATAATCTACTGTACTAGATTATAATTCAGTGTTAAACTCCTGGAGCATGCGTAGAAGGATTTGGACGTCATATTTGACGTTGTTCACATCTGTCCGTCATATTTGACGTTGTTCAAATCTGTCCGTCAAATTTGACGTTCTAACCGCAGTTTGAAACCACTTAATTATAATCTACTGTACTAGATTATAATTCAGTGTTGAAACTCCTGGAGCATGCGTAGAAGGATTTGGACGTCATATTTGACGTTGTTCAAATCTGTCCGTCATATTTGACGTTGTTCAAATCTGTCCGTCATATTTGACGTTGTTCAAATCTGTCCGTCAAATTTGACGTTCTAACCGCAGTTTGAAACCACTTAATTATAATCTACTGTACTAGATTATAATTCAGTGTTGAAACTCCTGGAGAATGCGTAGAAGGATTTGGACGCATATTTGACGTTTTTCAAATATGTCCGTCATTTGACGTTTTTCAAATCTGTACGTCATATTTGACGTTGTTCAAATCTGTCCGTCAAATTTGACGTTCTAACCGCAGTTTGAAACCACTTAATTATAATCTACTGTACTAGATTATAATTCAGTGTTGAAACTCCTGGAGCATGTGTAGAAGGATTTGGACGTCATATTTGACGTTGTTCAAATCTGTCCGTCAAATTTGACGTTCTAACCGCAGTTTGAAACCACTAATTATAATCTACTGTACTAGATTATAATTCAGTGTTGAAACTCCTGGAGCATGCATAGAAGGATTTGGACGTCATATTTGACGTTGTTCAATCTGTCCGTCAAATTTGACGTTCTAACCGCAGTTTGAAACCACTTAATTATAATCTACTGTACTAGATTATAATTCAGTGTTGAAACTCCTGGAGCATGCGTAGAAGGATTTGGACGTCATATTTGACGTTGTTCAAATCTGTCCGTCAAATTTGACGTTCTAACCGCAGTTTGAAACCACTTAATTATAATCTACTGTACTAGATTATAATTCAGTGTTGAAACTCCTGGAGCATGCGTAGAAGGATTTGGACGTCATATTTGACGTTGTTCAAATCTGTCCGTCAAATTTGACGTTCTAACCGCAGTTTGAAACCACTTAATTATAATCTACTGTACTAGATTATAATTCAGTGTTGAAACTCCTGGAGCATGCGTAGAAGGATTTGGACGTCATATTTGACGTTGTTCAAATCTGTCCGTCATATTTGACGTTTTTCAAATCATCATTTGACGTTCAAATGTCGTCAAATTTTGTTCTAACCGCAGTTTGAAACCACTTAATTATAATCTACTGTACAAGATTATAATTCAGTGTTGAAACTCCTGGAGATGCGTAGAAGGATTTGGACGTCATATTTGACGTTTTCAGTCCGTCATATTTGACGTTTTTCAAATCCGTCATATTTGACGTTGTTCAAATCTGTCCGTCAAATTTGACGTTCTAACCGCAGTTTGAAACCACTTAATTATAATCTACTGTACTAGATTATAATTCAGTGTTGAAACTCCTGGAGCATGTGTAGAAGGATTTGGACGTCATATTTGACGTTGTTCAAATCTGTCCGTCAAATTTGACGTTCTAACCGCAGTTTGAAACCACTAATTATAATCTACTGTACTAGATTATAATTCAGTGTTGAAACTCCTGGAGCATGCATAGAAGGATTTGGACGTCATATTTGACGTTGTTCAAATCTGTCCGTCAAATTTGACGTTCTAACCGCAGTTTGAAACCACTAATTATAATCTACTGTACTAGATTATAATTCAGTGTTAAAACTCCTGGAGCATGCGTAGAATGATTTGGACGTCATATTTGACGTTGTTCAAATCTGTCCGTCAAATTTGACGTTCTAACCGCAGTTTGAAACCACTTAATTATAATCTACTGTACTAGATTATAATTCAGTGTTGAAACTCCTGGAGCATGCGTAGAAGGATTTGGACGTCATATTTGACGTTGTTCAAATCTGTCCGTCAAATTTGACGTTCTAACCGCAGTTTGAAACCACTTAATTATAATCTACTGTACTAGATTATAATTCAGTGTTGAAACTCCTGGAGCATGCGTAGAAGGATTTGGACGTCATATTTGACGTTGTTCAAATCTGTCCGTCAAATTTGACGTTCTAACCGCAGTTTGAAACCACTTAATTATAATCTACTGTACTAGATTATAATTCTGTGTTGAAACTCCTGGAGCATGCGTAGAAGGATTTGACGTCATATTTGACGTTGTTCAAATCTGTCCGTCATATTTGACGTTGTTCAAATCTGTCCGTCAAATTTGACGTTCTAACCGCAGTTTGAAACCACTTAATTATAATCTACTGTACTAGATTATAATTCAGTGTTGAAACTCCTGGAGCATGCGTAGAAGGATTTGGACGTCATATTTGACGTTGTTCAAATCTGTCCGTCATATTTGACGTTGTTCAAATCTGTCCGTCAAATTTGACGTTCTAACCGCAGTTTGAAACCACTTAATTATAATCTACTGTACTAGATTATAATTCAGTGTTGAAACTCCTGGAGCATGTAGAAGGATTTGGACGTCATATTTGACGTTGTTCAAATCGGTCCGTCATATTTGACGTTGTTCAATCTGTCCGTCAAATTTGACGTTCTAACCGCAGTTTGAAACCACTTAATTATAATCTACTGTACTAGATTATAATTCAGTGTTGAAACTCCTGGAGCATGTGTAGAAGGATTTGGACGTCATATTTGACGTTGTTCAAATCTGTCCGTCAAATTTGACGTTCTAACCGCAGTTTGAAACCACTAATTATAATCTACTGTACTAGATTATAATTCAGTGTTGAAACTCCTGGAGCATGCATAGAAGGATTTGGACGTCATATTTGACGTTGTTCAAATCTGTCCGTCAAATTTGACGTTCTAACCGCAGTTTGAAACCACTTAATTATAATCTACTGTACTAGATTATAATTCAGTGTTAAACTCCTGGAGCATGCGTAGAATGATTTGGACGTCATATTTGACGTTGTTCAAATCTGTCCGTCAAATTTGACGTTCTAACCGCAGTTTGAAACCACTTAATTATAATCTACTGTACTAGATTATAATTCAGTGTTGAAACTCCTGGAGCATGCGTAGAAGGATTTGGACGTCATATTTGACGTTGTTCAAATCTGTCCGTCAAATTTGACGTTCTAACCGCAGTTTGAAACCACTTAATTATAATCTACTGTACTAGATTATAATCTGTTGAAACTCCTGGAGCATGCGTAGAAGGATTTTGACGTCATATTTGACGTTGTTCAAATCTGTCCGTCATATTTGACGTTGTTCAAATCTGTCCGTCAAATTTGACGTTCTAACCGCAGTTTGAAACCACTTAATTATAATCTACTGTACTAGATTATAATTCAGTGTTGAAACTCCTGGAGCATGCGTAGAAGGATTTGGACGTCATATTTGACGTTGTTCAAATCTGTCCGTCATATTTGACGTTGTTCAAATCTGTCCGTCAAATTTGACGTTCTAACCGCAGTTTGAAACCACTTAATTATAATCTACTGTACTAGATTATAATTCAGTGTTGAAACTCCTGGAGCATGTGTAGAAGGATTTGGACGTCATATTTGACGTTGTTCAAATCGGTCCGTCATATTTGACGTTGTTCGAATCTGTCCGTCAAATTTGACGTTCTAACCGCAGTTTGAAACCACTTAATTATAATCTACTGTACTAGATTATAATTCAGTGTTGAAACTCCTGGAGCATGTGTAGAAGGATTTGGACGTCATATTTGACGTTGTTCAAATCTGTCCGTCAAATTTGACGTTCTAACCGCAGTTTGAAACCACCTAATTATAATCTACTGTACTAGATTATAATTCAGTGTTGAAACTCCTGGAGCATGCATAGAAGGATTTGGACGTCATATTTGACGTTGTTCAACTCTGTCCGTCAAATTTGACGTTCTAACCGCAGTTTGAAACCACTTAATTATAATCTACTGTACTAGATTATAATTCAGTGTTAAAACTCCTGGAGCATGCGTAGAATGATTTGGACGTCATATTTGACGTTGTTCAAATCTGTCCGTCAAATTTGACGTTCTAACCGCAGTTTGAAACCACTTAATTATAATCTACTGTACTAGATTATAATTCAGTGTTGAAACTCCTGGAGCATGCGTAGAAGGATTTGGACGTCATATTTGACGTTGTTCAAATCTGTCCGTCAAATTTGACGTTCTAACCGCAGTTTGAAACCACTTAATTATAATCTACTGTACTAGATTATAATTCAGTGTTGAAACTCCTGGAGCATGCGTAGAAGGATTTGGACGTCATATTTGACGTTGTTCAAATCTGTCCGTCAAATTTGACGTTCTAACCGCAGTTTGAAACCACTTAATTATAATCTACTGTACTAGATTATAAATCTGTGTTGAAACTCCTGGAGCATGCGTAGAAGGATTTTGACGTCATATTTGACGTTGTTCAAATCTGTCCGTCATATTTGACGTTGTTCAAATCTGTCCGTCATATTTGACGTTGTTCAAATCTGTCCGTCAAATTTGACGTTCTAACCGCAGTTTGAAACCACTTAATTATAATCTACTGTACTAGATTATAATTCAGTGTTGAAACTCCTGGAGCATGCGTAGAAGGATTTGGACGTCATATTTGACGTTGTTCAAATCTGTCCGTCATATTTGACGTTGTTCAAATCTGTCCGTCAAATTTGACGTTCTAACCGCAGTTTGAAACCACTTAATTATAATCTACTGTACTAGATTATAATTCAGTGTTGAAACTCCTGGAGCATGTGTAGAAGGATTTGGACGTCATATTTGACGTTGTTCAAATCGGTCCGTCATATTTGACGTTGTTCGAATCTGTCCGTCAAATTTGACGTTCTAACCGCAGTTTGAAACCACTTAATTATAATCTACTGTACTAGATTATAATTCAGTGTTGAAACTCCTGGAGCATGTGTAGAAGGATTTTGACGTCATATTTGACGTTGTTCAAATCTGTCCGTCATATTTGACGTTGTTCAAATCTGTCCGTCATTTGACGTGCGGATCCCTCTGCACATGCTCCAGGAGTTTCAAACTGTGGTTGGAACAAAGCTAATAGGACTCACTTGTGTATTGGAAGTTAGGTTGAAAAAATTTAGTTTTACGGAATTTTTAGGTGTTTTCCTGTCTTTTTCCTTAAATTCCCCGTTTTACCAGATTTTGGGTGTTCTCTTCTTTATTTTTTAACCAAAAAATATGGCTTTTTACCATATAAATATGTTTATTTTTAATTTATTATTATTATTATTATTATTATTATTATTATTATTTTATTATTATTATTATTATTATTATTTATTTTATTTATTTTTTTCAGAGATCTCCCTGACGTAGCCAAACATTATGTGATCCGTTTGCTTTTTGTCGAGCAGGCTGTACCCCAAGCCGTCATCGCATCCTGGCTAGTTCAAAATTACTCAAAGTAATTAAAAATTAATCATAAAAACAATAAAAAACATAAAATTTATAGAGAACATGCAAATGTAGAAAATGTCCTCTGCGATCTCAACGTATGGCAAGAAGCTTCCATCCCTGGTGGACTCCCAGCCTGGATTTTAAATCCTGTCTTCAAAAAAAACTTTAAATGCTCATTATTTGGAGGGTAATTGATTATTTGTAAAATTTTTAATTTTCTTCTTTTTTTTAGGGGTCAAAATATGGTGACGAAAGCCAATTTAGAGACAGATTCGAAAGCCAGAGATGTTGAATATTTAGATAAATATGCTTTAGAAAGATGGGAGTGTGTTTTGCATTATATGGTCGGGTCGCAACAACAAGGAATCTCCGCAGATGCCGTCCGGATTCTACTTCACGCTGGATTAATGAGAAGGTTTCTTTTTGTTTATCTTTTAAAAAAACTAAATTTTCTTCAGGGATGAAGACGATGGAAGTCCGGTTATCACCAAAGAAGGTTTCCAGTTCCTTCTTCTCGACACTCCCGCTCAAGTTTGGTATTTTATGCTCCAGTACCTCAGCACTGTTGAATCTAGAGGATTAGACTTAGTGCAATGTCTAGCATTTCTATTTCAATTAAGTTTCAGCATTTTAGGAAAGGTAAATTTTTGACTATATTAACTTCCTCAAAGAGAAGTTATTGTATTACCCTGCAATCGGGAGTAATGGAAACTCTCAAAAAATTTTCCTTCCTCTGAGGAAGTTCCCAGCCAGTGTTGGGCGTAATCGTAATCGCAATTACAATTACGATTGTAATCGCAAGTTTCTTAATTACGATTACGATTGTAATCGCAAGTTTCTTAATTACGATTACGATTACAATCGTATTCGTATTTTTTTCTGCGATTACGATTGTAATCGCATTTCTTAACGATTACAACCGTAATCGTATTTTTTTCTGCGATTACAGTCGTAATTGTATTTTTTTTCTGCGATTACCATTATAATCGTATTTTTCTGCGATTACAATCGTAATTGCATTTTCGTTAGCGTTTACGGGTTGTATATGACATCAGGTAATCTCAGTAAAAATATCATATACGAGAGCCGTAAACGCTAACGAAATACAATTACGCTCGTAATCGCTGGAAAAAAATGCGATTATCGCAGAATAAAATATGATTACGACTGTAATCGCAGAAAACAATACGATTATAATGGTAATTGCAGAAAAAAATACAATTATTATGGTAATCGCAGAAAAAAAAAATACAATTACGATTGTAATCGCAGAAAAAATACGATTACGGTTGTAATCGTAAAAAAATGCGATTACAATCGTAAAATTACAGTCGTAATTGTATTTTTTTTCTGCGATTACCATTATAATCGTATTTTTTTCTGCAATTACGATTGTAATCGCATTTTTTTACGATTACAACCGTAATCGTTTTTTTCTGCGATTACAATCGTAATTGTATTTTTTTTTCTGCGATTACCATAATAATTGTATTTTTTTCTGCAATTACCATTATAATCGTATTGTTTTCTGCGGTTACAGTCGTAATCATATTTTTTTCTGCGATAATCGCATTTTTTTACAGTTACAGTTTTTTACAATTACAGCAGTAATTGTATTTTTTTTCTGCGATTACCATTATAATCGTATTTTTTTCTGCGATTACGATCGTAATCGCATTTTTTTTCCCAGCGATTACGGGCGTAATCGTATTTTCGTTAGCGTTTACGGCTCGTATATGACATCAGGTAATCTCCGTAAAAATGTCATATACGAGCCGTAAACGCTAACGAAAATACGATTACGCCCATAATCGCTGGAAAAAAAATGCGATTATCGCAGAAAAAAATGATTACGACTGTAATCGCAGAAAAAAATACGATTATAATGGTAATTGCAGAAAAAATACAATTATAATGGTAATCGCAGAAAAAAATGCGATTACGATCGTAATCGCAGAAAAAAATACAATTACGGTTGTAATCGTAAAAAAATGCGATTACAATCGTAATTGCAGAAAAAAATACGAATGCGATTGTAATCGTAATCGGAATTACGATTACAATTATAATATCGTAATCGGAATTACGATTGTAATTGCAAGTTTCTTAATTACGATTACGGTAATCGCTGGAAAAAAATATGATTACGGTTGTAATCGTAAAAAAATGCGATTACGGTTGTAATCGTAAAAAATGCTATTACAATCGTAATTGCAGAAAAAATACGAATGCGATTGTAATCGGAAAAAAAATGCGATTACAATCGTAATTGCAGAAAAAAATACGAATGCGATTGTAATCGTAATCGGAATTACGATTACAATTATAATATTGTAATCGTAATCGGAATTACGATTGTAATTGCAAGTTTCTTAATTACGATTACGATTACAATTATATTGTAATCGTAATCGGAATTACGATTACAATTATAATATTGTAATCGGAATTACGATTACAATTATAATATTGTAATCGTAATCGTAATTAAGAAACTTGCAATTACAATCGTAATCGTAATTGCGATTACAATTACGCCCAACACTGTTCCCAGCTAGCGCTTGACTAAGAATATTTTCAGGATTACAGTACTGACGGTATGAATGAAGGATTGCTTACTTTTTTACAACATTTAAGAGAATTTGGACTAGTATATCAAAGAAAGGTTTGTTTTAAAATATAATAAAATAATTAAAAATCAAATTTTATTATAGAGAAAAGGTGGAAAATACTATCCTACACGGCTTGCACTGAATATAACGAGTAGAAACTCGCCATCGGATGTGACAACTCGTGAAGGATTTATAGTCGTGGAGTCAAACTATAGAATATACGCTTATACAAATTCAAATTTAAAAGTCGCTTTGATCGGTTTATTTACTGAGATGCTCTACCGTTTTCCGAATATGTGTGTGGGGACTTTGTCAAGAGATTCGATTCGGATGGCGTTGAGAAGCGGAATTACTGCGGAGCAAATAATCGGCTTTCTTAAACTTCACGCCCATCCTAGACTTTTGGCAAACGCCCCTCATATTCTACCGCCGACTGTCACCGATCAAATTAACCTCTGGGAAAAAGAAAGAGACAGATTCCAGTTCACTGAAGGGATCCTCTACAGTCAGTTTCTCTCTCATAACGACTTCTCCATTTTGAGAGATTTCGCTTTAGAACATAACTTGATTATGTGGCAAGATGATAAAAAACGAACGATGGTACGTCATAAAATAATTTATTAGGTGTACAAAATGAAACTCGGCTAAAACCTACAAAATTCAAATTTACCCTGTGGCTGAGTTTCATTTTGTACACCTAATAAATAAAAATTGTAGGAAATTTAATTCTCTATAAATTTGCACTTAATTTTTTTCTAGGATGCACCATTTTCGGAAAATAATTTTTTTTTTTTAAATAAATTTATCTTGAAAACAGTGCGTCCTAGAGAAAAAATGAATAGAATAAAAATTAAAGAGAATTAAATTTCCAACAGATTTTATTTAGTGCATTTTTTCAATATCTGTAACGGTTTACGATTTACAAGCCTTTAAAAATTAACCTTCTTAATGGTTATACTTCAATAACCTTCTTACACGGAGAAGGTCAACTTTTGATGGACTTTAACGCCTAAAATGTTTAAAATTTTGAAAAAATGAACTACTAGGTGTACAAATGAAACTCGGCTAAAATCTACACAATTCAAATTTACCCTGGGCTGAGTTTCATTTGTACACCTAATAAATAAAATTGTAGGAAATTTAATTCTCTATAAATTTGCACTTAATTATTTTTTTCTAGGATGCACCATTTTCGGAAAATAATTTTTTTTTTTTAAATAAATTTATCTTGAAACAGTGCGTCCTAGAGAAAAAATGAATAGAATAAAAATTAAAGAGAATTAAATTTCCAACAGATTTTATTTAGTGCATTTTTTCAATATCTGTAACGGTTTAGGATTTACAAGCCTTTAAAAATTAACCTTCGTAATGGTTATACTTCAATAACCTTACACGGAGAAGGTCAACTTTTGATGGACTTTAACGCCTAAAATGTTTAAATTTTGAAAAAATGAACTACTAGGTGTACAAAATGAAACTCGGCTAAAATCTACAAAATTTACCCTGTGGCTGAGTTTCATTTTGTACACCTAATATTTTTTAAATATTGAATTAAGTAAAAAAAGATTAACCCTCAGTGGGATTTGAACCTACAATCTTGTCGTTTCCAGCCCAACTCTATCAATGGGGCACTTCCATAGCTCAGTTGGTACAGTGTTGGTCTAGTAATCCAAAGATCATAGGTTCGAATCCCACTGGAAACTTAATAAAAAAATTTAATTTTCAGGTTGTGAGTAAACAAGGTCATGATGAAGTAAAAAAATTTTGGAAAAAACATTCAAAAGGATCATCTCATTCTATGAATTAATGATATTAATTTTTTTAACATTTCTTAATTTACAAAGTTTCAATTATTTGCCAAATAAATTTGTTTATAATGAATAAAGCAGTTTTAAAAAAAAAATGTTTAAATAATACCCTGATTTTCTTTATTTTGCTTTCCCTGGTAAACTAAATTGCGCTATAATCACTAAATACGAAACGCAAGCCGCTGCCATCTGAAAAAATTGTATATTCTGTTTTTTACGTACCAATGGCTTTACTGATGTCAAAAGATTAAAGTTAATTTTAAAAAAGAGATTTCCAGAAAACTCAATTTTATTCTCAATATTGAGAAAAGGCTGAAAAACATGTTAAAAATTTAACTTCATACTGCATTACCATATTCATATTATATTTCATTCTTTTTATCATTAAGTTCTGAAAATTGTATTCAAATTCTTTGCTCTGATGAATAATTTGTTCGCATTTTGAACGACGGAAAAACAAAGAATGAAATAAACGAGAAGCCAATTTATAATGACGACATATTCGTAAAGTGAACCGGACAACATAATAAAATAAATTGTTATCGTAAAAACGATAAAACACGTCAAAAATAATAAAAAAAGCAAAGGTCCAAAGCATTCGTTGAAATTTTACAACATAAAATCATCCTGTTATTAACCATTAACATTTCTATCATATTTGTCCAGTTTTTGTTTGAACTTTGAAAATATTTATTGAATTGTTCATACCCTCTTAAAATGAAAGTTAAAATCCAATAATCTGAATGGTTATACAGAACATAAATAAAGTCAACAAGATATAACTGAGATGGTCGAAAAGACCTAATAAAGTTTTTTCATTAACAATTCCTATAGCAAAAAAACTTTCACTTATACACAAAATAGAGAAAAAAAAGAACAAATATCTAAATAAATTTAAATCAAAATAAAAATTATCTTCAATTTCAGATAAAAGAAAAAAAAACTTCCTGTACCGTTCCTTATAGAATATTTGGAATAAAGATTGCCAGTGTTATACCCTAAAATAGGAAGTTTCAAAAAAAACGCCTAAATAAAATGCAAATATTGAAAAATTGTCGGCGTTTTTAGGAATTCCAAGATATAAGCTTATAATGCAAACGATAGACATAAGGGACGCAAAAAAGCCGAAAGTGGCAAACCCGTTTTTGAAATTTTTAATCTTTTTTTGACAATTTCAAAAGGAAAAATTCCTAAAACACGATTTATTTTAACAAATATTTCAACCTTTGTTTTCCCTTCGAACATTCTGAAATGAACGTTTTTTTCTTTCTGTCAATTAAAAATGATGAGGAAATGAAGACTTTAAGGGAGAACTGAACTAAAATTACTAAATAAGTAGCGCAGGCACTTGCCATCTAAAAAGAAATTAATTAATGATTTAATAAATGTTTCAATTTACCGATGTGAAAATTTGATAGTTCAGGTTGAAAAGTGACCAGGCTGTAAATTCTATTTTTTTCCCACATTTGAATATCGAAGGCTGAAAAATTAGAAGTTTTCATTTTTTAATTTTATGATGTTTAGGGGAGATTATTCGAAAAAAGGTGTTTCTTGAGGGAGAAGGTAGAGAAAAACGCCCGAAAAATGAGTACAAAACGTAAAAAAAGGTGGGGGTAAAAAAGTACTGGTTTGAAGAGCTTCCAACGAAAACTTCCTTCAAGAGAAGTATCTATAAGGAGGGGGAAGTAAGGTAGGGGGAAGTATATGGGAGGGGAAGTATAACGGAGGGGGAAGTATAGTGGGAAGGTGGGAGGGGAAGTATAACGGAGGGGAAGTATAACGGAGTAGGAAGTATATGGGGGGAAGTATAACGGAGGGGAAGTATAACGGAGGGGAAGTATAACGAGGGGAAGTATAACGGAGGGGGAAGTATAACGGAAGGGGGAAGTATAACGGAGTGGGAAGTATAACGGAGTAGGAAGTATAAAGGAAGGGGATGTAGTAGGGAGGGAAAGTATAAAAATTTTCCTTTTTTTTTTTTTTTTCGAAAAATTTTCTTTTTTTTTTGAAAAATTTTCCAAGTTTTTTTTTTTCGAAAAATTTTCGTTTTTTTTTTCGAAAAATTTTCCGGGTTTTCCTTTTTTTTTTTTTTCGAAAAATTTTTAAGTTCTTTTTTTGAAAAATTTTCCAAGTTTTTTTGAAAAATTTTCTAAGTTTTTTTTTCGAAAAATTTTCCGGGTTTTCCTTTTTTTTTTCGAAAATTTTCCGGGTTTTCCTTTTTTTTTCGAAAAATTTTCTAAGTTCTTTTTTTTGAAAATTTTCCAAGTTTTTTTTTTTTCGAAAATTTTCCGGGTTTCCTTTTTTTTTCGCAAAATTTTCCGGGTTTTCCTTTTTTTTTTTCGAAAAATTTTCTAAGTTCTTTTTTCGAAAAATTTTCCAAATTTTTTTTTCGAAAATTTTCCGGGTTTTCCTTTTTTGCACATTTTTGCACACCAATTTATAAATTTGCATTTTCAAAATATTTTTTCCAAAAAATTTTCCGGGTTTTTTTTCGCTTTTTTTGCGCTTTTTTTTCTGAAAAATTTTCTAACTTCTATTTTTTTTTAAATTTTTCTAAGTATCAAGGCAGAAAGTACTAGTCTGGAGCTGGCCCCGACGGGAACTTCCTTAAAGAGAAGTATCTATATAGGAGGGGGAAGTATATGGAGGAGAAGTATAACGGAGTGGGAAGTATGTGGAGGGGAAGTATAACGGAGGGGGAAGT
This sequence comes from Orius insidiosus, assembly GCA_014119065.1. NCBI lineage: Eukaryota > Metazoa > Arthropoda > Insecta > Hemiptera > Anthocoridae > Orius > Orius insidiosus. The sequence goes on along the minus strand of JACGAQ010000188.1, from coordinate 66,007 downwards.
ATAACGGAGTAGAAGTATAATATGGGAGGGGAAGTAAACGGAGGGGGAAGTATAACGACGGGAAGTATAACGGAGGGAAAGTATAAGGAAGGGGAAAGTATAACAGAGGAAGTATAATGGAGGGGAAGTATAAGGGAACGAAAGTATAAAGGAAGGGGATGTAGTAGGGAGGGAAAGTATAAAGGAGAATTTTCCAAGTTAGTTTTTTCGGGCTTTTTTTTTTTTTTTTTTTTTTTTTTTTTTTTTTTTTTTTTTTTTTTTTTTTTTTTCGAAAAATTTTCTAAGTTCTTTTTTCGAAAAATTTTCTAAGTTCTTTTTTTTGAAAAATGTTCTAAGTTTTTTTTGTCCGAAAAAAAAAAATTTTTTTTTTCAAAAAATGTTCAGTTTTTTTCGAAAAATTTTCCGGGTTTCCTTTTTTTTTTTTTCGAAAAATTTTTTAAGTTCTTTTTTTCGAAAAATTTAAAAAAAAAAATTTTTCGAAAAATTTTCCGGGTTTTTTCTTCTTTTTCTTTTTTTCTTTTTATTTTTTATTTTTTTTTGAAAAATTTTTAAGTTCTTTTTTTCGAAAAATTTTTTAAGTGTCGAGCTAGAAATAATGGGCTCTTTGGCCTAGGGATGTGCCTCTCGTAAGGGTAGAAGTACGAAATTTCTCCCTACTAAAAAAATTAATGATTAAAAAGTGGCAATTTTTTGCACCAAAATTCTTAAAAAATATAAGGAGTAATTGGTGAAAATTTGGTGAAAATCGGATTAACGGTTCGGCCGCAGCGAATTTTTTAAAATTTCAAACAGACATATCTCCGCCATTTTTTCGAAATTCAAAATCCCCTTCGTTACATTCTTCTTCACCGGCTAAAGAAATTTGTGTCAAAATTTGGTGAAAATCGATTGAAAATTGTGGCCGTAGAGTGTTCCGGAAAAAAAATGCTACGGACGGCCGGCACCACAGACAAAGTTGAGATCGGTAAAGATCAATATTCGATTTGACCCTCTTTCCCCAAAAACCCGACGTCGAGGGTATCGCAATAACTTCTTTAAGGAAGTTAATTGTTGTTTGGGGAAGAGGAATGATAAAAAACTTGATAATTTTTTTTTTTTGCCCAAAAAACGAAGATATACGCATGATGATCTGGTAAAAAGTGTGTTTTTGGCGGAAGAAAACGCCCAAAAATCCGATACAATGAATCTTTAGGACAGAAGATCGTTTCTTTGTGTCCAATGAGAATGGAGGGACATGGTCTTAATCTAATGGTTACTACAGGAGGTTCCTATCAGGTTTCAAGATTTACCTTTCGGATAACTTCCGGTTGCTTAAGTACAATATCATGAAATATAAACTCGAAGTCTATAGACTGAAAAAAACAAATTATTTTTTCTTTTTATTTACCTAATGTACCTTTTTTCTAATTCTTTCGCAGATGCACACCACGTTGAGACACAATAACGAAAGTCAAATCCCAGGTAAGTATCACTACATAATAAAGAAAGAATCAAGCGTGTAAATCGAGTACAAATGTAAGGTGACGAATTTCAAGCAGATGAGGAACACGATTAACATCTGAGGGCCGAAAATATCATTTATGAGTTCACAACACGTAATATTCCTTTTATGCATATTCCAACTTCCATCATCTTAGGATTTGCTGACTTCATCAAATCAACCATTCTCGGATATCCTTTGTCGATAAAATTTAAAAAATTGATCATTTCGTTTGTTATAAGATGCATATAAACGGCATGAAAAGCGTAAATAACTTCGCCCAATTGTCCAGCTATTGTTTCCAGCTCGAACTGATTGGTCAATCCGATGAAAAATTATTATAGAAAGGACAAAAAAGTCCTAATATCTCCGTAACTCCCAGTAAAAGGTCCCAATTCGTAATTAATATCGTTCAATAAAATTATCTTTTCTAGTTTTTCTCTGTTTTTTAAATGCTGAAATGTGTGAGACTAATAAACGAAGAAGAAATTTTTGTATGTTTCCCATTTGGAGACGCCGGAGTCGTTGATCAATGGCGGAAAGACGGTGGTGTAGAAAAGATACACGGTGAGCGAAATAAAATACGCGAAAACAGGAAAAAGAAATTTTTGAAAGAGTCAATTTCTCTTGAATACTTAAAAGGGAAAACGCCTAAAAATATTATTTGAGAAATCTCTTCAACCATTTGCCACCGTCCAAGTTACGAATATCCATTTCGAATGGACGAAAAATTAATTTTGAGGTTATATCGTCCACATTGACATGAAAGTTTTAACTAAAAATACAAATCTACATTAATGTCAAGTTCCATAAATTAACAGATATATCAATAAAATAATAAAATACCCATTTGCTATAAAACAAATCGATCTGTCAAAAAGTCGGTTTTTAACTTCCTTAAAGAAGTTATTGAATATGACGAGGGCGATTTTGAATTTCGAAAAAAATGGCGGGATATGTCTGTTTGAAATTTTAAAAAATTCGCTGCGGCCGAACCGTTAATCCGATTTTCACCAATTTTCACCAATTACTCCTTATATTTTTTAAGAATTTTTGGTGCAAAAAAATTGCACTTTTTAATTACTTTTTATTAGTAGGGAGAAATTTCGTACTCTACCCTTTACGAGAGGCACATAAATTCGTACTTCTACCCTTTACGAGAGGCACATCCCTAGGCCAAAGAGCCCATTATTTCTACCTCGACACTTAGAAAATTTTCGAAAAAAAGAAAAAGAAAAAGAGAAGAAAAACCCGGAAATTTTTCGAAAAAAAAAAAAAAATTAGAAAATTTTTCGAAAAAAAAGAACTTAAAAATTTTTCGAAAAAAAAAAAAAGGAAAACCCGGAAAATTTTTTCGAAAAAAACTTTGAAAATTTTTGAAAAAAAAAAAAAAATTTTTTTTTCGGACAAAAAAAATTAGAACATTTTCGAAAAAAAGAACTTATAAAATTTTTCGGAAAAAAAAAAAAGCCAAAAATTTTTCGAAAAACTACTTGGAAAATTCTCCTTTATACTTTCCCTCCCTACTACATCCCCTTCCTTTATACTTTCGTTCCCTTATACTTCCCCCTCCATTATACTTCCCCCTCTGTTATACTTTCCCCTTCCTTATACTTTCCCCTCCGTTATACTTCCCCCTCCGTTATACTTCCCCTCCCATATACTTCCTACTCCGTTATACTTCCCCCTCCGTTATACTTCCCCCCCATACTTCCCCACTCCGTTATACTTCTCCTCCCATATACTTCCCCTCCTATATAGATATTCTCTTAAGGAAGTTCCCGTCGGGGCCAGCTCCAGACTAGTACTTAAGGAACGGTCTTTTAGACTTTGTGGAAACTTCACGGCCACAGTTTTCAACCGATTTTCACCAAATTTTCACACATTTTTCCTGGATGAACGAGAAATTCTCTAGAGGGATTTTGAATTTCGAAAAAAATGGAGATTATCAGTTTAAATAGCAAAACTGAGGTGCGCCCATTTTAACCAAATTTCACCTATTTTCACCAAATTCTATATATTTTTTTTATTTTGGGCGAAAGAAATTTTTTCTTCCTCTAGTTGGGGTAAATTGTACTTAATTTGTTACGTTGATATTGACAGGAAAATCGATTGAACGTAATTTGAATGGTAAAAATAGATATGGAAGATTCGATTTTTTTTTCAGCAGCATTAGGGAAAAAAAGACTGTAGTGAACTTGTAGTGCCACTTTTGGAAATTTCGAATTTAACTAACGCTATAATTTTGCACTTTTGCACACCAATTTATAAATTTGCATTTTCAAAATATTTTCCGGTTTTTTTTCCAAAAATTTTCAATTTTTTTATTTTCCTAGGTTTTTCCAAAAATTTTCCGGGTTTTTAATAATTTTTCCAAGTTTTTTTTTTTGAAAAATTTCCGTTTTTTTTTCAGAAAAATTTTTATTATTATTTTTGTTTTTTCGATAAATTTTTTTTTTTGAAATTTTTTTAAAATTTTTTGTCGAAAATTTCCTAAGTATCAAGGCAGAAAAAATGGGAAGTTGTTTTAACTTTCTCTAAAAGAGAGCTATTGCAATACCCTTGATTGATAGATTTGGAGATTTCGATCGCTTTTACTTTCCCAAAAAAAAGTTATTGCAATACCCCCAAAAAAAAAAAGTTATTGCAATACCCTTGACTGATAGATTTTGGAGATTTCGAACGTTTAACTTTCTCAAAGAAAGTTATTGCAATACCCTAGATTGATGGATTTTGGAGATTCGTTGCTTTACTTTCCCAAAAAAAACGATATTGCAATACCCTTGACTGATAGATTTGGAGATTTCGAACGTTTTAACTTTCTCAAAAGAAAGTTATTGCAATACCCTAGATTGATGGATTTTGGAGATTTCGATTGCTTTACTTTCCCAAAAAAAAGAAAGTTATTGCAATGCCCTTGATTGATGGATTTGAAGATTTCGATCGCTTTTACTTTCCCAAAAAAAGTTATTGCAATACCCTTGACTGATAGATTTTGAAGATTTCGAACGTTTTAACTTTCTCAAAAGAAAGTTATTGCAATACCTTAGATTGATGGATTTTGGAGATTTCGATTGCTTTTACTTTCCCAAAAGAAAGTTGTTGCAATACCCTTGATTGATGGATTTTGGAGATTCCGATCATTTTAACTTTTAACTTTCCCAAAATACATAAATTTATTGCGATACTCTCAATAGATGGAATTGGGAAGTTTCTTCCAGAGCCTATGGGGTCAAAAGACCCATGGTCATCGTCAATCTTACCCGGTTTTTAAGTAAATATTCCTTTGTAAAAATCAAAAATGTTGATCTTTTTTATTTGTAATTCGCGGTTTTTTTCTCCCTCCTCTTTAGAATTCCCTTATTGGCTACCATGCGTATAACCTTTCGCTTAAAATTGGACGAAAAATATTTTTCCTGATAAGACTTTTATTAATTTTTATTTTTTGAATGAAATAGTAGTTATTGAATTAGTTTAAAATGCCTGCCTGGAGTAGTTTGGGCGGAAATGCCCTCAGATTGTTTTCCGGAAAAATCAACCTTATTAAGCCAAGTAAGAAGTTAATTTTTCGTTTTTTGGTCATTAGAATCCATCTTTGAGGATATCGCAATAATTGATACCTTTGATGGATTGTATATTGAACCTTTCAAGCAAGTTGTGATGTATAGATTTTTGTGGGGAGATTTTGATTTACATGTATATGTACAAAGTATATTTCCGTAGGTTTGGTGAGGAATATGAGCGGAGGACATCATGAAAATGCCGATTCAGCCTTCTAAATGGCAATGGCTTAAATTTAAAGATCTTCATTTGTACACGATGATTGGCCTTGTACCTGTCGGCCTCATCATCTTCTACACCAAGTTTTCATCGGCCCAGCCCAACTCGCTGAAATACCCGAAGGCTACACTCCGAAGCACTGGGAATACTACAGGCACCCGATCACCCGGTTTTTAGCCCGCTATTGCTTCAACTCTCCCCAACAAGAGTACGAAAAGTACCTCCACCAACTTTACGAGGAAGATGAAAAACAAAAAATTAGGTATTACCATATATCTTTCTCAAATTTGTTATTAAATTTTTTTTTTAGAAACTTGAGCAACAAGTTATGGAAAAAATGAAGGAAAATACCGATTACCAGGCGTTTTATTTTGTACCGGTGGACGGAAAATACCATCGTCTCGTCCGTAATATTCTGAGGAATTGAGAGACACTGCTGGTTTCAATGACAGGAAAGTGTAAATAGGATTTTCTGTAGCTCACAGATATTATAAAAATTTGTTATTAGTTTTAATAAACTGTTTTTTCCCCCATGTTCTATTGAAAAAACTACAAACTTAGAAAAATTGGGATTTGGACGACATTTCCTTACTTCGAAAAATGAATCAAGTTCTCGAACTTGCTCTTTAACTTTCACAGACAAAAGTTATAGTGATACCCTTGATCGATGAATTTGGAGGTTTTGATTGTTTTAACTTTCCCAAAAGAAAGTTATTGCAATACCCATAATTGCTGGATTTTGAGATTTCAATAGTCCTAGAAATCCCACAAGAAAGTTATTGCAATACCCTTGTTTGATGGATTTTGGAGATTTCGATCGTTTATCTTTCCCAAAAGGAAGTTATTGCAATACCCTTGATTGATGAATTTTGAGATTTTGATTGTTTTACTTATCAAAAGCAAGAAAATTTTGAATCCTCAAATATAGATAAATTTCCATATTTTTAACAAACTAAACAATCCTTAATTTTTTAAATAAATTTATTAATAACAAACTATTATAATATAAATATCCATATTATTAAATATTAAATTATAAGAATGAATGTTATTTTTTTTTCATTCTAAAATTAAATAATATTTTTAAAACCAACTCAATTGCTGAAAAAAGAAAAAAAAAATTTATATGAAAGTTACAGTGAAAATATTTACAATATGCAAATTTTCGGAGTAGGATCTCAGTTGACATTCAACTGTGCGCGGTTTGGAATAGAATTTTCAGGCCGGTCATGAAAGTCGCGATTTGAGAGAAATCGGAGCCGGAAACCATCTGCGTAATTATGGACAGTCCGGTGCATAATCGATATTTTGTATACATTGCACTAACTGTTCTAATCCTCCAAGTGTATTCTGCGACAGCTAAAATTTATGGTTTAAAAAAATTTGTATACTTTTATTATTTTTATTACCCTTCCTTCTCGTAGAAGATCATAAAGAGTTTCTAACTTCCGAGCTACATCTTCAAGTTTACGTTTTTGTAGCTGAAAAAAAAAATTTAAATATAATAATTTTAAATGTAAATTTGGCGTACAGAGTTAGCTCTTAAAATGCATTTTTCTAAGATCTTCAAACGAATTCTGCATGTAGACATATTGCTGTGGCATTTGAGGTTTCGGCTGGGAGGAGACGGAAGGTGGGCGATTCATCGACGATGGCGGTTCGCCATAACCGCCTTGAGGCTGTAAAAAGTGGTAAAATTGATTGTATTCAGATTTTTAAATACCTGAGGCTGTGGCGGCATAGATGGGATATTTTGATTTTGAGGGTACTGAGGCATTTCAGGCACGGCAGGAGGAGCGCTTCCGAGTAAAGGATGTGTTATCGGGTTCAACGGTTGAAATTCTTGTTTCGGCTGCAAAAAAGACACAACATAAAATATGTTGAAATCAAAATAAAACTTCAAAGTTCAAATCCGCTAAAACATCTAATAAAAAGCATGCCAACACTTAAAAATCCGGTGATTAGAAAAAGGCCTGTCTATTGGCCGTAAAATAATAAAAAACATGCTTTCTAAACTTCCAATAGGCAGTTGCAAATGGTTTTCTGTATGTTAAAATCAAACTGGCAGAGAAACAGTTTTTTTTCTAGATTATTGTTTCCAATAAAAAGTTCAGAAATTGTTTATTGGAAACTACAATTTGACAGGGCCGTGGCCAGGCAAATTTTAGGCTTGACAACTCCAAAATGTTGTTGAAAACTCCAAAAACTAGCTGAAAAACCTTAACCAATGGAAAAATTTAAGTTTTCCCAGCGAGCCTGGCTACGATCCTGTAAACGGATGAATCTTTTATTATTTCATTTCTTTTTTTTTCTACCTGTTTCTTCTTTGACTATATCTTCAAACCAGAATGAATAGCTGACATCTCAGTTTCATGCCTCTGACAATCAAATTCGATAAAAATATAGAGAAAAACAAGAAAAATATTGAGAAAAAAATCTACAGTATAAACCAACATAAATTTATATCAAAATCCAAGAAGCCAAAATGATATTTAGATTTTGATGACTTACACTAAATGTGTAATTTCTTTGTAAATGCTAATTTAACAAAAAAAAAAAAGTTAAAATTTTAAGAGATTTTGTAAAAAAAAAACTTACTTGGCTTGCTCGTGGCGTTAAAACAGGAGGATCATTCCAGCCTGATGCTGGGCCATACTGAGCTGAGGCCATTTCTTGTGTTGGTATACCTGGGGTAAAAAAAAAAAAAAAGGGGATAAATTAATTGAAAAATAATTTACCAGCGTAATTATTTTGGGGTGGGTTATACAACGAAGGTTCAGGAGCGGGAGTTGGCTTGAACTGAGAGAACTGGAAGTTAGAAGATGGGACAGGAGATGGTGAGAAAGGCTGATTATAATTTTGGAAATTTTGGTTAGGAACTTGGGTCGATCCGAACATCGGGACTTGTGGAGCGTTCTGCTGAGGATAACCACGGTTATAACCGCCGCCAACAGATGGGTCGACGACATATTTCTTCATCGTGCTTTGTATTTGAGGACTCGGCGAGTTCCGCTGAAGTTGCGCCGCTGGTGGCGGTGGCTGAACCGGTTTCTGGGCGTAACAAACCGCAGGACTTGGCGAACTCGCATAACTTGGCACATTTCCATAATTAACTGGACTCTGAACATTCTGTCCAAGCTTATACGTATTATTCACAGTTTGCTATAAAATTTAAATAAAAACAAAAAATTTCTTCAATTTAACTACCTGATAAGGCATTGAACCTTTCCGTACGTTCGGAGTAACAGGTTGAACATTATGACCTAAAGCACAGCCTAATCTGGTCCTTAATTCGATAATCCTTTCATCTTGTGAATCATTAAGATATTTCATCGCTGTTTCCAGATCACCGAGAGATGCCACAGTTTCGCTGTAGTTGACTATCAAAGTCGCTACATCACCAGCGATTGGAAATGGATGACCATGCGATGACATCGCTGCTTTGGAAACAAGAACAAGCTCCACCAATTCCTGCATATTCAATGCAGTCAGTGTCACTTCTGATGTCCGTTTTTGAATCAAAGGTCCAACATTTCCAGAAGCAATATAGCAAATATCAGCACATATTGAGAATTCACCTCCAGCTTGTTCCAACCTTGACCCCAATTCTCCTGTAGAAAAAAAATTAATTTAAATAATTTGATAAAATTAAACATACTTATCAGTTCATGCATATTCTGCTCATCGCTGTACGTCAAAATAGCTGTTAGAGCTTCTTTCCAACTTTTCAACTCACAATTTTTTACTACTGAAGACCAATCTTCGCTCACAAGGGCACTAATTATGTTTGTCAAATAACCTTCTCTTTTCTAAAAAAAAAATGTCAATATTTTGATGGGGGAAATTGTATTACTTTAAAATATTGGATTTGAGTTTTGGCAAGGATTTGAGGGCCAGCGGCCATCGCTAGGACGAGAGCGTCAGCCATTTTGTTTTCGTTAAGACATATTTCGATCGCTTCTTCAACACCGCCGACCAACAACGCTTTACAAACTCGAGACTCGACATCTAAAAAATTTTAAATTTTAAATTTTACTTTTGTATATACCAACCATTGGCCCATTTTACAAAACTTTTGAGTTTTTCCAGATTCTTGGTCGAGAAACAACAATTCAACAGAATTTTTGGCCTCTGAACCCCCAAAAATCGCCCATTTTACAAAATTATCCGAAAATCGCCCATTTTACAAAATTTTTGAGTTTTTCCAGATTTGGTGAAAACAATTCAAACAGAATTTTTGGCCTTGTACCCCCAAAATCGCCCATTTTACAAAATTTTGAGTTTTTCCAGATCTCTGGTGAGAAACAACAATTCAAACAGAATTTTGGCCTCTGAACCCCCAAAAATCGCCCATTTTACAAAATTTTCCCAAAAATCGCCCATTTTACAAAACTTTTGAGTTTTTCCAGATTCTCTGGTCGAGAAACAACAATTCAAACAGAATTTTTGGCCTCTGAACCCCAAAATCGCCCATTTTACAAAATTATCCCAAAAATCGCCCATTTTACAAAACTTTTGAGTTTTCCAGATTCTTGGTCGAGAACAACAATTCAAACAGAATTTTGGCCTGAACCCCCAAAAATCGACAAAATTATTCGCCCATTTTACAAAATTTTGAGTTTTCCAGATTCTTGGTTGAGAAACAACAATTCAAACAGAATTTTTGGCCTCTGTACCCAAAATCGCCCATTTTACAAAATTTTTGAGTTTTCCAGATCCTTTGGTCAAGGAACAACAATTCAAACAGAATTTTGGCCTCTGAACCCCAAAAATCGCCCATTTACAAAATTTCCCAAAAATCGCCCATTTTACAAAATTTTTGAGTTTTCCAGATCCTTTGGTCAAGGAAACAACAATTCAAACAGAATTTTTGGCCTCTGAACCCCCAAAAATCGCCCTTTTACAAAATTTTTGAGTTTTCCAGATCCTTTGGTCAAGGAACAACAATTCAAACAGAATTTTTGGCCTCTGAACCCCCAAAAATCGCCCTTTTACAAAATTTTTTTTTACAAAACTTTTGATTTTTCCAGATTTTGGTCAAAAACAACAATTCAAACAGAATTTTGGTTTTTGAACCCCCGAAAATCGCCCATTTTACAAAATTTTTGAGTTTTCCAGATCTCTGGTGAGAACAACAATTCAAACAGAATTTTTGGCCTCTGAACCCCCAAAAATCGCCCATTTTACAAAATTATCCCGAAAATCGCCCATTTTACAAAATTTTTGAGTTTTTACAGATTCTCTGGTGAGAAACAACAATTCAAACAGAATTTTTGGCCTCTGAACCCCCAAAAATCGCCCATTTTAAAATTATCCCGAAAATCGCCCATTTTACAAAATTTTTGAGTTTTTACAGATTCTCTGGTTGAGAAACAACAATTCAAACAGAATTTTTGGCCTCTGAACCCCCAAAAATCGCCCTTTTTACAAAATTTTTCGGTGTTTTTCCTGATCCTCAGGTAAAGAAACACCAATTTTAACAGGCGCCAAGGAGAGCTTCGAAAACGGGAGCTTCATCTCTCCTCAAATTTTTACTTTTGTCAAACCCGCAAGACATGGCATGGCGGTAATGTTTTCAAAGAGACCCTGATTTGCTTATAGGCTTTTTTTTGGAAAGAAAATTTTATCGCCCCGCCAAGCAAAACCCAACCGTATTCTAAACATTTTTAAAAACTGTGTTATCCCTGATAAAAAGCATTTCGGGACACCGCCAAGGGGAGCTTTGAAAATGGGAGCACAAATGCTTCATCTCTCCTCTTTCTCTACAGTGTACATTGGAAGTTGATATCATTACTTTTTTTGACTTTTCCCCAGGTCTTTCAAACAAAAAAAATATATTGATAACAATGATAACATACCCTGGTGGTAGTATCTGTCAATTTAATAATTGGCTCATTTTTCCTCAAATCCCAAATAACAGATCTAGTCGGAAAAGTTGATGCTAAAATGTGCTGAACTAAAAACAAAAAAATTGATTAAAAAAAATATAATTTTATTTTTTTACCTTGGCGGTTCCAGGCTAGCCAAGCTACATCTTCATACGGCTGGGATTTCGTCCCAGGGGTCATCGGCGTCCCCGTATTATTTACATCCCACAAAAATATTTCACTATTTGTAGCACCAGTGGCCAAAAGATTTTTCTAAAAATGAAGTTTAATTAATTTACATTTTCCCTCCAAAAAATACCTGAGTTGGATTAAAATCAAGCGCTCTGACAGGCCCGGTGTGTCGCTCGGTGTTCGCCACTAGCGAATCTTCTTTGGCCAAAAGTTTAGCGACATCGTAAATCTGGATGACGCCATTATCGCATCCGCCGACAATCGTTCCAGCTCCGACACCTCCCCAAGATACCTTATGGAACCTAAAGAAAAAACATAAATCCAACTATATAAGAATAAAACAAACCTGTGTGGACTCGCTATGGAGTTTTAAGCTCTAAATCTAAACTCGGTTCTGTCAAGTTGAGGCCATAGATCTCCAGCGAAGCTGAAGTGTTGAACGAAGCATCAAGCTGCTGTGCTGCAGTCCCAGCAGCCAGCAAAATCGGATTATGGTCGGCCGGTGACCAAGATGTATTCACGGTCTTTTCTATCTCTTTTACTTTCATTATCAACTAAAAAAACAACAGTTTCAAATTAATATACATCATTTTTCCTTACCGGCTCATGTATAACTCAAAAAGCCTTTTTAAATCAGTTTTAATTTAATAAAAACCTAAAGAATATCTCCTTTTATAACAAAAAGAGACTAAAAATGTAACTTTTTTCCCGTAAAATACGACCCACAGTTCCAACGTGGCGTATCAACACAAAATAATCTCAAATCGGAAAACCTTTCTGTCATCTGTGACTTGCCGCTGTTGTCGTCCTTTACAGTGTTGCCACTTTTAGAATGTTTAATATTTAAAATTTAAACCATTTCTTTACATTAACATTATTTTTATTTATTTAAAATGTTTTTTTTAAATATTTCTTTATTTAAAAATTTGTAAAACATTCTATAAGCCTATTTATTCTATTTACTTCTAAGTTTAAGTTGGCCAAACTGGGTGAACTTCATACTCGAGCGACCACTCTAACCTCAATTTGATTGATATTTTACTTGAAAGTTCTAATTGTTTTTATTAATTTTTGAATATTTTCTGACTGGCAAATCTTAAGTTGTATTTTTCGTATTATGGTCGAAGAGACGATTTATTCTAGCAAGCCAAAGGTATATACTTTTTTTGTTTTACCAAACGTATTAGTTAACCGGTTTTTTAATCTTGTTTGGCTTTAATTATTGTTACTTTTTGTAGTTTCTTTTAAAAGCTAATTATTTTGATTGGTTCTTTCACCATTTATTCGATGGCATTCTGAAATCGACCATTTTGTGTCTTCATCTTTGTATACAGTGTACATGAGAATCGTAGTAGAAGATCCATTTGGGGGAGGGTTTTGGTGAAACCCCTGAATATAGTATATCATTAGGGATAAATTAAATTTTGATTTCTGCTGAGTAAAGGGGAATGAATTGATTTCTTGGCTTTTCAAAGTTTCTAATGCTGAGCCATTTTCTGTTAAGACGGTCTCATTGTGTTTATGTGTTTGCAAGGTAATTATCTTTTATTAAATTGTGAAATATGAGTTAAAGGCTTAATGTTTTTAACCGTATTGCATAAAAGAAAAATTCGATGACACTTTTTGCTTTAAAAAACTGTCATTGAAGTTCTGTATTATTTTTCTTAAAATTTTATTATTATTTGTTTTGGTTTTGTTTAGATAAATTAAATATGGAAGGAGAACAGGAATTGAAGCAGCCTGAATTTTTCGCCGACAATGGCGAACAGGAACAGAATTATTATATGCAAGGGGAGGGAGATATGGATGGGCCACCTGGGGTCGGACCTTTGCATCCGCCTGGGATGTTTCCGCCGCCTCCTCCTCCGCCTGGAAGTATGCCGATGATGAATATGAACCAAATGATGCCGATGCATATGATGCCGATGCAAATGGTTCCGCCTGACGATGACGAGATTCCACCTTTGGAGCAAGATAAAGATCAGAAACTTCCTCACGCTTTGGAAAAAGTTTTGGCGCTCAAGACTCAAAGAGCGAACGAACTCGGGCTTGCGGAACAAGATGACCTTCTTCCTGACACGAATCCGCCAGCCGTCACTCAATCCGCTTTCGACGACATTGAAGAATATGAAGACGAAGACGACAAAATTTCCAGAAAAAACAAAAAAGACGCCAAAAAGAAACTCAAAAATAAAAGAAAAAAGAAACGTAATAAATCATCAAAACTCAAAATTCAAAATGAAAATGGCATCGAAGAAGATAAAACAGACGAGCCTGAAGTCGAAGTTGAATACATTCAAGAAAAACTAAACGTATTCGAATTAGAACCGATGTATCGCAGTTTCGCCAAAGTCTTCGACGTCTTCAGAATCGCCGATCCATCTCAAACTCCAGACATAAGCAAAGAAATCGCTGCAGCGACCGCTTTAGGCAATAAAAGACCCGATTTAATCAAAGTTCCCAAATTGCCCGAAGACGACGATGCAGATGATAACAAAGGAGATGAAGAAAAGCCCAAATTGTCCAAAAGAAAAATGAAAAAATTGACAAGATTAAGTATTGCTGAGCTGAAGCAGTTAGTGAGTCGTCCAGATGTCGTTGAAATGCATGATGTGACCGCTCGTGATCCTAAACTTCTTGTCCAATTAAAAGCTCACAGAAACACTGTACCTGTCCCCCGACATTGGTGCTTTAAACGTAAATATCTTCAAGGTAAAAGAGGTATTGAAAAACCTCCTTTCGACCTTCCCGATTTCATAAAACGGACAGGAATCATGGAAATGAGGTCTTCTCTTCAAGATAAAGAAGAACAGAGGACATTGAAAGCTAAAATGAGGGAAAGAGCAAGGCCAAAAATGGGAAAAATCGATATCGATTATCAAAAACTTCATGATGCGTTTTTTAAATGGCAGACAAAACCACGTTTGACGATTCATGGTGATTTATATTATGAAGGGAAAGAATATGAGACGCGTCTGAAAGAAAAGAAGCCTGGAGATCTTTCTGCAGAGCTTAGGCAAGCTTTGGGCATGCCGACAGGTAACAATGCACATAAAATCCCTCCTCCTTGGTTAATCGCTATGCAGAGATATGGACCTCCGCCTTCATATCCGAATTTGAAGATACCCGGTTTGAACTGTCCTATTCCTGATGGATGTTCCTTTGGTTATCATGCTGGTGGATGGGGTAAACCTCCAGTTGATGAAACGGGTAAACCCTTGTATGGTGACGTCTTTGCTACTCAGAATCCTGTCAGTGAAATCAAATTAGATGATGAAGAAATAGAGAAGACAACCTGGGGAGAACTGGAGAGTGACAGTGAGGAAGAAAGCGAAGAGGAAGAGGAAGAAGAAGAACAGCCTAAAGATGATAGTGGGCTTGTTACTCCTTCTGAAGGTTTAGTGACTCCTTCTGGAATTGCATCTATACCTACAGGAATGGAAACTCCTGATATAATAGAGCTCAGAAAGAAGAAAATTGAAGCAGAAATGGAAGCTGGAGAGCAACCACCTCTTTATCAAGTCCTTGCTGAAAAACGAGTCGACAGAATCGGTTCTTCGATGATGGCCTCAACTCATGTCTACGACGTCCCACAAGGAGGACCACCCCAACCGGCCAATCAAGCCCCCAAAAAAGATACTGTCGAACTCGCTTTAGATCCATCGGAACTTGACCTTGACACAGATGCCATGGCTGCTAGATACGAGCAGCAAAT
Source organism: Orius insidiosus (assembly GCA_014119065.1). Lineage (NCBI taxonomy): Eukaryota > Metazoa > Arthropoda > Insecta > Hemiptera > Anthocoridae > Orius > Orius insidiosus. The sequence continues at coordinate 50,973 of JACGAQ010000188.1, read as the reverse complement.
GCGCGAGCAACGTTCCCACCTTCAAAAAGAAGATCTTTCCGATATGCTCGCCGAGCACGTCCAAAGGCAAAAAAACAAAAGGAAAAAACAACAAGCTTCAGACGGAAAGCCCACAAAAAAATACAAAGAATTCAAATTTTAATTTTTCCACATTCTTTAAACCATGTACAAACTTTTTTTTCTATTTCTTTTCTTGCTGTTCTTTATGAAAATATAATTAATTGAAATATCGATTTTTTTTTATTCAAATCCAGTTTTAATTTTGAAAGTTAAAAGGGAAATAAATTATGTTTGTTCAGACAAGGGCTGCTAGACCGAAAGAAATCTACTTGTGGACTGTCCAGGATGTGCAGAAATGGCTGAGACGTCATTGCAGCGAATATTATCCACTTTATGCCGACAAATTCCTTGCAGTAAGTATTTCAAAATAAAGAAGAGACGAATAAAAATATGTTGCCTAGCATGAAATCACAGGGAGGACTCTTATTCGTATAAGCGAAGGAACTCTTCTTCGCCTGAGGATCGACAACGCCGAACACAGACAGGAAATTTGGAGGGAAATCACAAAACTCCGCCTAAAAAGCGATATTCTCGAAATACGAGATTTAGAAAGAAAGGAGTCCAGACTTGTATAACTTATACAAAAAAAAAGTCTTTAAATATTTTCAAAAAATGAAGTTTGAATTAATAATTTATTGTATAGAATAATATATTTTTACAACTTAATTAATTATTAAAAAATAAATTTTAGAAGCCTTTCTTAAAGATGTTTTTCCAATTTAGCCAGTAAAGCTGCTCTTCTGTCCGAAACCTAAAAGAAAGTTCATTTTATTTTTTAAAAAATTACAGCAGAAAAATGCTATAAGTCCAAGAAAATATGGCGTTAACGGCTGTGGAAAGAGGACTACAAGTCCACGAAAAAAAAGATGTTTTTGGCTAATGAAGGAAATTAAACAATCGTTAAGGTTTTTCCGACTGTCAAAAGTTATTTGGGCAAAAAATGGCGTAAAGTCCAGGAATAAGGATGTTAGATATTACTTGGAAAAGAGCTCGGATCAGCTGCTGAATTTCAGTCGACGAAAAGGCAACCGCCAGTGGTCCTTTACCGTCCGCCCATCGCTCCCCAATCGCCACCAAACTCGCATCAATCACAAAAACTAATTCTTTAAACCTCGACCAACAACCGACATGAATTATTACTTCTTTCGGATCCTAAAATCAAAAATAATAAAAAAAAAACATTTAAAGCAATTTTTACCGGAAAAAGGTTAGGAACAGTATTAATAACATTTGTAAAAATTTTAACTAATGGAGTGGCAACTCCACTTCCTATATCACTCGAGTTAACCACTTTATTTATTATTTTGACTAAAAATCCATTCACCAATGATCCTAAAAAACAAAATTATTTTTTAATAAGTTAACAGACTTAAAAATTACCCATTATTTGACAATAAATTTGAGGTGTTAATACAGGTAGCCAAACTGTCTGAAGGTAAGATAAAGTGTGAAGAGATTGTTTGATGCTTTTTTCAGTTTCAGGAGGTAGTTTTTCTAAGTTGCTTAACGTTGATAGATCTAAAAATGTTTAGTCACAAAATTCAAATTAAAAAAAAAAAATTACGAGAGTTTTCCATAATTTTTGATAAAACTGCATCCTGTTTGTTTAGTTGTTGAGTTAAAATTTGAATTCCGCTAAGAATGAGAGTGCGAGCCATGTCGGCAAAAAAGGCGAGGTTCACTCTCCAATCGGGTGGGATGAGAGACCTAAATTTTTCGCTCATTGTGATCATTTTATGCGCCAGGTAGCAACAGTTGTTGTGAAAAAGGGCTAAAAGAATTTATTAAATTTGATTTTTAAATTTTTTTTTACCCGATTGCTCTGGAAGGCTTTCTAAAAGTGTTTATGTATTTGAGGCACAAATTCAGAGTAATAAAAAAAAATGTCCCGCGCCATCATAAAAATTTCAGAATCAAATTCCTCAGATGAAAACAAATCTTTTAAAATTTGTTCACCCAATACCACCAGATCTTCAGTCGATTTGCTGAAAAAGAAATTTGATTTTTAACCCTTTCGAGACTGCGTCTGACGCTGGATTCTCTGCGCTACTGGCGCAGCACTTCTCCCCGACCTCTCCCAGTGCCCAGCAAAGCACAGAAAGCGACGAGTGATGCAATCATCACGTAGTTCATTTCTTCTCCAACAGATGGTCAGTTTTTGGATGTCGCTAGTGCCATGGGAAGCGAAGGTACTAAATATCTTAGAGAGACTTCCCGCTGGGCAGTGTTGGGCGTAATCGTAATCGCGATTACGATTACAATCGTATTCGTATTTTTTTTGCGATTACGATTGTAATCGCATTTTTTAACGATTACGATCGTAATCGTATTTTTTTTCAGCGATTACAATCGTAATTGTATTTTTTTCTGCGATTACCATCATAATCGTATTTTTTTCTGCGATTAAAATCGTAATCGTATTTTTTTTTCTGCGATTACAATCGTATTCGTATTTTTTTTGCGATTACGATTGTAATCGCATTTTTTTAACGATTACGATCGTAATCGTATTTTTTTTTCAGCGATTACAATCGTAATTGTATTTTTTTCTGCGATTACCATCATAATCGTATTTTTTCTGCGATTAAAATCGTAATCGTATTTTTTTTCTGCGATAACAATCGTAATCGTATTTTTTTTCTGCGATTACAATCGTAATTCTATTTTTTTCTTTGTAATCGCAGAAAAAAAAATACGATTACGATTGTAATCGTAATTAAGAAACTTGCGATTACCGTCGTAATTAAGAAACTTGCAATTACAATCATAATCGTAATTTCGATTACGCCCAACACTGCCGCTGGGCAACTAAAGTCGCCTGCGGTCTCCAAGTCTCGAAAGGGTTAAGCATAAAAATGAGGGTTACCTTATAAAGCATTTTGGAAAGCAGAACATGTTTGAGCAAATTTGGTTGACGTCGAGAACATTTGAAACTACAGAAATGTCGAGCTTCATGAGAGATTCACCAGCCGTCATGGTTGCTTGTTTGCCCTAAAAAAGTCATAGAAATTACTTTTGGTAAGATTCTGAGAAAATCAGACTAAAATTATGGCTGAGAAGAGTTCCCTCGGGTAATACAATATCTTTGAAAAAGGAAATTACCAGCTGAGTATCAATTTGAATTTTATCTTGAAGAGGTTTTTTGTAAATATTTCTTGCTTCTTCCAAATATCTTGCAAGCGTTTTCTCTTTAAATTGAAGTTCCACATTTCCACAATATTTTTCAAGTAAAGGGCTCTTTTCAGACAGGAAACCTATAAAATTAAATAAATAAAAGTTAAGTTTAAAACAAACAAAAAATTACCGATGTCTAAAAGTAAACTTTGGAAGTCAACGATTGATTGGATTTGCTGAGCATATTGAGGAAGTTGAGATTTTCTTGAAGGGATCGCATTTTGAAGGCAGTCTTGTACGAGAAAGTCGATAATTTCTTCTTCTATATGACTACCGACTTGACGTAAAAATAAATTATTTTTATTTCCAGACGGATTCGGTATTTCATCAGTCGTCTCGTCCCAAACATCAAACTCAAGAGTGTCTTTCACAAAAACAAATTTTTGTAAGATTGCTAATAACCTGAAAGAACAGAAAAAAGATATTTTAAAAGTATAAAATATTTTACCTCTAAAAATGACGATTTTCTGTCCATGTCAAACTTCAAATGTAACTGCTTCGTACTTTCATGGCTAAGTTCAACAATTGTCGAGTACTTTATACACTGCTTGATTATTTTTTCAAAAAAATCACAAGAAAATGTGTATATTAAGTTTTTACTCCGTCCATAAATATAAAGAGAGCCCATCAAACTTGCTAATTCATCACTAAAAAAATTGATTTTGTAAACCAGGAAATATGAATACAGGGTGTCCGGAAACACATGGCAAGCGTCTGGGAGAGCGTTAAAAAGTGGATTTACGAAAAAAAGTTAAATGTAAACCCCCCTTAATTTAAATCAAAGAATTTGATGGTGTAGTTTAAAATCCGCCTGGATATACAGGGTGTCCCAGACACAACCTAACTTCGTTATTTCAAATGAGAACCCCTATTTTTTATTTCAGATTCGTAATCTACGCAAAATTTCAAGTAGATTTGAGTACTCATATGACGACTTTGGACAACTTTTAAAAAATGTCAAAATTTAGCGTTTTTTGCGCTAAAATCCGTTAAAATTGACCTAGGAGACTCGTTTTTTTTTTAATTCCACTTATTTTTTCCCGAAGAATCCAACTGTCTCAAATTTGAGCATCTTCGCATTCTGCATCACGAGATTTCGTCGCTAATGGCCTTTTTTCAAGTTTAACTCCAAATTCCATACTTCGAAAATGGAAATTAGCGATTTGTTGACGGAATTTTAATTTTTGATGCATAAACACAAAAGACGCTGTAGCTCTTTCAAAATTTGTGGTCCGAAAGAAAAATTCCTTTCAACAAGTGCTAATTTTCATTTCTGAACTCAAAATTTGGGTTCTAACTTGAAAAAAGGCCATTAGCGACGAAATCTCGTGATGCAGAATGCGAAGATGCTCAAATTTGAGACAGTTGGATTCTTCGGGAAAAAATAAGTGGAATTAAAAAAAAAAACGAGTCTCCTAGGTCAATTTTAACGGATTTTAGCGCAAAAAACGCTAAATTTTGACATTTTTTAAAAGTTGTCCAAAATAGTCATATGAGTACTAAAATCTACTTGAAATTTTGCGTAGATTACGAATCTGAAATAAAAAATAGGGGTTCTCATTTGAAATAACGAAGTTAGGTTGTGTCTGGGACACCCTGTATATCCAGGCGGATTTTAAACTACACCATCAAATTCTTTGATTTAAATTAAGGGGGGTTTACATTTAACTTTTTTTCGTAAAACCACTTTTTAACGCTCTCCCAGACGCTTGCCATGTGTTTCCGGACACCCTGTATATTTTAATATGAAAAAGTCTATCTCTGCGTTAAACAGGATTAAACTTACGTTGAGTTGTTGATTGTCATTAAAGATGATCCGTTAACTTCATTTATATCATTAAAAACAATCGTGATTGATTTTTTCCACAAATTTTCCATTTCAAGGGAAAACTCGGTGAAGCAATCGTTGAGAGTAAGTTTGATTTCTCCAACGATGTCAATAAACTCTAAATTTTCGTTGCTGAAAAGAAATTGTTGAAAACAGAAGTTTTTTTTAAATGAAAAACAAACTTGTAAACAATATTGAGGGCATTTTGTAGCATCGGGCGCCATCTAGGTATTTATGGAGTCGGTTGTTGGCTCTCATTTCGACAATGTTGTTGTCTAGTTTTAACAAATCGCCGATTATCTCAACCGTGCATTTTGAATGATTGAAGGATTCGATGAGAATGACCATCTCTTTTGAGAGGCGCTCAAGCTCATTTTTTGTCTATAAAATGAGGTAATTTTTAATGATTAGGAGGGAAATCTTAGCTCAGGATTTAGGAGACTATGGGTGAGTGGTTGAAGTCTTCAACTCTTACCACATTGGTTCAGGGTTCAAATCCCAGAGAGTGTAAGCATTTTTCAAAATCCCTTCATTCTCCCTACTTATCAAAAATACTCACGTAATTGTCAATCCTATTTTCAAGGTCGACCACATTTTCATTCAAATCTTCAAATTTGTCTATAAGTTGGAGAGGTTTTTTGATATCGTTAAATTTCAAGTAAGATTCATCCATATGTTTACGAACAGTACGACGTAATTCATGGGTTGTTGAAATTATCGCACTGATCGCCTGACTTAATTCACTGCTCTCGATTTCCGCTGAAAAAAAAAAAACAGTTTTATTGACATTATGGTTTATGATCTCCGTGGGTCAGTGGTCAAGTAACGACTATCGTAGGATGGACCTGTGAGGGGCTCAAACATGGTCGAGTCATCTTGATCACTGACCCACGGAGATGTTGGTTTAAATCCCAGTAAATATGTGAAAACAGAATAATTGATGTTTAAAATAAACTTACAGGCAGTATCCAAAATTTCACAAATGAAATTAGACATTTTTATTTATTTCAAACCAACTAAAAAGAAATAAAAAGAACATAAATTTAAGGATAACAGAATGTCAGGAGTTTGGCGGACTGAACAAACCGTTTCAGTTTTTATCTCTTATCAGTTAAACAGTATGACCAACTCTTGCGCTAAAACCTAAAATAATCAATTAGGAATCATTTAGTTCATGAAACATTAGATGATAACTTTATAAAAAAAATTGCAATAGGTAGATTTATTTCAGAATCTACCTAATATAATTCCTCCGTACCATATTCTACCTCATTAGAATGGCAACACTGGATTTAGTAATGTTGCTACAACTTTTTTGATAATACTGATTTTCGTTATCACATTTTTGATAAAGATGTCAGAAAATAACAACTTAACTGTTATGTATATATTTTAAAACTTAGATAAATATAAATATGGAGAAATTTAAGCGTTTGTACAAAAATGAGATGTACTCCGATGTTAAAATTACCATTAAATATTTTGAAGAAGGTGTCGAAAAACAAAAGGTAAATTAATGTTGAAGATTGACCTTTCGGCAGATTTGGGAGTATTCATAATCTTTTTTTTTAATATGAATACTCCCTAATTCTCCTTTTTGTGCTGTGAAAAGAGTAAGGTCGAACTTATGAATACATCAGAATTATTAAAAATATTTATATTCACAAGTTTAACTTTGAGGATACGTCAAACTCTTTTCTTTGTTTTCCATAAAGTCCTAAATTTTATGGACAAAAACTATATTTCTACTTTTTTTAGACATTTCCTGGCCACTCCCTAGTTCTGAAAATCGCCAGCGAAGTCTTCGAAGCGATGCTAAGTGGAAATTTCGCCGAAAAAGACTCAATAACTATTGAAAACGTCGATTTAACAATATTTGAAATTTTTTATAAGTGAGATGATAATTTCATCATTTTGAATATCTAGAAATTCACATATGAAGATGTCTAACATTGAATAATTTTGATTTTTAGATACATGTATTATGATATTGTTGAATTAAATTCGGTTTCTGAAGCTTGGGATTTGTACGATGTCGGTTTGCGGTTTTTGGTGCGAGCGGTTCAAGTAAAATCCCTCGATTATATCACCAAGCATTCCAATATTGAAACCGCCTGCTATAATTATAATTATGCCGACTTTCACGGTTTGGAAACTATCAAAAACACTAATTATCAGGTAAAAAAAATTATTTTTTAAAATTAAATAAATGTTTTTTAGATCATTCTTAATTTTTTGCCTGTGATATTTGCCCAATCGGCTTTTTTGGATCTTGGGGAAGAAGCAATTTCTTCAATTCTTGATGAAGACTCGCTTCTAGTTTCGGAAGCCGAACTTTTTAGAAATCTGGAAAAATGGATTAATGCCCAAGTCAATAGAAAAGGTTTTTTTAATTAAAAAAAAAAAATTTTTTTTCAATTTTTTTTTTAGGGACAGTTGGTGAAAAAGAAGGTGTGCGAAAACATCTGATAGAATCGCTTGTTTCAAAGGTTCATTACCTAAATATGTCGCCTTCGGATTTCGCTGACGGAGCTGGACGAAGTGATCTTCTTTCTCAAGAACAAAAGTATTCAATTTTAATGAACTTTTGCTCTCAAAGATCATTCCCGCTTGCCAACGGAATATCCTGTTCTGAAAACCGATTAAAGTAAAACTTTTTTATTTAAATTATTTATTTCTATTTTATTTTAAGGCTTTTAAACTGTGATTGTTCCACGTCTGAACAACCTTGTTCTCTCAGTAAGTTGAGCTTTTTTTTAAGTTTTTTTTTAAATGTTGTTTTAGCCGGATTGGAAATCACAGCTTTAGAATTTAATGAGCCTAGTTCAACTTTAGTTATGAAAAACGCCGGCCTCGGCTTGGCGGACAGCTCACTTTCATTTTATTTCAAACTAAATTTGTCAAATTCAACCACAGGTTCTTTACTTACTTGTGGTAATGAAACATCCGGACTTTTCTTTAAAATTTCAGGTAAATTCTTTAAAATATTCTCTTTTAACTTCCTTAAAGAAGTTATTGTGATACCCTCGATGTCGGGTTTTTGGGGAAGGGTCTTCCAGTCCCCGGAGGGTCAAATTGAATATTGATCTTTACCGATCTCAACTTTGTCTGTTGTGCCGGCCGGCCGTCTGTCCGTAGCATTTTTTCCGGAACACTTTATGGCCACAGTTTTCAACCGATTTTCACCAAATTTTCACCGAATTTTCTTTAGTCAGTGAACAAGAAACTAACGAGGGCGATTTTTGAATTTCGAAAAAATGGCGGAGATAAGTCTGTTTGAAATTTTTAAAAAATTCGCTGTGGCCGAACCGTTGGTATTTTTTGCGAATTTTTGGTGTAAAAAATTATCATTTTTTTTTTACATTAATTATCATTTTATTAGAGAGAAATTTCATACTTCCACCCCGTCACTGGAAGGACCTCTCTTGGGCAAAAATCCCATTATTTCTACCTTGATACTTAGAAAAAATTTCGAAAAAAACTTAGAAAATTAAAAAAAATAATATGTACTTGCAAAATTTTTGAAAAAAAAAAAAAAAAAACTTCGCCCTCCATTATAATTCCCCTCCTTTATACTTCCCCCTCCGTTATACTTCCCCCTCCCTTAAACTTTCCCTCTGTTATACTTCCCCTTCCCTTATACTTCCCCTCCCGCTCCAGACCAGTACTTTTTTTTAAATTTAGTAATTTTTTTTTTTTTTAGTGGAATCTGGATGTTTAAAAATCAGCTACAGTTTTGATTCTGCTTATCCAAGTTCTCACATTGTTTTTAACAATAAACATATTAACGATGGGCGATCTCATTCAATTTTGGTCGCGTTTTCATCTAATCATGTTAAAATTATTTTAGACGATTTGAATTCTTTCCAGAGCATTTGGAGACCTATTAATTATACAGAATCGATTATATTAGGTAATAAAATAATTTATAGACTCCATAAAACATTTCCTAATTTATTTTTTTTATAGGGTCGGAAAAAAATTTGTATGGTTTTAAATGGTGCTTGAGCTCCCTCAATATCTCCCAGGGAGTAGTTAAGTTTCAAAATGATCACAAAAACATTAAAAAAGTGTCTTTCTGTTCTTGGTAATTTAATTTTTTTTTTATTTTTTAATAATGATTGCTTTCTTCTTTTTTTTCTAGTGATTTGCCTGAAAAATATGCGCTGACTATTTCTAATAATTAAGTAGTAAAAATCCTTATTCTAGTTATAATAATAAAATCTTGTTTTGAGTTTTGATTTTTTTTTTAACTTTCACAAAGAAGGAAGTTATTGTGGTACCCTCTGTAGACATTTTTTGGTTCTTGGTTTTTCGGCCTGAAAGCTTTTTTTCCCTTGGTTTTTTGGTGTTAACTCTGTGGATGACTCGAATCCCTGGCACAACAGAATCTTTTTTTTTGTGCGAACTTTAAAAATGAACTTAGTTTTAAAAATGTCAAAGGAAATTTTGATTATATTGAATTTTTAATGTGTTTATTTTATCCCAAAAAGCTTTTAAAAGTGTCAATATCGTCTTTTTTCATAATAATGAAGTGCTCTTTGCCTTTATTCACGTTTCGGAAAGAAATGAATAATCTTGAAAATTTCTTTTGGTGGAACAGCCATCTTGGAATTTTACCTTACAATTTAATCAAAAATGGTATAAAGATATCAAAAAAATGTTTTATTTTAAATATTTTTACAATAATCATCTCAATTTCAATCGCGATTTACTTTACACTGAATCCATCTTCCTTAACGGAACCTTACGTCCAAATTGGTATTTTAAATTTTGCATTGTTTTTGCCTTTTGTTTCAACTATCATCGTAAATTTCCTTTCATACGTTTTTAAAAAAGAAAAATTTAAAGAAATTTTTGCGCAGGTGAAAGATATCTATCGGATTTTTGGCCCCATAAAAGGAAAATACGGAACTTTCTATAGTCACTTGGGACTCGTATTGACCCTTATTTGTTCTATTTACAACTTGGTTTTTTATTTGCCCAATTTCAACTCTCAAGCTCAGGAAATTGCGTATTTATTTTTCGCAACTTATTTGTACTTAATATTGTATCAGTTTATTTGGTTTTTGAGTGTTATTAATGAAGGGCTAAATCGTCTTAACCGGTTATTGAAAATGGCTGACGTGGATATTTTAGAATGCATGATTTTTCATGATCGAATTATAACCTTATGCGATCTTCTGAATGATTGTTTTGGACCTCATTTGCTTATTATGTTTACATCGACTTTTTTTTATGTTACGAGTTTGTCTTCTCGTTTGTCTCTTGATATAGTAATAATCGCTTGGGATTTATATTTTGTCTACATCTGTTTTGCTGTCGTTTTTTGCTGCGAGCAAACCGTTAAACTGGTAAGTTTTGGGTTTATTTCTTGATAAAATGAATTTTTATTTTTCAGTCTCAAAAATTTCAAAGGCAATTGGATGATATTGTTTTACGCAAGCTTAGATATTCTCGTAAGGTGAAAGAACGGGCATTTTGAATTGCTGAATTTCATTTTCATGGGATATAATCCGTAAAATTGCAAAAAAATTATCAAGCAGCGGTAGATTGTACAAACTAGGGAGTCATAAGTGGCGCCGTAGGTGGACATTTTGTTGAAATAAAAAATCGCCAAAATGGACGCCGCATTTAAAAAACATTCCTCTAGAGTCCTCAGCGTTCATAAAAGGAGTGTAGCCGACTGATTTATCCCAAAAAAAATGAAATTACCGTACATTTCTTTTAATTAAAATTTCTTTTCTTCAGATTTCAGATGCCTATGCTCTTAAGGAAAGAGAAATTAAATTTTCTGCACTATCATTTTTTGACGTTAACTTCAAAATTTTTACGTCGGTAAATAATTAAATCAACAAATAAAATTTGAAAAGAAAGCATTTTTAGATGGCCGGTGCATGTATAACTTACGCTGTTATTATAGTTCAGCTTAAAGGGCAACTTTGCAGTGTAAATTAAAGAGAAAATCATTTTTTGGAATGAAATATTATGTTGAACATCCAGATATCTATGAAATAAAATTTCTCATTTTCTTTAGTCTTTTTTAGGCTTTATCATTTTTCAAAAAAAGCCTCTGAAAACATAATCGAGGTCTATTAATAGTTTTGTTCCAACCGCAGTTTGAAACTCCTGTAGCATGCGCAGAAGTATTCTGACGTCAAATTTGACGTCGTTCAAATCGTTTTTCCGTCAAATTAAACGTGAAAATCCTTCTGCGCATGCTCCAGAAGTTTCAAACCAGTTTAAAACTGCGGTTGGAACAAGGCTAATAAAAATAATGAAAAAAAAAATCATTTTGGACAAACGATTTAAAGGAGGTCGGATTCAAAAAAACGCGGTAACTTTCAAAGATGGAGATATTTAAGAACAGCTGCTTGGCGATAAAATTATTGCTTTTTACAATTTTTATTATTTTTAAAAGTCATGCTGAAAATAGAGATAAAAGAAAAGCAAATTAACGAAATAAATTATTTTTATTTGGCTAATAAACAGTGTTGCCTGAGTGCAAGGGCTTTTTTGGAAGGTTCCTATTTTTATTGACAGATTCGCCGTCGCCAGTCGCCTCCTCTCGGCATCGGACTTCGCGTACGGTAAAATTATTGCGTATCTGCGAAAAAGGGGAACCCCCTTCCGTATCTCTCGTCGGCCGGCTTTTCGTTCCCTCCCTCTCCGGCCTTTCTTAAAAATACCCAGTGGTTTTTAAACAGTCGTTTGTTTTAAAACGAGAAAAAAAAATGTACGGACGTTCCTCTGTCAAAATGGGCGGTCGCACCTTCGCGAGGGAACCTAAATAACCGCGTATCAATTCTAATTAACCGAGTTTAAAAAAAAATCTCTTATCAAACTTTTTTTTTAAAAACCGTTCAAGGATAAACCTCGCCTTTTTTCCTCCAAAATGAGCATTCAAGGCAGCCTCAGTAAATTGAAGAAGAAACATTTCCGAGTAAAACATCAGAAAGTCAAATTGTTTCGGGCGAACGAGCCGATTCTTTCGGTTTTTATGTGGGGCGTTAACCATACAGTAAGTTTTGACATTTTTTTAATTACTTTATTGTTGAGGGGAATCTCTTTTTCTTAATAGGCGGACGTGTCGTATTAAAATTCACTTGTTCGCCCCCTGTCACCCATGGCTTTTTTAATACCTATTCCGCCTCCTATATTTTGATTTAATTTTAAATCTTGTTACAACAGCTTCAAAAGTATCTGATAGTGTCTCACTTAAGAATTCTTCCACTTCTTAAGAAGCTAGTTTTAGCTAGAGTAGCTTCTTAGCTTACATTCCAGCTAGAAATTTCAAATGTCTTCATACTGCAGATGAAATGCAGATGTGACCTTGAAGTTAATCAGCGTCTGCATCAAGATTTTTAATTTTTTTATAAGGAAATCACTGAAAAAAACGCGAATTTGAATTTTGCTTAGAAACTGTTGATTTACACGTTCTGTGTTCTCTATTTTATTTAGCAATATTTTAATTTAAGTATGTCTTATTTTATGACATTATCGAAGGTTTATTATCAGAAGACCTTGGATGAAAAATCGAGTTTTTAAAATATATTCTCGAAGAGAAGTTATTGTTTTACCCTCTGTTGAGGAAAATTGATTAGTATCTTAACCAATCATGAGGTTGGATGCAGTAAGTCGTCTGTTAAGCCCCCCCCCCCCACAAGAAACGAAGGAAAAAAGATTTGCATCTCTTGAGAATGTTTTTGTATTCTTTTAGGGTATCAAAACAACTTCCTTTTGAGAATGTAATTGTGTTATTTGAGGGTATTACAATAACTTTCTTTTCTTTCAACTTTTTTTTTGAAGGGAAGTTATTGTATTACCCTCTATGACTCTGTCGAGGAAAATTGATAAGTTTCTTAACCAATCATGAGGTTGTATGCAGTAAGTGGCCTGTTAAGCCCCCCCCCCTAAAAAAAAGAAATGAAAGAAAAAAAAGATTTGCCTTGGCGATGTGATTTCTTTTCGAGGATGTAATTGTATTCTTTGAAGGTATCACAATAACTATCTCTTGAGAATGTTTTTGTATTCTTTTAGGGTACCAAAACTACTTCCTTTTAGCTTTTAGTTTTCGGTAAAAATTTCGTCCTCTTTTTTTGAGATAGTTTATATTGCAGCCATTGCTTTTTCTTCATTTATCAAATTTTTTATTCTACAGGCCTGTAGTTCAACCAAGTTTTAGTCTATTGCTCTCAGCTGGTTAAGTTTTATAAAACTTGCTTTGTAAGAACAAAGGCATGTCAAGAACTGAATGCCCGTGACAGAACTGAAAATAATTCAAATTGTAATTAGGATTCAAAAATTAATTAAAGTTGTAGAAGCGCTTTTTCAAGTGCTCTCGTTTCTTTTCATGAAGATTCATTTCTCTCTTGAGATTTTTTAAAATTGAAGCCCTGGTTAACACAAACAAAAAATGGAATTCTAGCCAAAAATAAGAAAGAAAACGAATTTTTATAAAAATTAAACAGCTTAGTGCAATAGATTGTTAAATACCTTTATTGGGAGATTTTTTTAGTTTGTTAATAAGTCCCATCCAGGGTGTTAAGAATAGGTTTAAGTAATTTATTAGATTCTATAATTGGAAGCGTTCCAACACTCTTGTAAGCTCCCCAAACTGCCAAAAACAATAAGTTTAAAAAAAATAATATGTTAATTAAAATCAATTTTTTATTCTTTTTACAGATAAACGAATTAAGTCATGTCACAATACCAGTTATGCTTCTGCCGGACGATTTCCGAGCATACTCCAAGCTCAAAGTCGACAACCATTTATTCAACAAGTAAGGAAGACCAATTTCATTCATTTTTGCTTGATCTTTTTTGCCAAATTTTAAGGAATTTTTTACCGTTTTACCAGATTTTAGATCTGTTTTATAGATCTTTTTGCCAAGAAAAACCATTTTTATCTCTTAAATATACCTTTTAGAGATAATTAGCTCATTTTACATGATTTAGCTTGTGGATGATTCTTCACCACTAATTTAGAAAGTGTAGAAAGAGATGTGTTGTGTGTGATATATCAAACTCTGATGATGTTGTGTTACCCACATCCCAAAAGAAGGGTGAAGATCTGAGGTGCTGGTGTCGAGCGATAATGTGTTGAAGATGCGTGTGCGGATTAGAACGCGAACGAGCTAAGACATGAGTGTCGCTGATGTCGAGAAGTTCGTTCCAAGATTGAAGTTTCACCAATTCAGCGGGTTGAAGAGGTGCGGAACTGCTGACGAGTTTCAGGAGGATTACCGTCGATGGGAGATCAAGATGTGCTGGAAGCTATTCTTGTTCTGTGTTTGTATGTTAAGGGGATATGAGGGTTTTAAGTTGGTTGCTTGGTACATTTTTCGTTGTGAGCAGCGGTTTTCGGTTTTTCCCTTCTATCTTGGAAACCGTCGCTCAAAACGAAAAAATGTTTTAAGTAAAAGTCGTAGCTGTGGAAATTTACTACATAAAATATCTTATTGGTTTTTTCCGTCAGAGCAATGTTTTAGGAGATATGAAGGTTTTAAGTTTTCAGACAGGCTCTGTAGGATTATTAGTTTTAACCTCATAACTCCTTAAATATTGCTCTTACGCAAATAATAAATAAAGACATTTTTGTAGGAAATCTTTGTACCTACAACTTTTACTTAGGACATTTTTTCGTTTTGAGCGACGGTTTCCGAGATAGATGGGAAAAACCGAAAACCGTTGTTAACAACGAAAAATTTGCAAAGCAACTCACTTAAGAACCCTCATATCTCCTTAAGTATTGCTCTGACAAAAAAACGAATGAGGTCTTTTTTGTAGGAAATTTCCGTAGCTACGACTTTTACTTATGATATTTTTTCGTTTTGAGCGATGGTTTCCGAGATAGAAGGGAAAAACCGAAAACCGTTGTTAACAACGAAAAATTTGCAAAGCAACCAACTTAAATACTTCCATATCTCCTAAAGTATTGCTCTGAGGGAAAAAACTAATAAGATATTTTATGTAGTAAATTTTAGTGCCTACAACTTTTACTTAGGACATTTTTTCGTTTTGAGCGACGGTTTCCGAGATAGAAAGGAAAAACCGAAAACCGTTGTTAACAACGAAAAATTTGCAAAGCAACTCACTTAAAAACCATCATACCTCCTTAAGAGAGTCTAAATATGTACCTTGTTGTGTTCTTTGTTATTTCATCGCTGTGTCGTGGGTCACCAATTCGGGGATGAATCATCCCACAAGCTTATTATAATTGGCCCCTTTTCTTACTCTTTCTCCAGTTTTTGGATGCCTCTTTTTCTAGTTGGTTTTAATTTTCAAATTTTGTCTTTATTATTTTTAGAGAAAACATGCCGAGTCATTTCAAAATTAAGGAGTACTGCCCTCTCGTCTTTCGAAACTTGAGGGAAAGGTTTGGAATCGACGATCTCGATTTTAAAGAGTCAATGACAAGGTAAGAACAACTTTTTTTTATATTTTTTATTTCTACTTTTTGTCACCCGACCGTTTATAACTCAGTATATTGCCAAAGACGAAGTAAAACCGAGTCTTTTCGAAATTTCTTGACGTAGATTCTCAGAAAATGAACAAAAAAGGGGAAGGTCGTTTTACCTCCGAAAGTGTCCGACAGAACCGCGTAGTCTAAGGAATGTCCCCAAACGGAGCAGGTATTCAATCAAGTGAAGAAAGTACAAAATTTTGTGTTTTGCTTGATTTTTTTTAAATTTGGGACAAACTAAAAATTTTGACCAAAAATACATGTTTGGAAATAACACTGCATTTTTTTTACCATTGAAGTGGCACGATTGTTTTTACCTCACCTGAAAGAAAAAAACTCAAATGACAGCCATTTCTTCGAGTGATGTCTTTATTTTACTTCGTTTTATTAATCAATTGATTTTCAGGTCGCAACCTGTTGTGATGGATAACCCTGGAAAGTCTGGAGCGAAGTTTTACCATTCTTATGACCGTCTTTTTGTCATTAAGACGCTCACAAGCGAAGAAGTCGAGCGAATGCATTCGTTTCTTAAACAATACCATCCAGTACGAATTTTTTTAGAAATTTTAAAATATTAAATAAACTTTTTTAGTATATCGTGGAAAGACATGGGAAGACTTTGTTACCGCAATATCTTGGAATGTACCGGCTTACGGTCGATGGCGTCGAACACTATATGGTCGCCATGAGAAACGTTTTTAGCAATCATCTTGCCACTCATAGGTTAGAGAAATTTTTAATTTTATATTTAAACGACCTTCATGGGCCAGTGGTCACAGTCCTTGACTCGGAAGTACAATGGAGGGGAAGTATAACGGAGGGGGAAGTATAAGGAAGGGGGTATTTTTTTTTAAATTTTCCGAGTTTCCTTTTGCGTTTTTTTTTTCTAAGTGAAATTTTTCTAAGTGTCAAGGTAGAAATAATGGAATTTTTGCCTGAGAGAGGACCCTCTTGTAAGGCTTGGAAGTATGGAATTTCTCCCTTCTAAAATCATAATTTATGTTAAGAAAATGATAATTTTTTTACACCAAAAAATCGAAAAAAAATATAAGGAGCAATTGGTAAAAATTTGGTTAAAATCGGATCAACAGGCGGCAGCGAATTTTTTGAAATTCAGCCATTTTTTGAAATTCAGAAATTTGTTAGTTCCTTGTTCACCGGCTAAAGAAAATTTGGTGAAAATCGGTTGAAAACTGTGGCCGTAAAGTGTTCCGGAAAAAAAATGCTACGGACGACCGGCTGGCACCACAGACAAAGTTGAGATCGGTAAAGATCAATATTCGATTTGACCCTCCGGGGTCTGGAAGACCCTTCCCCAAAAACCCGACGTCGAGGGTATCACAATAACTTCTTTAAGAAAGTTAAAAAAATCAAAGTCCCAAGGGAGTCTCCTCCTACTGTCCTAAATGAGTTGTAAGAAATGTTTTTATTTTTAGAAAATTTGATCTCAAAGGATCTACAGTTGATCGAGAAGCTTCTGACCGAGAGCGAGAAAAAGACCTTCCGACTTACAAAGACAATGATTTCGTAAAAGAAGGAACAAAAATTTACATAGGTGAAGACGCCAAAGACAAACTCTTAGAAACCTTGAATGCCGACGTGGATGTAAGAAGAACATTTTTATCGACTAATTAACCATTTTATTTTAGTTTCTTACCAAATTAAATTTGATGGACTATTCGCTTCTGCTTGGAATACACGATTGCAGCCGAGGTGAAGCCGAAGGCTACGATATCGAAGACCCGGAAGGAGGCGGAGGCGGCGAAGAAGACGAAGACAGCGAAGGCGGCGGCGGATGGGCAGGAACTCCCCCAGATTCGCCAATGCAACTTTACGGCGCCTCGAGTCTCCAGTATGAAGGGATAGTACCTGAACTTGATATTTACGCTATACCAAGCTCTGAGAGTAAGTTACTTAATAAAAAGTTTTTTTGTCCTAAAAAACAATTTTAATCCAGATGCTCCAGTCAAAGAAATCTATTTTCTGGCTCTCATCGACGTCCTTACTCATTACGGCGTCAAAAAACAAGCGGCGAAAGCGGCCAAAACGGTCAAATATGGTGCGAATGTCGACGGCATATCGACCTGCGATCCTGAACAGTACGGTAAAAGGTTTATCGAATTTTTGAGCAAAGCTATCGAATAAAAGAACTCTTTATACTTTTTTTCATTTCTAAGTAAATTGCCCTTACCATTTGACGCACACTTGTTGCTTCTATTTTTCTTTTCAATGGAAAGATTGTTTTCCTCTACCTCATTATTTTGTGAAAACAATTTTTTTCCTCCCCGCTTTAAATGGATTCGACCATTTTATTTTGTGATATTTTTTTAAATCTTTTTTTTTCTGGAATAAGATATTTAATATTAGAGTACACTTTCCCTAAGTGGAATCTCACATGGATTAAGGGCGGCTTCAAGATTTTGTCCTGATATTCATATTTTCAGCTTTAAAGTTTCTAGGGTTTTGTGCAAAATTTTTTTTTCTACTTTATTTAGTCAAAAACCCTTTTCCACGCTTTTTCCCACTTTTTCTGCTACTTCAAAACTGTTTTTTGCGAGCTTTAAGCACAAAATCTTAAAAACCAAAGACAGTATAATCAAAATTTTTAGTCTTCAAAATACGATCTCTTTTTCATTTTTGCCGAACATATCTCAGACATATCTTGATTTCTCCTTTTTATTTTCGAGGAAACAATCGCTACTCATTTTTTTCTTTGTAAAATAGCTTAAAACTTAGAAACCTAGAATAGCAGGCAACATTATCCGTCTGTCATGTACGAAATAATTTCGTGCCATTTTCTATTATATGTTATAAAAAAGAAGGGTATGATTTTTGGAAGAACTGAATTTAAATGTTGTTAGCTGTTTTCATGTTTATAAAAAAATAGAATTATTAAGCCATAAATGTAGTTAAATGTATAAAAATTATATGAGGCCTAAAACGCTCCTCTTTTTTTTTTCTTTTCACTGCTACGTTTTCCATTTTAGGCCTTAGTAATCCTTTCATGTATATTTTCTTATCAAATGGGGAAAAAAATGTATAAAAACAACAAAAAAAAGAAACTTTTGTATACTATTTGCTTTTGCTCATTGTATTTTTTTATTTATTGTGAAATAAAAATATAATTATAAATTAGTCGCTAAGTTATGCTGATTCATGTTTAAAACAAATTATATATATAGACCTTTTAATTATTGTGGTTCTTGTGATAACAGACTTGAAGTCTGGTTTTCAATGTTGAAGGAATTAATGCAAAGAAAAATGTGTGTATTGTATTATAAGAAAAGATGAATAAAGCTTGTTAAAAGTAGTTTGTTGTCTGCCTTCTCTTGACTTTTGAGGATAAATAAAAACAGGAAATTCACAAAAATTTTAATAGACAAATTAACTTAAACATATTAACATAACTGAAATATTTACTCTAAACTTAAATGCATGATGTAGATCCAATTTACTGCCACAGCAAACTGTAAAGAAAATAAGAAAAAGTTATTATTAAGTTTTAGGATAGTTGAGCAAGAATACCAAAACCTCGTTTCTACAGTTTTTAAGAAAAAGAAGAAGAAAATAAACTTTTTACTTGATTTTGGGCAGAACTACATAAAAGCTTTGTTCCTACCGCGGTTTGAAACTCCTGGAGCACGCCAGAGATGGGCAAAATCTTAATCACAGGAAATCTGTGATTAAACTCTTAATCACAGGAAATCTGTGATTAAACTCTTAATCACAGGAAATCTGTGATTAAACTCTTAATCACAGGAAATCTGTGATTAAACTCTTAATCACAGGAAATCTGTGATTAAACTCTTAATCACAGGAAATCTGTGATTAATCACAGGAAGTCTGTGATTAAACGCTTAATAATTGATAGGAAAATAACGATTAATCATTGGAATTTGGGATTAATTAAGGAAAATAATGATTAATCATTGGAATTTGGGATTAATTAAGGAAAAAGCTTGATCAATCATCAGAAAATTGTGTAATCACAGGAATCTGTGAATATTGTCACCTCTGATCACATAGATATTTTGGTTTGTCAAAATTAATTAAAGCGTAAAGTATAAAATTATTCCATTAATCCCTAAATTTATAATTCATAAAATAATAAGCAAACTTCAGTTGAACTACCATAACTATTAATAATCCATATTGTAAGTTTAATTTTTCAAAAAATTTTTTTTGCCAATATTATAAATTTTTGGAGTTGTAAAATTAAAATTTTGGAGTGTTAGAGATTGATAGATTTTGAGTGTTTAGTTATTGAGAGTAAATTGTGATCGTAAATTAATCCCAAATTCCAATGATTAATCATTATTTTCCTTAATTAATACCAAATTCCAATGATTAATCATTATTTTCCTTAATTAATCCCAAATTCCAATGATTAATCATTATTTTCCTTAATTAATCCCAAATTCCAATGATTAATCATTATTTTCCTTAATTAATCCCAAATTCCAATGATTAATCATTATTTTCCTTAATTAATCCCAAATTCCAATGATTAATCATTATTTTCCTTAATTAATCCCAAATTCCAATGATTAATCATTATTTTCCTTAATTAATCCCAAATTCCAATGATTAATCATTATTTTCCTTAATTAATCCCAAATTCCAATGATTAATCATTATTTTCCTTAATTAATCCCAAATTCCAATGATTAATCGTTATTTTCCTATGATTAATCACAGACTTCCTGTGATTAATCACAGATTTCCTGTGATTAAGTTTTTATTCTTAATCATCTCTGTGATTAAGATTTTATTCTTAATCATCTCTGTGATTAAGATTTTATTCTTAATCATCTCTGTGATTAAGATTTTATTCTTAATCATCTCTGTGATTTAGATTTTAATCTTATTCTTAATCACAGAAAAATATTCCTATGATTAAAAATCTTAATCATATTCATGATTAAGATTTTGCCCATCTCTGGAGCACGCGCAGAGGGACGTCCTTCAAATCGTTGGTCCATCAAATCTCATCTGACGTCAAATTTGACGTGAAAATTCTTCTGCACATGCTCCAGGAGTTTCAAACTGCGGTTGGAACAAAGTTAACATTTTGAGAAGTTTACCTCATGAACGTCAATTCTGGACATCCTGGGTCTGCGCCTTTTCGAAGACCTGATAAAAATAAAAAGAAAAGTAATGTGAAGCCACTAAATTACAAAAATTTTCTTACCAAGGTAGACTATCGTCGGGATAAATCCATATTGGAAAACAGTGCCAAAAACACCAAAAAGGGTGTAAAAACGCTTTTTCATCGCCTGATCCATTTTTAAATGAGGAAAATCGAGTAATATTCAATGGACAAAAAATCAATGAGGCTAGCGAGCACACATGTGAAGATAGTGTTATCGACCTTAGGATAGCAAATACGTCACGATGACGTCAGATATTGGTCTGTGGTTAACTCAAATTGTTATGGGAATCTCCCACATTGGGGCGTTTTCTCCACAAAGTTTTGACAATTCTTTTAACGTGTTATTTCTGACTTTTATTACTTTTACAAAAATAATATAAAACTAGAATTTTCACGCTTTCCTATGACGCGTATCTACGTACATGGTTGGCGTTATTCCGTTTTCTAATTGAGAAATTTCATTTTTACGTCCATCTTTTTATTGGCAATAAACAGACATGAAAGTTATTGATAACTTACAAGACAAATGGAAGGAGCATTAACAGAAAAGTTATTAGATTTTTTTGTCCCCCTTTTCCACTACGGCATAAAACAAAATTAACGATAAGTGGAGTCTATTATCGTTTTATGTCCTTTTTTTTATATTTAATTTTTTTTTTCTACGCGTCTATTTTGTAAAGAAACTTCATTTCATGATGTGTAGAAAAACTATAAAGTCCGCTATTAGGTCGGTTAATTTTTTGAGTCGATTAGCAGGATGTACGATTTATAATGAGAATAACGTTTCTTACCTTAGAGTTTTTTATTCTTTGTTTGTATTTTGCACAATCGGATTTTGCACAGTTTGTACTTTTATTGTGGAAGAAGACAACGCCCGGGAAATATCGACGAGTGCAATGAATGCGATCGAAGCCTCAGTCCAGTACGGCTTGTCTGGATCTGTAGCCATTTTTTCGATCCTCCGTTCACCAAGAAGAAAACAAATATTAAAATTAATCGACGACATGGCAGCACAAGATCATTTTCTCAACAGCTTAGGAATAAAAATTGATTATGAGGAGAAAAAGGAATTTTTGAAAGTATTTTTTTGTGCTGCATGCGCACTGTCTTTGGGAATCTTCGAAGCAGAAGTCTATGGCTACTATGAAAGAATAGAGTAAGCAAAATTTTTATTGTTTATTCTTTTATTTATTTTTTAGTTTGGTTGTTATGAGCGTTTTGGTATTGGACGATATCGTTTTATGGTCGACGGGACTCGAATTCGTTTTTATGGTCAAATCAGTCGGAAAACATCTCGAAAGTTTGAGAAAAGAAAGCGAGGAAATGATGGAGGTTGCCGGACCTGGGCTTATAATTCTTCGATATTTGAAAATTCGCGATATCGCTCAGAAGATCGATGATGTTTATGGTATTGAGATTTTATTTTCTCTCGTACGGATTTTCGTCATGGTGGCGACTTCGTTGAATTTCGCTTTGTTTTACGTTCTTTTCTATTTTGATCCGAACGGAAACGTTGGGAAACAGATTTCTGTTATTGTATTGTTCTTTTTATATTCTTTGTATTACTTATGGGAGCTCTATGCTATGTGCGATGTCTGCTATTGGACAGAACTGCAGGTGAGTCAAAGAATCTCCCAGGGGCGACCCTGGGCCAGTGTTGGGCGTGATCGTAATCGCAAGTTTCTTAATTACGATTACGATTACAATTATAATCGTAATCGTAATTCCGATTACGATTACAATCGCATTCGTATTTTTTTCTGCGATTACAATCGTAATTGTATTTTTTTTCTGCGATTACCATTATAATCGTATTTTTTTCTGCGATTACCATTATAATCGTATTTTTTTCTGCGATTACCATTATAATCGTATTTTTTTCTGCGATTACGGTCGTAATCGTATTTTTTCTGCGATAATCGCATTTTTTTTCTGCGATTACCATTATAATCGTATTTTTTTCTGCGATTACCATTATAATCGTATTTTTTTCTGCGATTACGGTCGTAATCGTATTTTTTCTGCGATAATCGCATTTTTTTCAGCGATTACCGTTATAATCGTATTTTTTTCTGCGATTACCATTATAATCGTATTTTTTTCTGCGATTACCATTATAATCGTATTTTTTTCTGCGATTACGGTCGTAATCGTATTTTTTCTGCGATAATCGCATTTTTTTTCAGCGATTACCATTATAATCGTATTTTTTTCTGCGATTACCATTATAATCGTATTTTTTTCTGCGATTACGGTCGTAATCGTATTTTTTCTGCGATAATCGCATTTTTTTTCTGCGATTACCATTATAATCGTATTTTTTTCTGCGATTACCATTATAATCGTATTTTTTCTGCGATTACCATTATAATCGTATTTTTTTCTGCGATTACGGTCGTAATCGTATTTTTTCTGCGATAATCGCATTTTTTTTCAGCGATTACCGTTATAATCGTATTTTTTTCTGCGATTACCATTATAATCGTATTTTTTTCTGCGATTACGGTCGTAATCGTATTTTTTCTGCGATAATCGCATTTTTTTTCTGCGATTACCATTATAATCGTATTTTTTTCTGCGATTACCATTATAATCGTATTTTTTCTGCGATTACCATTATAATCGTATTTTTTTCTGCGATTACGGTCGTAATCGTATTTTTTCTGCGATAATCGCATTTTTTTTCAGCGATTACGGGCGTAATCGTATTTTTGTAAGCGTTTACGGCTCGTATATGACATTTTTACTGAGATTACCTGATGTCATATTATACGAGCCGTAAACGCTAACGAAAATACGATTACGCCCGTAATCGCTGGAAAAAAAATGCGATTACGATCGTAATCGCAGAAAAAAATACGATTAATCGTAATCGCAGAAAAAAAATACAATTACGATTGTAATCGCAGAAAAAAAAATACGATTACGGTTGTAATCGTTAAAAAAATGCGATTACAATCGTAATCGCAGAAAAAAATACGAATACGATTGTAATCGTAATCGCAGAAAAAAATACGAATACGATTGTAATCGTAATCGCAGAAAAAAATACGAATACGATTGTAATCGTAATCGTAATTAAGAAACTTGCGATTACGATCGTAATCGTAATTGCGATTACGATTACGCCCAACACTGCCCTGGGCTCTCATAGGGTGGAAGAAAAAGTTTGGATTTCCTGATTACCACGGTAAATCGGCCATCTGAGAATCGATCAAGAAACTTTGAGATATTTCTGCCGAGAAGCAGAAGTTCCTCCAAGTTTTCAAAGAATTTTTGGCCGTTTTTCTCGATCTTTCTCCCCCACCTGCTCATTAGAAATGTTCACAATGATCTTTTCAGAATAAAAAATTTAACGAAAGTTTCGGAGTTCCGGCCGCTTTGGGTGAAAGATCTCCGAAAATGGTAAAAGAACAACAGATTTCAAAAAAATTAATTTGTTTTCAAGGATTTTATAAAAACGCACATATTACTTGGATATAAAATACGTTTTGACTGCTGTGGCTACATCCAAATAAATCGGACGCTGTTTGTCTCGGTAAACAAGTAACTTTCTATGATAATTCAATTTTTAGACTATTGGAGGGTTGGCGACATATCTTGGTTTTTTAGTTCAAAAACAGCTCTCTCTTTGATTTTTTTGAAATTTCTGCCTTCAAGTGAAGGCATCCGGACAGAAGCCCACCTCTGAACCGTTCAACCTTCATCGCCCCGATCAAGAAAATTGTCTCTTCCGTCCTTGGGCTCTGATACATCGCACGTTAAACAATTCCAATTTAACTCCCGACGCCTAAAATGTTCAGCAATGAAGAATAATATTAAATTCAAATTTTATTTATTTATTTTCCCCCTCAATTTCGAAGGAAAATGAAAACGCAGGGACTACTAGGACACAGATATTGAGAATTTCCGATAGCAAATTGGGCCAAAGGTTCCAGCGACTCCTACTGCACCAAACTCGGCCAACGAAAATTCATTCTTGCGAACACAAAATCCAAAGGTAGTTTGAGCAGGCAGTACAAAAGCAGAAAACATCATTCCTTCACTTTTCGATTGTTTTCTTACCTAAGAAACGTGTTGCACCAGAGATAAGAAGCTAAAAAGAGTTGAAATCGATTTATAATGCCAATTATAAAGATTACGTCAGATATGTCATAGGAAACCGATTAAAGCCAAATTACCTGAACGTCCTTATATCCTCATAATTAGGTACAAGCAATTTAAACCTGAAACTGAAAAAAAAATAACATAAATCTTGGCCGTGTAAACATTTAACTTCATTAAAGAATGTTTCTATGAAAAAAATGTGGATACTTCTTCAGTTTGTGTGCGGGTTTTCGGGAAAGGGTCTTCCAGACCCCGGAGGGTCAATTCGAATATTGATCTTTACCGATCTCAACTTTGTCGGTGGTTCCGGCCGGCGTCCGGCATTTTTTCCGGAACACTTTACGTCCCGGAGGGTCAATTCGAATATTGATCTTTACGATCTCAACTTTGTCGGTGGTTCCGGCCGGCGTCCGTAGCATTTTTTCCGGAACACTTTACGTCCTCAGTTTTCAGTCGATTTTTACCAAATTTTCACACAAATTTCTTTAGCTGGTGAACAAGAATGTAACGAGGGCGATTTTTTAATTTCGAAAAAAAAAACTCGAAAAATTAAAAAAAAAACTTGGAAAATTTTTCTAAAAAAAACTTTCCCCTCCGTTATACTTCCCCTTCCTTATACTTCCCCTCCCTTATACTTCACCCTCCGTTATACTTCCCCTTCCTTAAAAATTAAAAAAAAAACTTGGAACATTTTTCGAAAAAAAAAAATCCCCCTCCGTTATACTTCCCCTCCTTTAATCTTCCCTCTCCCTTATACTTCCCCCTACGTATTAATACTTCCCCTCCATTATACTTCCCCTCCGTTATACTTCCCCTTCCTTATACTCCCTCCCTTACACTCCCCCCTCCGTTATACTTCCCTTCCTTAAAATTTTAAAAAAAAAACTTGGAAAATTTTTCGAAAAAAAAAAATCCCCCTCCGTTATACTTCCCCTCCTTTATACTTCCCCCTCCCTTATACTTCCCCCTACGTTATACTTCCCCTTCCTTATACTTCCCCTCCGTTATACTTCCCCTTCCTTATACTCCCTCCCTTACACTTCCCCCTCCGTTGTACTTCCCCTTCCTTAAATATTAAAAAAAAACTTGGAAAATTTTTCGAAAAAAAAAATCCCCCTCCGTTATACTTCCCCTCCTTTATACTTCCCCCTACGTTATACTTCCCCTCCATTATACTTCCCCTCTCTTATACTTCCCCCTCCGTTATACTTCCCCTTCCTTAAAAAAAAAAAAAAAAATAATGACCCTGCGGTAGCAGGGACTAAAAGGTAGATTTCTTTTCATGATTAAAATTAAAATGTATAAACACAAAATAATAATTATGTTGTAAAAATGATGATATAAGAAAAATTGCGCCACTGAGCCCCTAGAAAAACATCTGATAATTTTATTAATAAAATATTTAATAATTTCCCGGTATAAATTCAAATTTTTTTTAAAGTTTAGCTAGTTCAATATTTTGCGCCTGGCTCGTCCAAACCTGCTTTAATTAATTTTTTACACGCCCTCGCAGAGGTCTTAAAGTTTTTTTTTGCAAAAGGACTAGGATTTCAATAGAAAATGCCAATTTTGTCTTTTAAGCCCTAAGTAAAGTAAGTGAATCGCTGGTCCGATTTCAGCCATTAACGAACTCGTCCGAGCTATTGAGATAAAAACTCTAAATACCGGATATCGTCACCCTCACATTAAAATTGCTCCAGTTATCGTGCTAATATATACATACATATATATATAAACTTGGTACATTACAATAGGTAGATTTTTGAAGAAAAGAAATCTACCTAAAAAAAAATTGGAAAAAACTTGGAAAATTTTTCGAAAAAAAAATCCCCCTCCGTTATACTTCCCCTCCTTTATACTTCCCCCTCCCTTATACTCCCCCCTACATTATACATCCCCTCCATTATACTTCCCCTCCGTTATACTTCCCCTTCCTTATACATCCCCTCCCTTATACTTCCCCTCCCTTATACTTCCCCTCCCTTATACATACCCCTCAGTTATACTTCCCCTTCCTTATACTTACCCTTCCGTTATACTTTCCCTCCGTAGTTCTTCCCCCTCCTATATTTTTACTTCTCTTTAAGGAAGTTTGTTTTCTTCAAACAAGTACTTTTATCTAAGATTTCTACTGCGCAGAAAAATTGAAAAAGAAAACCCCTTTAACTCGAGATAGTACGGCGATTTGAGCATTCGCAGAATGGAAGCCTGAATCTTTTACAACTTTTTAATGCCAAGAAAGTATGTAATTCACTCCTTTGAACCTCCATAATTATTTTCCTTTTAAAAACAAGACAATAGATTAGTTGAAAAAGGAGATATTTCTATAATAAAGGGATTTTGATTAGTCATTAGGATTGTTTATAAAATGGGCAATAACGCGTGATGACTGCTGCTTCCGAGTCAATTTTTTTTCCGACCTTTTTGAATTTCTCCAGGACTTTCACAAGTCACGTTGCAATCAATTTTAAGCCTCCTTGAACGGTCTTTGACTTAAAATTCTAATTTTGTACCCGAAAAAATACACAGACTTTGAAAAAAAAAGGAAAGTTTATTTTTTGAAAAAATTAGTAAACAGAGAAACTTAGCATTTTTTATCAGTCGTAAAGAAGTCGTGGTCAAAAACACTTTTTAACGCCAATTCAGGTTTGTCGTAACCTAATTGCTCAGGAGTTTCGATTCCGAGTTCATCCATGGTCGGTCGTATTTCGGAGAGGAGGTAGGGCCATACCGTTTTTACTTTCGGCCCGCATTTGAATTTGACGGCCTCAAGAAATCTGATAGCGAGGGCATAGTCGTTACAGCGGCGGCAAGCTTTCAACGCAGCTTTGATGATATTCGGATAAGGTATTAAATCCATACCGTGTAGATCGCACATCGCTTTTCTCACCTCCCATCCGTCGATGTTCGTTTTTTCGAAAAGAGCGACGTACGTACATTCGATATCTTCTTCCTTCATGTCCCCCATCGCTTTTCCTTGATTGAACACTGTCCGCACTGGAGGTAAATAAAATCTTTTTAAACCGAAAAAAAGTTTAAACATGATTAACGTTTCTCAGGAAAAAAAATTTGAAACAGCTGACTCAAATGCCCACTAAATCGAAGAATCTAAACGTTTTTCCGTGAACTCTTTTTGAACAATGAACTACACAGATATTTAAAATCACATGATATTTTGTTCTTGAAAATTCCGACATGCATGTTCATGCCTGCAGGGTTGAATATTCAAGCCCGATCTAAGTGCTTATTGAATATTTTAAAACTTCTCACGCGCTTGACAGTATGAAGATCTACGGAATGGTTAATTTTCTTTCTAAAAGCTGTGTGTTTTGTTGAATAGATTTGTATCCTTTTCTGTTATTACTATTTCCTTTCCTTTGCCTCCCCGTAACTCGAATAGTTCAGTCAAGGGCAAACTAATTCATTAGTGACCTCTATTCAAAATTCTTTTACGGTATGGAAATTCTTTTTGTCTCTTGTGATGCAGCGAGCGACAGTTTACTCGGGAAGTCGAGACTTAAACACTTCAATGTCAAGGATTGAATAACTAGTCGTGATTATTAGGCGCTAAAATTGAATTTTATAAAATCGCGATTCTTCTGGGAAAGAAAAATATTTTTTCTGGCAAACTGGCGACTGGCTTCAAGGAGTGCAGGGCGGTTTTTGGCAAAAAATGTGTAGAACACCCAAAAATCAACCTTGGAAATACTCCCAAATTTAAAAGGATGCCTCATATTCAAAAGATAGCGCAGAACGCCAAAAAGGGCGTAAAAACACCCAAAAATCCCGTTAAACAGGTGTTTCTTCACCAAAAGAAGTTTCTAGGAGAGCAGGTGGTTTTTGGCAAAAAATGTGTAGAACACCCGAAATCAAACTTGGAAATACTTCCAAATTTAAAAGGATGTTCCATATTCAAAAGATAGCGCAGAACGCCAAAAAGGGCGTAAAAACACCCAAAAATCCCGTTAAACAGGTGTTTCTTCACCAAAAGAAGTCTCTAGGAGAGCAGGGTGGTTTTTGGCAAAAAAATGTGTAGAACACCCGAAATCAAACTTGGAAATACTTCCAAATTTAAAAGGATGTTCCATATTCAAAAGATAGCGCAGAACGCCAAAAAGGGCGTATAAACACCAAAAAATCCCGTTAAACAGGTGTTTTTTCTTCACCAAAAGAAGTTTCTAGGAGAGCAGGGTGGTTTTATGCAAAAAATGTGTAGAACACCCAAAAATCAACCTTGGAAATACTCCCAAAAAAGGATGCCCCTTTTTCAAAAGATAGCGCACAACGCCAAAAAGGGCGTATAAACACCCAAAAATCCCGTTAAACAGGTGTTTCTTCGCCAAAAGAAGTTTCTTGAAGAGCAGGGTGGTTTTTGGCAAAAAATGTGTAGAACACCCAAAAATCAACCTTGGAAATACTTCCAAATTTAAAAGGTTGCTCCATATTCAAAAGATAGCGCAGATCGCCAAAAAGGGCGTATAAACACCCAAAAATCCCGTTAAACAGGTGTTTCTTCGCCAAAAGAAGTTTCTTGAAGAGCAGGGTGGTTTTTGGCAAAAAATGTGTAGAACACCCATAAATCAACCTTGGAAATACTCCCAAATTTAAAAGGATGCCTCATATTCAAAAGATAGCGCAGAACGCCAAAAAGGGCGTAAAAACACCCAAAAATCCCGTTAAACAGGTGTTTTTTCTTCACCAAAAGAAGTTTCTAGGAGAGCAGGGTGGTTTTATGCAAAAAATGTGTAGAACACCCAAAAATCAACCTTGGAAATACTCCCAAAAAAGGATGCCCCTTTTTCAAAAGATAGCGCAGAACGCCAAAAAGGGCGTATAAACACCCAAAAATCCCTTTAAACAGGTGTTTCTTCGCCAAAAGAAGTTTCTTGAAGAGCAGGGTGGTTTTTGGCAAAAAATGTGTAGAACACCCAAAAAGCAACCTTGGAAATACTTCCAAATTTAAAAGGTTGCTCCATATTCAAAAGATAGCGCAGAACGCCAAAAAGGGCGTATAAGCACCCAAAAATCCCGTTAAACAGGTGTTTCTTCGCCAAAAGAAGTTTCTTGAAGAGCAGGGTGGTTTTTGGCAAAAAATGTGTAGAACACCCAAAAATCAACCTTGGAAATACTCCCAAAAAAGGATGCCCCTTTTTCAAAAGATAGCGCAGAACGCCAAAAAGGGCGTATAAACACCCAAAAATCCCTTTAAACAGGTGTTTCTTCGCCAAAAGAAGTTCCTTGAAGAGCAGGGTGGTTTTTGGCAAAAAATGTGTAGAACACCCAAAAATCAACCTTGGAAATACTCCCAAAAAAGGATGCCCCTTTTTCAAAAGATAGCGCACAACGCCAAAAAGGGCGTATAAACACCCAAAAACCTCTTTAAACAGGTGTTTCTTCGCCAAAAGAAGTTTCTTGGAGAGCAGGGTGGTTTTATGCAAAAAATGTGTAGAACACCCAAAAATCAACCTTGGAAATACTCCCAAAAAAAGGATGCCCCTTTTTCAAAAGATAGCGCAGAACGCCAAAAAGGGCGTATAAACACCCAAAAATCCCGTTAAACAGGTGTTTCTTCACCAAAAGAAGTTTCTAGGAGAGCAGGGTGGTTTTTGGCAAAAAATGTGTAGAACTCCCAAAATCAAACTTGGAAATACTTCCAAATTGAAAAGGATGCTCCATATTCAAAAGATAGCGCAGAACGCCAAAAAGGGCGTATAAACACCCAAAAATCCCTTTAAACAGGTGTTTCTTCGCCAAAAGAAGTTTCTTGAAGAGCAGGGAGGTTTTTGACAAAAAATGTGTAGAACACCCAAAAATCAACCTTGGAAATACTCCCAAAAAAGGATGCCCCTTTTTCAAAAGATAGCGCAGAACGCCAAAAAGGGCGTAAAAACACCCAAAAATCCCGTTAAACAGGTGTTTTTTCTTCACCAAAAGAAGTTTCTAGGAGAGCAGGGTGGTTTTTGGCAAAAAATGTGTAGAACACCCAAAAAGCAACCTTGGAAACACTTCTAAATTTAAAAGGATGCTCCGTATTCAAAAGATAGCGCAGAACGCCAAAAAGGGCGTATAAACACCCAAAAATCCCGTTAAACAGGTGTTTCTTCGCCAAAAGAAGTTTCTTGAAGAGCAGGGTGGTTTTTGGCAAAAAATGTGTAGAACACCCAAAAATCAACCTTGGAAATACTCCCAAAAAAGGATGCCCCTTTTTCAAAAGATAGCGCAGAACGCCAAAAAGGGCGTATAAACACCCAAAATCCCGTTAAATAGGTGTTTCTTCGCCAAAAGAACCCATTTCTGGAAGATTGCAGACGTTAAAAAAACTACACTGTACAAAAACATTTTCTTCTTATCCTGTTATTATTTTATAATTAAGCCGGAACCAATTTTATTTTTTAACTCTAATTTCCCCTTGGATTTTTTCATAAAGACGAACCTGCCGTGCTACAAAGAAAAAAAAGGTTTACGTAAGAGGTCTGAATGCATTGCGGTTTAGCCTTGGGAGCAATTTCGGGCTGTTTAATCCCAAAGAGAGAGAGAAAAAACAAGGGAATCGTGTTTTGATTTACAATAGGTGCGTTTATGCCTTAGTAGAGTTTGATCTGCTTTTGAAAACTCCGTAGGTCAGTGATCAAGGTCTCTGCGGTCGTTGTGCAGCGAACGGGCTCAAAATGAACGTCAAGAATAAAAAGGCTTCCATTTATTTCCAATTAAAATGGCTTTTAAAATCGCAATTAGAAGGGCTCGTAAGTGCGGTTTTAACACGATTGTACGTGAGTTGAAAAAACAAAGTTGTCATGAGTATTTACAGCTTCCTCCTGAGCCAGGATACCGTTTGCTTGCGAGGAATTAATTTTTTTTCGTCTCCAGACTTCGGTGACTAAACTCTTTTTACGACCATAGAAAATATTTATATCCTCAAACCTCTTAAGAAACTTAAGAAAAAAAAAATTTTCGCAGTACACCCAGATAACTCAATTAGGCCACTCACGGCTTAAGGCCTTCCTTATCCTCGTTAAAACTATAAAAGCCTTCTAATTTAGAATTTATTTTCTTAACTTTCCAATGCCAACTCATTTAAATTTAACTCCCGACCTCCTGCATGCAGTTTATATTACCCCAGGACACGTATTGTCATCAATCTTTGTTTTTATTTAAACTTTAATACACCCAATCTCGAAAAGATTGCAGAAAATAGGTCTCAGGGTCAATTTAAACATGAAACCCTCTATTTTTATAAAACGAAATTTCATGTAAAACGTTTTTTAAAAGGAGGAATTCCTTTTTTTCTACGGCGGACCTATCCCCTTTAAGCTACCCCCTAAAAAAACGACGTCTGGGGACAAAACAACAGGAGGCTCAACGAATTGATATTAAGATACCTCATAAATATTTCAATTTTTTGTTCATCCTTACTTTATATTCTTGAATTTATTATTTTCTAGGCACTTTATAAATAACGACTCGCTAATGAGATTATTAATAAAACATTGGAGATGAAACCCTCAAATCTGAAATTTGGCTAAAAAAGGTAACTTTCGGCCTGAGGGTAATGCAATAACCTTTCTTTGAGAAAGGATCTACAGGGTGTCCGGAAACACATGGCAAGCGTCTGGGAGAGCGTTAAAAAGTGGTTTTACGAAAAAAAGTTAAATGTAAACCCCCCTTAATTTAAATCAAAGAATTTGATGGTGTAGTTTAAAATCCGCCTGGATATACAGGGTGTCCCAGACACAACCTAACTTCGTTATTTCAAATAAGAACCCCTATTTTTTATTTCAGATTCGTAATCTACGCAAAATTTCAAGTAGATTTGAGTACTCATATGACGATTTTGGACAACTTTTAAAAAATGTCAAATTTTAGCGTTTTTTGCTCTAAAATCCGTTAAAATTGACCTAGGAGACTCGTTTTTTTTTTAATTCCACTTATTTTTTCCCGAAGAATCCAACTGTCTCAAATTTGAGCATCTTCGCATTCTGCATCACGAGATTTCGTCGCTAATGGCCTTTTTTCAAGTTAGAACCCAAATTTTTAGTTCAGAAATGAAAATTAGCACTTGTTGAAAGGAATTTTTCTTTCGGACCACAAATTTTGAAAGAGCTACAGCGTCTTTTGTGTTTATGCATCAAAAATTAAAATTCCGTCAACAAATCGCTAATTTCCATTTTTGAAGTATGGAATTTGGAGTTAAACTTGAAAAAAGGCCATTAGCGACGAAATCTCGTGATGCTGAATGCGAAGATGCTCAAATTTGAGACAGTTGGATTCTTCGGGAAAAAATAAGTGGAATTAAAAAAAAAACGAGTCTCCTAGGTCAATTTTAACGGATTTTAGCGCAAAAAACGCTAAATTTTGACATTTTTTAAAAGTTGTCCAAAATCGTCATATGAGTACTCAAATCTACTTGAAATTTTGCGTAGATTACGAATCTGAAATAAAAAATAGGGGTTCTCATTTGAAATAACGAAGTTAGGTTGTGTCTGGGACACCCTGTATATCCAGGCGGATTTTAAACTACACCATCAAATTCTTTGATTTAAATTAAGGGGGGTTTACATTTAACTTTTTTTCGTAAAACCACTTTTTAACGCTCTCCCAGACGCTTGCCATGTGTTTCCGGACACCCTGTATATAGGAAGGGGAAGTATAACGGAGGGGAAGTAAAACGTAGGGAGAAGTTATGGGAGGGGAAGTATAACGGAGTGGTAAATATATGGGAGGGGGAAGTATAAGTGAGGGGAAGTACATGGGAGGGGGAAGTTTAAGTGAGGGGTAGTATAACAGAGGGTGAAGTATAACGGAGGGGGAAGTATAAGGGAATGAAAGTATAACGGAAGGGGATGTATAAGGGAGGGAAAGTATAAAGAAGAATTTTATTTTTTCGAAAAATTTTATAAGTTTATTTTCGAAAAATTTTTCGGGTTTTTTTTTTTGAAAATTTATGTTTTTTTTTTTTGGAAAATTTTTTAAGTGCCAAGGTAGAAATAATGGGCTCTTTGGCCTACGGATGTGCCTCTCGTAAAGGGTAGAAGTATAAAATTTCTCCCTACTAAAAAAATGATAATTTAAAAAGTGGCAATTTTTTTACACAAAAAATTTTTAAAAAATATAAGGAGTAATTGGTGAAAATTTGGTGAAAATCGGATTAACGGTGCGAATTTTTTAAAATTTCAAACAGACAATCTCCGCCATTTTTTCGAAATTCAAAAATTGCCCTCGTTACATTCTTCTTCTCCGACTAAGAAAGATTTTGTGAAAAGGTGAAAATCGGTTAAAAACTGTGTTCGTAAAGCAACAGACAAAGCAACAGAGAAAGTTGAGATCGGTAAAGATCAATATTCGATTTGACCCTCCGGGGTCTGGAAGACCCTTCCCCAAAAACCCGACGTCGAGGGTATCACAATAACTTCTTTAAGGAAGTTAGTAGAAGATTATAGGTGGTTTTATAAATTCTAGTCGCGCACAGGAAATTCTTTTTTAGGGTTTTTTTTATGACCGATTGTTCCGGTGATCAAAATATTTAATACATTAGCCGTAAAGGTAATAAAATTTTTTTAAGAATGAGAGAAAAATGCTTAAAAATCCGATAAAAAGGAGTTTCTTGGGCAAACAAAAACAGAGGAAAACTCACTAATAATTTGAAAATTCTAAATTTTTTTATATTTTTTTTTGTAAATCTAACTTTTTTATTTAATCTAACTTGTAAACTAATTAACCTTGTAAACTTGTAAATTAACCTTGTAAACTTGTAAATTAACCTTGTAAACTTGTAAATTAACCTTGTAAATTTGTAAATTAACCTTGTAAACTTGTAAATTAACCTTGTAAACTTGTAAATTAACCTTCTAACTTGTAAATTAACCTTGTAAACTTGTAAATTAACCTTGTAAACTTGTAAATTAACCTTTTAAACTTGTAAATCTAACATTTTTACTTAATATAACTTGTAAACTAATTAACCTTGTAAACTTGTAAATTAACCTTCTAACTTGTAAATTAACCTTCTAACTTGTAAATTAACCTTGTAAACTTGTAAATTAACCTTGTAAACTTGTAAATTAACCTTGTAAACTTGTAAATTAACCTTGTAAACTTGTAAATTAACCTTTTAAACTTGTAAATCTAACATTTTTACTTAATATAACTTGTTAACTAATTAACCTTGTAAACTTGTAAATTAACCTTGTAAACTTGTAAATTAAACTTGTAAATTAACCTTGTAAACTTGTAAATTAACCTTTTAAACTTGTAAATCTAACATTTTTACTTAATATAACTTGTTAACTAATTAACCTTGTAAACTTGTAAATTAACCTTGTAAACTTGTAAATTAAACTTGTAAACTTGTAAATTAAACTTGTAAATTAACCTTGTAAACTCGTAAATTAACCTTGTAAACTCGTAAATTAACCATGTAAACTTGTAAATTAACCTTGTAAACTTGTAAATTAACCTTGTAAACTTGTAAATTAACCTTGTAAACTTGTAAATTAACCTTGTAAACTTGTAAATTAACCTTGTAAACTTGTAAATTAACCTTGTAAACTTGTAAATTAACCTTGTAAACTTGTAAATTAACCTTGTAAACTTGTAAATTAACCTGGTAAACTTGTAAATTAACCTTGTAAACTTGTAAATTAACCTTGTAAACTTGTAAATTAACCTTCTAACTTGTAAATTAACTTTGTACACTTGTAAATTAACCTTCTAACTTGTAAATTAACCTTGTAAACTTGTAAATTAACCTTCTAACTTGTAAATTAACCTTTTAAACTTGTAAATCTTACATTTTTACTTAATATAACTTGTTAACTAATTAACCTTGTAAACTTGTAAATTAAACTTGTAAATTAACCTTGTAAACTTGTAAATCTAACTTTTTTATTTAATCTAACTTGTAAACTAATTAACCTTGTAAACTTGTAAATTAACCTTCTTACTTGTAAATTAACCTTGTAAACTTGTAAATTAACCTTGTAAACTTGTAAAGTAACCTTTTAAACTTGTAAATCTAACATTTTTACATAATATAACTTGTTAACTAATTAACCTTGTAAACTTGTAAATTAACCTTGTAAACTTGTAAATTAACCTTGTAAACTTGTAAATTAACCTTGTAAACTTGTAAATTAACCTTGTAAACTTGTAAATTAACCTTGTAAACTTGTAAATTAAACTTGTAAACTTGTAAATTAAACTTGTAAATTAACCTTGTAAACTCGTAAATTAACCTTGTAAACTCGTAAATTAACCATGTAAACTTGTAAATTAACCTTGTAAACTTGTAAATTAACCTTGTAAACTTGTAAATTAACCTTGTAAACTTGTAAATTAACCTTGTAAACTTGTAAATTAACCTTGTAAACTTGTAAATTAACCTTGTAAACTTGTAAATTAACCTTGTAAACTTGTAAATTAACCTTGTAAACTTGTAAATTAACCTGGTAAACTTGTAAATTAACCTTGTAAACTTGTAAATTAACCTTGTAAACTTGTAAATTAACCTTCTAACTTGTAAATTAACTTTGTACACTTGTAAATTAACCTTCTAACTTGTAAATTAACCTTGTAAACTTGTAAATTAACCTTCTAACTTGTAAATTAACCTTTTAAACTTGTAAATCTTACATTTTTACTTAATATAACTTGTTAACTAATTAACCTTGTAAACTTGTAAATTAAACTTGTAAATTAACCTTGTAAACTTGTAAATCTAACTTTTTTATTTAATCTAACTTGTAAACTAATTAACCTTGTAAACTTGTAAATTAACCTTCTTACTTGTAAATTAACCTTGTAAACTTGTAAATTAACCTTGTAAACTTGTAAAGTAACCTTTTAAACTTGTAAATCTAACATTTTTACATAATATAACTTGTTAACTAATTAACCTTGTAAACTTGTAAATTAACCTTGTAAACTTGTAAATTAACCTTGTAAACTTGTAAATTAACCTTGTAAACTTGTAAATTAACCTTGTAAACTTGTAAATTAACCTTGTAAACTTGTAAATCTAACTTTTTTACTTAATGTAACTTGTAATCTAATTAACCTTGTAAACTTGTAAATTAACCTTGTAAATCTTGTAAATCTAACTTGCTGTAAAGAGCTTTATGCTCATGGCAAATTGGCAAATAAATTATTATTATTATTATTAAAAAAGTATGGATTCTTTGAGGACTAAATAAAAGTTTTTAAAAAGGAAATTCGAGGAAAGTTTAAGTATCCCCAAAAAGGAATTGAGTTAAGCACTCTCATTTCTAGTGTGTAAAGTAGGCTTTTACGTCAGAGATGGAGATAAAGAAATACCTAACAAGTTTGTGGCAATATTTTGAATCGAACTCGAATACCTTGAAAAGTTGCATTTGTGCCACGTCTGGGTCTAGCGAGAACTATTTGGCACCGCATCCCAACTAGACGCCAGACATAGGAAACATATTCATTTATACTTTACGAGACTTGTAGGAAAATAAAGGTACTTGCTTGGAAGAGCTTCCAACGAAAACTTCCTTAAAGAGAAGTAAAAATATAGGACGGGGAAGTATAACGGAGGGGGAAGTATAAAAGTAGGGAAAATGTAAGGGAGGGGAAGTATGACGGAGGGGGAAGTATAACGGAGGGGGCAGTTTTTTCAAAAAATTTTCCGAGTTTTTTTTTTCCCGAAAAATATAAGTTTTTTTTTCGAAAATTTTTCTATGTATCAAGGTAGAAACAATGGGATTTTTGCTTAAGAGAGGTCCCTCTCGTTAGGCGTGAAAGTATGGAATTTCTGCCTACTAAAATGATAATTAATGTAAAAAAATGCCTTTTTTTTACACCCAAAAATCTTAAAAAATATTGGGAGTAATTGGTGAAAATTTGGTGAAAATCGATCCAACGTGCAACGGTTCGAATCGGCGAATTTTTAAAAATTTCAAACAGACGGAGGGGTAAGTATATGGGAGGGGAAGTATAAGGAAGGGGAAGTATAACGGTGGGGAAGTATAACGGAGGAGAAGTATAAGGGACGGGAAGTATAACGGAGGGGAAGTATAACGGAGGGGAAGTATAACGGAGGGGTAAGTATAAAGGAGGGGAAATATAAAGGAGTCGAGGGTATCACAATAACTTCTTTAAGGAAGTTTAAACAAAAAAAACTATCTAAATCCGGTCAATACTTTTAAAAACTAACAAAAAAAGTTTTTTTTTCTCCTTGGCACACTTTTTTGATTGATTATCGCAGTGTTCATAATCTAAACAAAAAGAGAGAAAAAGTAAAAAAAGTATATTTTTTAAAAATTTTTGCACGGTTTTATATTAAGAAAATGTATCTATTGCCAATTTGGCACAAAGAGTGGCTACGCTGAGATGATTATTTGCATAAGAAATTTACTATTTACACCTTTAAGTTTATTTGTAGACCGATAATAAAGGCTAAATATAATATTTTTGGGTTGTGCTGAACGATTAGTTGGCAAAACGATTGCCACGGTTTTCTCGAGGAAAAATAAAACGAAATTATGTGCATGGGGAAGTTTAGAGTTGAAATTCGTACTTCCGTGAAAGTTAAAAGGACGTTTTTTGTGAGTCAAAGACGTTGGACTTCATGAATGATCTTGACCGTAGATCGCGGGTGAAAGTGGGGGCGAACGCGGTGGAAGCCGGCCGGGCCCTGGAGGTGGCCGGGAGGGGAGGCCCTCCGCCCGGCTCCCCGTTTTATCGAGAGGGTCGAAAGTTGTCAGTTCTTTTCTAAATCTACGCGAGTGAACCTCCCGGGATTTATTTTTTCAAAAAATAACGGAAAACGAAACGAATCGTCTTTTTGACCCCAACTTTTAACACGATCAACACCCTCAATTTTCACCAATTTTTCTTTTGGTAAGTAAAAAAAAAAAATTACAATTATTTAAACAATTTTAAAATCGCCTAAACCGATTTGCAAGTGAAAGCTAAAATAAACAATTTTACCCTATTTTTCATTCTATTTTAAATTATCTTCCTCATTAGAGAAATCCAAAATCGGAATCATTCAGGCAATAAAATTTATCAAAAATTTTTTTTTCTTCCTTAAAAAAATTATTGAGGCAGTATCGTCTCTGCAGCGATACGTACTTGACCGGCCTTAACCTCGGGGAATGATCGTAAAAATTATAAAAGATAATTATCATACAAAGACATAAAAAAATCCGAGATTATTAAGTTTAAAAAACTGCAAAAATATTTAAAATTTTTTTTCTTAATCCTCTGATCGCCCTGATCACCAGGTTTGCGGGGTAGCTTCCGCCAAAACAACCCGATTACTTTCGTTGAACAAAAAAGATATAATCATGGATTAATTTTTTAATCGCCGTGATTAAACTCGTCGTTAATATCTGCACAAAACTATTTTTTAAATCTAACAATTCGTAATTTACCTTTAGGGATCTATAAGGCCCTCTCTTAAAAACCATATATGGAGGGTAATCCAATAACTTTTCTTTGAGAAAATTAAAGTATTTTTCCTTATTATTATTAGGTGTACAAAATGAAACTCAGCCACAGTGTAAATTTGAATTTTGTAATTTTAGCCGAGTTTCATTTTGTACACCTAGTTGTTCATTTTTTCAAAATTTTGAACATTTTAGGCGTTAAAGTCCATCATAAGTTGACCTTCTCCGTGTAAGAAGGTTGTTGAAGTATAACCATTAAGAAGGTTAATTTTTAAAGGCTTGTAACTCGTAAACCGTTACAGATATTGAAAAAATGCACTAAATAAAATCTGTTGGAAATTGAATTCTCTTTAATTTTTATTCTATTCATTTTTTCTCTAGGACGCACTGTTTTCAAGATAAATTTATTTAAAAAAATTATTTTCCAAAAATGGTGCATCCTAGAAAAAAATAAGTACAAATTTATAGAGAATTAAATTTCCTACAATTTTTATTTATTAGGTGCACAAAATGAAACTCAGCCACAGGGTAAATTTGAATTTTGTAGATTTTAGCCGAGTTTCATTTTGTACACCTAATATTAAGGGAACATTAGGACAGCTGGATGCAATAGGTTTGAATAGGCGGTGACTTCATTATTATAATATATTTGAATTTGACCCTCATAATCATCACAAATCGATTCAAATCTATTGCACCCAGCTGATCTATTCACTAATCTTTCAAAACTTTTAGGCTGAGAAGGGGTGTCTTGGGAAATAGGGGGAGTTAAAATCTTGAAAGAAATGGGAGAAAGAAATGGAACCTTTTTGGTCCCCTATATTTTGATTAAATTTTAAGAGTTCGATGATCTTTTTAATGAGGATCTAAATAAGCAGTAAAAGGCGTAAACTGTGTCCGATTGGCGGTTGGAAAGGG
This sequence comes from Orius insidiosus, assembly GCA_014119065.1. NCBI lineage: Eukaryota > Metazoa > Arthropoda > Insecta > Hemiptera > Anthocoridae > Orius > Orius insidiosus. Next base: position 10,861 of record JACGAQ010000188.1, on the reverse strand, counting down.
AATTATTAGTTGATACTTCACACTCTTTTGTCGCGCTCCATTGTGGGGTTTATCGAACGCGTGCCTTTTCAAAAACTTGCGTTTCTCTTAATTTTTTTGAAGATGCTCTAATTTTTTCACGTTCACCAAAAGAGCCGATACTAAAATAGGTAAACTTGGCAGAGAAACAAACAGAAAGTCACAATGCAGTTTATTATTAAACGGAAACCTGCGACTGGGACGTTTATTTTAATTTTCGAGGCATTGATATTCATAAGAGCGTCCGTTATTTTTTTTTTAGTGTAATCTCCTTCCATTTTAAGTCGTTAAGGGTAAATAAGGGAATTGATAAAATGCTGTATGACAGAAAAAATGTTTTGATATGAAGTTTATCAGAAAAAAGGGTGTTTATATTATAAAAAAAAAAACTAAACGATAGTCTCCCTAAGTTTTTTTTATGTCCTGATGAGATATTGAAATATTTAAAAATTACTGTTAGATTTCAATTTTGTTCCCCAAAGTCCTAATCCATCGTTGGATTGTACTGAAGGTCAAGAACTATGATCCATTTATGATAGTAGAGACGTATAATTTCTGCAGGTTACTTTTTGAAAAGTTAAAAGAACCGTTAAGTTTATGGGACGATGATGAGGTTTCACCTTACGCCGAAAATTACCCGATTTTATATCGAAGTTGTAAAATTGTTTTCCTTTTTTGGAGGAAGAGAAAAAAAGGACAGAATTCCTTTTCATATAAAATATCTCTTTTTGATGAATGTTATAAACTGGAAAAACACTCTGGGTCAAAATTACTACGATGAAACGGAGCCCTGGCGTGAGTCAAAGTCTTTGATCACTGACCCACGAAGGCCAATTTTCTCTTCTCAACCCAGGAAACCCCGGAAATGGGCCCTGGCTTTCGGCAAATCCACGTTTTTTAGGAACTTCCAGGTATTTCTTCACCTGATTATTTTTCTCTCCCTTAAGGAGGTATGATGGTTTTTAAGTGAGTTGCTTTGCGAATTTTTGGTTGTTAACAACGGTTTTCGGTTTTTCCCTTCTATCTCGGAAACCGTCGCTCAAAACGAAAAAATGTTTTAAGTAAAAGTTGTAGGCACTGGAATTTACTACATTAATTATATTATTACTTTTTCTGTCAGAGCAATACTCTAGGAGATATGGAAGTATTTAAGTTGGTTGCTTTGCAAATTTTTCGTTGTTAACAACGGTTTTCGGTTTTTCCCTTTTATCTCGGAAACCGTCGCTCAAAACGAAAAAATGTCATAAGTAAAAGTCGTAGCTACAAAAATTTCCTACAAAAAAGACCTCATTGGTTTTTTTGTCAGAGCAATACTTAAGGAGATATGAGGGTTCTTAAGTGGTTGCTTTGCAAATTTTTCATTATGAGCAACGGTTTTCGGTTTTTCCCTTCTATCTCGGAAACCGTCGCTCAAAACGAAAAAAAGTCCTAACTAAAAGTTGTAGGTACAAAGATTTCCTACAAAAATTTCTTTATTCATTATTTGCGTAAGAGCAATATTTAAGGAGTTATGAGGTTGAAACTAATAATCCTACCGAGCCTGTCTGAAAACTTAAAACCTTCATATCTCCTAAAATATTGCTCGGACGGAAAAAACTAATAAAATATTTTATGTAGTAAATTTCCGTAGCTACAACTTTTACTTAAGACATTTTTTCGTTTTGAGAGACGGTTTCCACGATAGAAGGGAAAAACCGAAAACCGTTGCTCACAACGAAAAATGTACAAAGCAATTAACTTAAAACCCTCATATCCCCTTAATTAAGGTTGCAAAATATATTCCATTTCGAAATTCTGCAAGTTTGAAAGAATTTTTATGACCTTTTTTCCCTCTAACACCCGCGATTTCTAAATTTCATCATTTTAAAAAAAGTCTTTTAGAGCAGATAAAAGTTGATTTTCTTCTGTAACTGTCACGCTTAGTACGACCTTGACGGAAAGGAGCCCTTTAACTCAGTAATTCTATCTTTCCGTGAGAAATTAAAGCCCTTTCTTTTTCTCTCTCCCGCAAAATTGGAAAAACGCGATCTCAAATTGCGTCTAGACACAACCGCAGCACTATTATAAAGAAAAATTTACATAATAAATTAAATAGTCTATAAACATTTTAAAGCTTTCTATCTGCCTTATCGTTCTGACATGTAGTCTAAAAAACCCCTTTTGTCATACAATACCCGTAGAAAAAGCGGTTCTTGTCCACTTTTTATTCGATTTATTAGATTACTCGAGGAACTGACAGTATGCAAAATATGGAAAAAGCGGTTTCTCTTTTGAAAAAAAAATGTTTCTACTGCAATCCTCAAATTATCCCTTTATTTCCTTCTTCTAATGCCCAACAAAATCGGATGCGTATAGATTTTTATCGTGAGACGCAGTAATTATTTTGACCCCTCAACCGTACAGCCACTCCCACAGATTTTTTTTTTGAGGATCCCTCTTTGCTACTTGATGACTTTAACGACATTTGCGGTATCCCGGGTAAAATTAGGGACGGTTCATGGCTTCAAAAAGAGGCTAATCGCCTTAAAAAAAACGTTCAATTAGCGTTTCTATTTTTGGCTCGAGGTAAAAAAAGATTGTTGTGATAAAAAACAAGCATTTATTAAAAAAAACTGATGACGTCAATGAAATACGCAAATGATTGAAAATGATTGTCCGACTTTCCTCAAGTTCATTCTCTTTGAGCAGACCTTCATCGACTGATTTCAAATTAAAAATCTTTTTCCTAAGAAAAATTTTATTATTTTAAATATCCTAAAACTGAGTAAAACCTGATTTTTCCTGGTATTCTATCTCAAACCGTCTAGGAGCTATGATTTTTCTAGGAAAATTCTAATTTTTTTCTTGAAAGTGGGTCTGTGATTAAAAAATGTAATGTAAAATTCTCCGGAGATTACCATTGCCAGTTGAATGGCTATACCATTCCACTGGCGATGGCTGTACCATTCCACTGGCGATGGCTGTACCATTGCACCGACGATGGCTGTACCATTGCACCGACTGTACCATTCCACCGACGATGGCTGTACCATTCCACCGACGATGGCTGTACCATTGCCAGTGGAATGGCTATACCATTGCACCGACGATGGCTGTACCATTGCACCGACGATGGCTGTACCATTGCACCGACGATGGCTGTACCATTGCACCGACGATGGCTGTACCATTGCCAGTGGAATGGCTATACCATTGCACCGACGATGGCTGTACCATTGCACCGACGATGGCTGTACCATTGCACCGACGATGGCTGTACCATTGCACCGACGATGGCTGTACCATTCCACCGACGATGGCTGTACCATTGCACCGACGATGGCTGTACCATTGCACCGACGATGGCTGTACCATTGCACCGACGATGGCTGTACCATTGCAGTGGAATGGCTATACCATTGCACCGACGATGGCTGTACCATTGCACCGACGATGGCTGTACCATTGCACCGACGATGGCTGTACCATTGCACCGACGATGGCTGTACCATTGCACCGACGATGGCTGTACCATTGCCAGTGGAATGGCTATACCATTGGAGTTGCTTTACTTGGTTTTAAAAAGTCCGAAATGTTGATGTAACACGAGATATTGACGGTTTTTGTGGGGGGAAAACGTGACTTTTGTGTCTAAAAAAATCGTTACTCATGTCGGCAAACTAGTTCGAACAATCGAAATGAAAGATTTGCCGAATGGTCATTTTGACCCCCTGTCTATAAGACCCATTTCTGTAACAGCACTGTATGCTCCAATCTGAGAACGTGCAGTTGAAAGATGTAGGTTGTAAGGTGACCTTGACTGGTACAAAGGTCGTCTGGACGAATTTGGATAAATGTCAACGTGCTTATCGGTCTCGACACCGGGGTTAACAATGACGTCCAGATGGTCAGAAATCCCCACGGAGCCTCGGTCAACCGGTTCCGATTTCTTGCTCGGCCGCGAACCGTATTTGTTGGACTTTCCTTCGCGTGTTTTTTTTTCCACTCCTCCCTTCACCTTGAAATCATCTCAAAGTCGTTTTAAATGTCTTTTCAATTTCGATTTTTCACTTTTTGAAGGCCAATTGTCGGCGGAAAAAAAAATTTTTTTTTTCATTCTGCAAGTACATACCAATTTTAAGTTACGCCCGATAATCATCAGAATAAAAGAAATTGCTTCTAAAAATAGCTTTTTTTTTTTCAATTTCCGACGTGTTATTCCATTGATAGAAAATTTTTTTTTGTGCAAAAAATGAAGACAACTTTACTTGTATTCACAATGTTTTTAAAATTTACATCTCTTAGCGAATTTTACTTTTCCGAAGTATGAAGAAATTTTCAAAATTATTAGGTGTACAAAATAAAACTCAGCCACAGGGTAAATTTGAATTTTGTAGATTTTAGCCGAGTTTCATTTTGTACACCTAGTAGTTCATTTTTTCAAAATTTTAAACATTTTAGGAATTAAAGTCCATCAAAAGTTGACCTTCTCCGTATAGAAGGTTATTGAAGGATAACCATTAAGAAGGTTAATTTTAAAAGGCTTGTAAATCGTAAACCGTTACAGATATTGAAAAAATGCACTAAATAAAATCTGTTGGAAATTTAATTCTCTTTAATTTTTATTCTATTCATTTTTTCTCTAGGCGCACTGTTTTCAAGATAAATTTATTTAAAAAAAAAATTATTTTCCAAAAATGGTGCATCCTAGAAAAAATAATGAAGTACAAATTTATAGAGAATTAAATTTCCTACAATTTTATTTATTAGGTGTACAAAATGAAACTCAGCCACAGGGTAAATTTGAATTTTGTAGATTTTAGCCGAGTTTCATTTTGTACACCTAGTAGTTCATTTTTTCAAAATTTTAAACATTTTAGGAATTAAAGTCCATCAAAAGTTGACCTTCTCCGAATAAGAAGGTTATTGAAGGATAACCATTAAGAAGGTTAATTTTTAAAGGCTTGTAAATCGTAAACCGTTACAGATATTGAAAAAATGCACTAAATAAAATCTGTTGGAAATTTAATTCTCTTTAATTTTTATTCTATTCATTTTTTTCTAGGGCGCACTGTTTTCAAGATAAATTTATTTAAAAAAAAAATTATTTTCCAAAAATGGTGCATCCTAGAAAAAAATAATGAAGTACAAATTTATAGAGAATTAAATTTCCTACAATTTTTATTTATTAGGTGTACAAAATGAAACTCAGCCACAGGGTAAATTTGAATTTTGTAGATTTTAGCCGAGTTTCATTTTGTACACCTAGTAGTTCATTTTTTCAAAATTTTAAACATTTTAGGAATTAAAGTCCATCAAAAGTTGACCTTCTCCGAATAAGAAGGTTATTGAAGGATAACCATTAAGAAGGTTAATTTTTAAAGGCTTGTAAATCGTAAACCGTTACAGATATTGAAAAAATGCACTAAATAAAATCTGTTGGAAATTTAATTCTCTTTAATTTATTCTATTCATTTTTTCTCTAGGACGCACTGTTTTCAAGATAAATTTATTTAGAAAAAAAAATATTTTCCAAAATGGTGCATCCTAGAAAAAATAATGAAGTACAAATTTATAGAGAATTAAATTTCCTACAATTTTTATTTATTAGGTGTACAAAATGAAACTCAGCCACAGGATAATTTGAATTTTGTAGATTTTAGCCGAGTTTCATTTTGTACAATTGGATCATTATGAAAGCGCTAGAAGGCCGCAATTATAGGTATCACATATTCAAAATTTCTATCAGTGTTTTTTTTTCAAGAAGTTTGGTAAGTATGGAAGTATTTAAGTTGGTTGCTTTGCAAATTTTTCGTTGTTAACAACGGTTTTCGGTTTTTCCCTTCTATCTCGGAAAACGTTCAAAACGAAAAAAACGTCTCAAGTAAAAGTCGTAGCTACGGAAATTTCCTACAAAAAGACCTCATTGGTTTTTTGTCAGAGCAATACTTAAGGAGATATGAGGGTTCTTAAGTGAGTTGCTTTGCAAATTTTTCGTTGTGAGCAACGGTTTTCGGTTTTACCCTTTTATCTCGGAAACCGTCGCACAAAACGAAAAATGTCCTAATTAAAAGTTGTAGATACTAAAATTTACTACAAAATATCTTATTAGTTTTTTCCGTCAGAGCAATACTTTAGGAGATATGGAAGTATTTATGTTAGTTGCTTTGCAAATTTTCGTTGTTAACAACGGGTTTTCGGTTTTTTCCCTTCTATCTCGGAAACCGTCGCTCAAAACGAAAAAACGTCTTAAGTAAAAGTCGTAGCTACGGAAATTTCCGACAAAAAAGACCTCATTGGTTTTTTTGTCAGAGCAATACTTAAGGAGATATGAGGGTTCTTAAGTGAGTTGCTTTGCAAATTTTTCGTTGTGAGCAACGGTTTTCGGTTTTTCCCTTCTATCTCGGAAACCGTCGCTCAAACGAAAAAAAGTAAAAGTTGTAGGTACAAAGATTTCCTACAAAAATTGTTTTATTTATTATTTGCGAAAGAGCAATATTTAAGGAGTTATGAGGTTAAAACTAATAATCCTACAGAGCCTGTCTGAAAACTTAAAACCTTCATATCTCCTAAAATATTGGTCTGACGGAAAAAACCAATAAAATATTTTATGTAGTAAATTCCCGTAGCTACAACTTTCACTTAGGACATTTTTTCGTTTTGAGCGACGGTTTCCAAGATAGAAGTGAAAAACCGTTGCTCACAACGAAATATGTACAAAGCCCTCATATCCCCTTAAAAAAACATAATAGATTACATCGCCAAATTTTCCTTCGCCTAGTTTAGAATGGAACTTCATGTCCTTTCTAGGTATATCGCGGAGTTCGTTGACTTCTGCGTTCATAAGCTGACCGTACGACGAAGCGGAACTGCTCGCTCCTACTGAAGGCGGTGGCGAAAGCGGTACAGGAGGCGCCTTCTGTATTATTTCTGTGGCCGCATAATATTTCTCGATTGGCGGCGGCGGAGGGACAGGTGGCGGCTTTGGAAAAAAATTATGAATCGGCGGAAGAGTTCTTAGCGGTGTCGATACGAAGCTGGGTGTCGTCTGGCTATTTACAAGCGGAACTGCATACTCTTGAACAATATCAGGAACTTCTACAACAAACTTAGAATTTTTTTCAATTTTTCATGCATACCAGAATAATCGGTGTTTCCACCCCTCTTTGAACAGGCTGAAAACCATACATGTTTATGTTGGCAAATGGTTCATGATACAAAATATTTTTTTTCAGGATCATCCCTTGAAACTTGTCCGTAAACGTGGCCATTTGAATTCATCTTCCCACGTACGTGAAGCTCCTAAAAAAAATTGATTAATAATTTAAAAAGTTGAATTTTTAGTTACGTTTTTTTCAGCGATGAAATTGTTTGAAGTGGAATTCTGTGCTTTGGCTTTTCGTGTGCGGATTACGATGAAGACGATGGCTGCCAGAAGGAGGAGTATAACCGTGGTTAAAGCTCCGATTAAAAGGCCGACGAGTTGCTTCGATTCGGGCTCTTTAGGACCTCCTACGTTCATCCCACTCGTACTTACTAAAACATTGATTACATTTTATTTTTAACTTCTAAATTTGTTACTAATTAACCTAAAGTAATAACCTAAACTAACTTGTTAGTAACTAACCTAAACTAACTTGTTAGTGACTAACCAAAACTAACTTGTTAGTAGTGTCCTTACAATCGGTAATATAGGAAAGAATAACTTATTAGTAACTAACCTAAACTAACTTGTTAGTAACTAACCCTAACTTGTTATTGTAGTAACTAACCTAAACTAACTTGTTAGTAACTAACCTAAACTAACTTGTTATTGTAGTAACTAACCTACACTCCTTACCTTAGTAAGTAACCTAAACTAACCTAAACTAACTTGTTAGTTACTAACCTAAACTCCTTACAATCGGTATAATAGGAAAGAATAACTTGTTAGTAACTAACCTAAACTAACTTGTTAGTAACTAACCTAAACTAACTTATTGTAGTAACTAACCTAAACTAACTTGTTAGTAACTAACCTAAACTAACTTGTTATTGTAGTAACTAACCTACACTCCTTACCTTAGTAAGTAACCTAACTAACCTAAACTAACTTGTTAGTTACTAACCTAAACTCCTTACAATCGGTATAATAGGAAAGAATGTTAGTAACTAACCTAAAACAACTTTTTAGTACTAACCTAAACTAACTTGTTAGTTACTAACCTAAACTCCTTACAACTAACCTAAACTAACTTGTTAGTAACTAACCTACTCCTTACAATCGGTATAATAGGAAAGAATAACATGTTAGTAACTAACCTAACTAACTTGTTAGTAACTACCTAACTAACTTGTTAGTTACTAACTTTAACTAACTTGTTAGTTACTAACCCAAACTAACTTGTTAGTAACTAACCTAAACTAACTTGTTAGTAACTAACCTAAACTAACTTGTTAGTAACTAACCTAAAATCCTTACAATCGGTATAATTGGAAAGAATAACGTCATGTTAGTAACTAACCTAACTAACTAGTTAGTTACTAACCTAAACTAACTTGTTAGTTACTAACCCAAACTAACTTGTTAGTAACTAACCTAAACTAACTTGTTAGTAACTAACCTAAACTAAATTGTTAGTAACTAACCTAAACTAACTTGTTATTTACTAACCTAAACTAACTTGTTAGTAACTAACCTAAACTACTTGTTAGTTACTAACCTAAACTAACTTGTTAGTAACTAAACTAACTTGTTAGTAACTAACCTAAACTAACTTGTTAGTAACTAACCTAAACTAACTTGTTAGTAACTAACCTACACTTATAATCGGTATAATAGGAAAGAATAACTTTTTAGTAAATAACCTAAACTAACTTATTTACTAACCTAAACTAACTTTAGTAAATAACTTATACTAACCTAAACTCCTTACAATCGGTGTAATAGGAAAGAATAACTTGTAGTAATCTAAACTAACTTTTAATCACTAACCTAAACTAACTTAGTAACTAACCTAAAATCCTTACAATCGGTATAATTGGAAAGAATAACTGTTAGTAACTAACCTAACTAACTTGTTAGTTACTAACCTAAACTAACTTGTTAGTTACTAACCTAAACTAACTTGTTAGTTACTAACCTAAACTAACTTGTTAGTTACTAACCCAAACTAACTTGTTAGTAACTAACCTAAACTAACTTGTTAGTAACTAACCTAAACTAACTTGTTAGTAACTAACCTAAACTAACTTGTTAGTAACTAACCTAAACTAAATTGTTAGTAACTTACCTAAACTAACTTGTTAGTAACTAACCTAAAACTTACTTGTTAGTTACTAACCTAAACTAACTTGTTAGTAACTAACCTACACTCCTTACAATCGGTATAATAGGAAAGAATAACTTGTTAGTAACTAACCTAAACTAACTTGTTAGTAACTAACTAAACTAACTTGTTAGTAACTAACCTAAACTAACATTTTAGTTACTAACCTAAACTAACTTGTTAGTAACTAACCTAAACTAAATTGTTAGTAACTAACCTAAACTAATGTTAGTAACTAACCTACACTCCTTAATCGGTATAATAGGAAAGAATAACTTGTTGTAACTAACACATAAACTAACTTGTTAGTTACTAACCTAAACTAACTTGTTAGTTACTAACCTAAACTCCTTACAATCGGTATAATAGGAAAGAAAATGATGGGCCTAGTACCCAACATGGTGTACCCAACATTGAGGACTTCGTTCTGCCCTTGTGTGCTATGAATCTATGCCATGCTATCGATGGCATATCTTCACTATCGGTTAAGATAAGTTCCTTAGGCCCAAAGGATCAAACGAAAACCGTACGAAAAAGTAACAAACCGCATTTTCGTGGGTTATCAGCTGCTGTGCATACCTGTTTTTTTGGCATCTTCTTTACTCGGAGTTGTATGTACGGCATCCCGTTGAAGCGGGACGTCTTTATTTGTGTCCACAGGAGGTTCTATGTGATTATCGAATGATTCTTCCGTGATGTTCCCAGGCATGGCAACTGAACAAAACAAAATTGAGAGTTAGCTGAAGATATGGCAATTTCTGTTGTTATTAAAATACAATGAGGTAACAAAATAAAATCTGTAATACGCTAATAATAGGTTGGAATAAGGATGGACTGAGAATAAACCCAACTGTTGAGTTGATGATTGATGATTTCCTTTCAAAACCGGCCGGGGAGCCTGTCAAAGGGATTCGTGAATCTTTTTTTCCCCTTTATGTTTTGTCTATCTGTTATGAATGGAGTGACGAAACGCTGTGGGATGAGTGGTAACTTCTAGTTTTCGTCTCGGTCCCTTAAGGAGGATTTCACGGCAAATTAGATTTTTCAAAAGGTGTAGAAACGTCCGTTAATACGCCATCACGCCGAAATCCGTTAAAAATTCGTTCACATGTCACTTTTTAAAAAAAATGTTCTTCCAGGAAAGGTTTCCTGTTATTCGGATTTCCATAAACAAGATTGGAAGAGGATGAGTTGAAACTTTGTCATTTCATCTACCTAAGTGCTTAGATAATGTTTTTAATTAGTAACTTCTCGTGGAAAATGACGCCATCATGTTTTAGTAGTTACGCGATTTATGCTTTGAATCCAGAAGAGAAGATTTTCTCCATCTTTCGACCGAGAAAAACCTTTATAAGGAGTTTTTCGGCCGATTAACACACTTTCGGCATCTTTTTGTGTATAATTTGCCAAAAAAAACAAAGGTTTATGCAACTTTTTCGGCGACCTGTTGGCCAACCACGTATACCAAATTTTCGGTCTCTCCCCCGGTTTTCCGGCCTCAATTTTACCCAAATTCAAGGAGTTTTCTTGTTTTCGGCCGAAAAACAGCAACACTC
>JACGAQ010000187.1:0-255623 GCA_014119065.1 Orius insidiosus | reverse complement strand
TTAAAAGCTCGTTTTTCCATCGGATAAATTAGAAAAGTTCTATCTCTAAAATTAGATAAAAGTGTTTCTTCAAGAAGACTCTTCGTAGGGAAAATCACAATGGTAATTTGCTGCCCTTCTCCTTCTAAAACCTTATGTCGCCCTAGGGTCGATACTTGGGACAATCAAGTTTCCGATCATGGCAAAGTTAGTTTCCGATTCTGTTTTCTCAAGGCGGGGCATCCGTCTTTCCAACAGAAACTTGTACAATTTCAAAATCAAGTTCTACGGTTCAAATATTTTATGTACTACATGCGTAACATTAATTTTAGCCGGAAGTTAACGATGTAGTTAATAACCAGCGTGTGGCTCTCGTGTCGGACGGATTCTCCAAGGTTTTAGCGGCTTTACGAAGGGGTTGAAGAGAAAGCAGTTTAATAACAACTTTCCTACATGGAGTTATGCCTTGGGAGTTTCAACTGCTACAAGTTGAAAACTTCACCTTTTTTTAGCCAACTTTAAATGATGGAATGGCCCGAATGATATTTAAAAACGTGTATTTCAGAGATTTGGCGTAGGTGCCACCTATTTTAAGTCAAGTATTTTTTTTTAGTCCTACCTTTTTAAATCTGAATTAATTTATTTTGCTAAAGTTAACTTTCATGGCGAATTTTATTCAAAGAGCAAATTTTGAGCTTAAAAAATTTCCAGATATCACAAAACTTGTGGAGATGCGTTTTATCTTCCTTTCAAAAATGCGATAACCGCAAATCAACGAAATATTTTATAAAATTCAATCATAAGGCGGATCAAATTCAACCAGTGTTACAGAGGGAAGATGCCTAAAATTACTTTCCTATATTTGAGCACTACAAATAGTCGCAAATTTTTTTACAAAAGCTAGTTGTCTTTAGTTTGGAAATGTCTAGGCGGTCTTGAGAGCAGTTTTTCCGAAAAATTTTCCCTTTGGAAAATGGAAAGCTTACTTTTCGACTAAAACATTTTTTCAAAAAAACCGCTAGCCATTTTGTAAGTTTTGACGTGCTCTTTCCAAAAATATATATAAGAAAATCCTATGAATAGTTTCGTCGTAATCCTTTTCAAAGATTTGAGGAAGGATGTTTTTAATTGTTTGATTTCTCAAAAACAGTTTTTTTTCTTCTCACTCCGCCAATAATGGAAAAGAAAAATGTGCCATTGTTTGCCAATTTGATTGAACTTCTAAATAGGCTTCATTCGATAAAAAATTTTATTTACTTCCACTAAAGAAAATTATTTTGACAAAGAAAGGATACTTTTGCGAGATTACGTATGATGTAATTTGTGAGGAAAGATATCAATTTCTGAGAAATTGTCTTCCCGAGGAATTTAATACGTGGATGACATTCGAAGAATCCCTTTTGCTCAAACAAGAACGTCACAATCGCATGATTAATGAGAGAATTTCGACGTAGGAGGAATCATCCCTTAAACCTCGGAATCCTTTAAAAACTGATACAAGATCATCAGACATAAACGGACAGAAAAGGGGGAAAAAAGGGTTTTTCCATCCATTTTCCAGGTCCCGTCGGCCTGCCCGAGACATTCTTTCCTACCCGAAGAAATAAATCAAGTTAGACTCAACGTTTTTCTAATTGAGAGAAGGGTCGGGAAACGTCAGCTACAAGAAAAAGTCGAAGTTAAAGAAATTCATTAAATACTCGTTATCTCAGAAAATCTCCTGAGGGCTATCAATCAGGTTCTAATTTTATAATTTGTTTATTTTCAAAGATAAAAGGATGCCCTGGAAATTAAAATCAGCCTAATAAATCACCGTTCGATATCCCTTTTCACAAATCCAACACATTTTAACATTCTAAAACTTCACAAAACTTTAATCGCTATACTTGGAGGGCTTGTCAACTCCGCTAATTATCATGTAGAGTTCTATCAAAGAGAGATTGAACGACATAAAACTTATCGTTTTAACATAATGCAGTTGAACATAAAGGAAACTTTCATTTTAAAGAACTTGTCGTTTCGCCATTAAACTGCTTCTGTCGTTTGGGCATAAAACATCTCACCATAAACTCGGGACAGCCATAGAGCAAGCCTATTTTCGCTGTTTAAAACGCGATAATGGCGAAACGAAAAAAATCTTAAAACTCGATAGTCTACCATAATGAAATTCGCACATCCTCGCGAGAGGAAAAAAATTAACCCCCTTGTGTCATAAAACGAGCTGATCCCATTGGCTGCCTGCTTACTTTTCTGGCGCTGTATGTTGAAATGCATTATGCTCAACTGAACTTTTGAGAGCTGTTCGATTGCATTATGCCAAAACGCATTATGGTGAACTACAGATATTTTATGTTCAACTGCTTTAGGGCGAAGTGCGTCATGTTGAAGGTTGTTCTCCCGCAGTATATTATACCTATCAGGGTTACCTGGTAGTGAAGTAAGCCTGGATTTTCGATGATTTTCCCGATTGTATTCAGTATTTACAATGATAAACGTCAATACTAAGGTAAAAATTGTCCCTACGTAATGTCCATTTGGCGTGACAGGAAAGGAATAAAAAAAAGAAAGAGAATTCCCCTAATGAGAAGCAGCAGGGACGAAAATTTTGTTAAGATTTTTTGTTGTTATTTATACGGTTTGACTGATGACAAGTTAGTTCCCGGCCATTTCGTCTCATCTCTTATCTTTCTCATTCCAGTCCATTATCCATCCCCTGTTTATTAGAACAGCTAACCGTCGACGATTTTCTTTTGTCGCCCCTCTTCATTAGCATCCCTCTTTATCGCTAATTGCGTTTCCGACCCCTTAAAATGATTCCATTGAAACGTCTTCCTCAAAAAAAAAAGAGAAGAAAAGACCTAAAACAAAGCCAATTTGCTTTTTTCCATTCTCAAAAAAGTTTTCAATATTGATTTTTCAATAACGTCATATAATTAAGGCTCATCCGATAGAGAGCCGGTGCGAATGTTTTACACAAAAATATCGCACTCAGGGGAATATTAAAAATACAGGGGATGACCTGCCCTAGAAATCTCCATCCCTCAGGGCTCAGTTGATTTACATAGAATTGTAAACTTTTTTCTTTTATAATTGACGTTTCAGCCTTTTTTCAAGCTGAACGAACAAAAGCTTCTATAGAAATTATGGAAAACTGAATAATAAACAATGCATTTTGATATTTTACTTCAAAAATTATTATTTAAATTATTGTAAAACCAATCTCTGCAAAATTCGAAAACTTAGCAATGAAAAGTACTAGTTTGAAGAGCTTCCACAACGAAAACCTCCTTAAACAGAAGTAAAAATATAGGAGGGAAGTAAAACGGAGGTGGAAGTATAAAGGAGGGGAAGTATAACGGAGGGGGAAGTATAAAGGATGGGGAGGTATTAACGATGGGTAAGTATAAAGGAGGTTGAATTATAAAGGAGAGCTTTTTTTTTTTTTTTGAAAAATTTTTTATGTATCAAGGTAGAAATAATGGAATTTTGTCCAAGGGAGGTCCTTCTCGTGACGGGTGGAAGTATGAAATTTCTCCCTACTAAAATGATAATTAATGTAAAAAAATGAAAAAAATTTTACACTCCCAATTCTTAAAAAATATTAGGAGTAATTGGTGAAAATCGGTTGAAAACTGTGGCCGTAAAGTGTTCCCGAAAAATGCTACGGACGGCCGGCACCACCGACAAAGTTGAGATCGGTAAAGATCAATATTCGATTTGACCCTCCTGAAGACTCTCCCCCAAAAAACCGACGCGGAAGGTATCACAATAACTTCTTTAAAGAAGTTAATTTTAATGCCCTCGAGATTTTTCAGGCTTTCCGCTTATTTTATCAAAAATAATGACTGTTTTGACCTTGAAAATGTAATATTAAGTATATTTACTGAGAAATTTACAACCTCTTTTATCCTAAGCCTCACCTGGGGTTTATTCCATCCTTTTGGGTCCCTCTCGAAATTAATTCCAAGTACGTTATAATCTATTATCCAACTCGAACTAATTGGTATCGATTGCCCAAATATAACGTACAAAAGCTGGAGGTAGGGAGCTTCCTAAAATTAGCGCATTTCCCGTCCCTGATATCAAAAAAAAATTTCAGTATCAAGGTAGAAAAAATGATCGCCTTCGCGCAGGCTAGGTTACACGGTACTTCGGAGAACTCCCAGAATTTCTTCCTTCTGTAAATTATCTTGCGCTTTATACCGTCACATGGAAGGTTTCGCAATTACCTCACTGTAAGGGAGTAAAAAAAATGCTTTTCTTCGGGTAGAGTATGAAAAAGCAGACCAAAGTAATAAAGATTTTAGCGCCTTTTCACTTTCAGACGTTCTTATACTGTGAGTGCCACTTAAAATGTTTTAATGAGGAAATAAAACGTTATGGCTGCTACAGATTGTTAATAGTTTCATACAAGGTATGATTAATGAGAAAAAAGGAGTAAGTTTGTTTTATCGGAAGGATTTTCCTTCTAAAAGTTTAAACTCAATAAACCACAAAGTTAAACCTGACTGATTACTTAGAGTAAACAACCTAAAACTCAATATGGATTAAACTTTGTGAGGAAAAAGGAGAAATCTAGGATTTTTCTTTTTTAAAAAAAGAAGAGGTTGTTTAGTTGGGGTTAGCCGAGTAGCCGGAGGGTGTCGCGTTCCTAAATAATCTATTCGCACCCCCCATGATTCTCAGTCCCTTAGTCAAGGGGTTGTGGGACTTTGAAATTTTTAACAACTCGAACGTTTGCCGCCTTTCAAAAAGGTTTTTTTTTTTCTCTTTCTTTTTATGAGCTGTTTCTGCGGAAAAGAAAATTTTTAAATACGTTTAAGGCTGGAAAAAACCGAATCTATCAACTAAATTCTAACCTGGGACTAGCCACGACGGGAATTTTCCCCAAGTAGCGCAATTTACTCATTTTTCGAGCCTTCTATCTGAATTCAGCATTTAGGCTGAAAAACTGAAAGGTTTTCGCCAGTCAGGCAACACGGTACGGGCGAGAACACCCCAAATATAATCCCCACTATATTTTTGGGGAAAAAATATTATTACTTCTATATTATTAATTTTAGGGAGTATATGGTGAAAAATTGAAGATCGGACCAATATTACGTCCGTAAGAAAACTGACAGATCTCCGCCATTTTTTCGAATTTCGAAAAAAACCTTTTTGACATTTTCAAGTTAAAAAAGGAATTTTCCCCTAAACTACCTGTAAAGACCCTTTTCTATAGAGGGTATCACAGTAAGTTCTATTAGTTATTTTATTTTATTACCCTAAATGTCTGGTTTTCGAGGGAGGGTCTTTCAGACCCCATAGTTCGGGAGAGTATTTAGTAAATTTTCAATTTTGACCTCCTCGTTATTTTAATTCAATCCATAAAATAGCATTAAATTAATTATAACCGTATTTTGTGTAATTCTATCCTTTTTTTAAATTTCCAATTAAAATATTTTCTTTCGGGGAGTGTAATTTTTCATGTAGAATTTTCCCATTTTTAATAGAATCCTTTTTTAAAATAGACGGTAGGGAATATGATTCTCGATTTTACTCAACAGAGCGAACAAATTGAAAAAAAAATGGAGGAAATTAAATTGGTTTTGGTTATAAAATTAAATTGGTATTCAATATTATACCGATTGCTCTTTTGAAATCAACGGTAAATTTCACATATAACAAAACGGACGTTCCGTAAATATTTTACCTTTAAAAAAGTTTTAAACACGTGCTGGGTTTCTCATGGGAATTTTTTTTTCTCTTTGTCACCCCAAATTTGAGAACAATTTACGAAATTATATGAAAAAATACTCGAAAATGGATTTTTTTTTTTTTTTTTTAATGATATTCGTTTAAAGATATAAAGTTCTTGATTGAAGAGCTTCCAACGAAAACTTCCTCCTTCAAGAGAAATAAAAATATAGGAGGGGAAGTATTAAAGAGGGGAAGTATAAAGGAGGGGAAGTATAAGGAAGGGGAAGTATATCGGAGACGGAAGTATAACCAACGATGAAGTATAAAGGAAGGGGAAGTATAGAGGAGGGGAAGTATAACGGAGGGGGAAGTAAAATAAATTTTATACTTTATCAATTTGGAATGTCTTAATGTTCCCAAGAAAAAGCCACGTGGCCCCCGAGTTTTCCCATGTTCTAGGGAGCTTTTCCGCCCCAGAGAAGTCCAAAATATCAGAATCCGGCAAAACAAAATTCGATGAAAATTGAACAAGTTATAATAAGAAAATTTAAAATCGCTCTTTTTAGAACTTTGAGGAGAGAAAAAAATGTTAAACATGTCATTATCTCGTAAAAAAAAAAGTTTCCAAGTTTTGCTGAAATGCTTTCACATTTGAACAAAAGATTCAACGTAAACAATCAATTTCTGCTTTATTTCCTCAAGTTTTGTTATGCAAATCTTATAATTTCTTGAACACCCTCAACAAAGTTTTGTAAATACGCCATTATTTAACGAAAGCTCATTATTACCTGAAGAAAAAAATAATAATTTTTAAACGTCCATATAAATCACCGGTTATCTACTTTAAAACCCCTGAATAAGCCGAGGGCGATTGGAGGAAAAGAAGAAAATATTATTGTTTGTTCCCCGGCATGAATGACAGTTCGCGCTAAAATGACTTTATGGGTATTTCATTCTGATTTCATTATATCAAAACATGGAAATCTACGCTCTTTGAATTTTCATTCTAAATTATCTTTTATTAGGATTTATGAAAAGTTGATTTTAAAGAAAAAAATAATATAGAAAATTTATGAATATTAAAATTAATACAGAATATATTGTATAGTGCTAAAAATGTATGATTTTGTTTTTTAATAAAATATTAAGGTGATAAATAAAGTAGAAGAATAAACAAAAAACGTGCAAAAAGACAAATACTTGCGAAGTTGTTTAATTATTAAAAAGTATTATTTATAAATTAGGAGTTTTACCTTGTGGTTGAGATGAAGAGAAAAGAAAAAAAAAATTTTCCGGGATGAATAGATCGAAAGATAATGGGTTTCCCTTATCACTGGGGTGAGCACAACATCGACGCACTTACGAGGCTTTGTCGAGAATGGATACAGGACTGAAAGGATGTCGGGGCTGTAGTGGTGACGGTTCGAAAAGGAGGGGGCGAAAACGCAAGAACCGCCCGTGCGCTCTCACGGCGGGAGGTCGAAACCTCGAAAATCACCCTTCCGCCTCCACATCCCCCCCGCCCCCGGCCGCCCCCACAAAAAGTGATGCGGGGGCGAACATCCACCATGGAAACACCCCTTGTCAATTCCTACCCTAAGAGCTGCAGAAAAAAAATTGCAATTTTTTTTTATTACAAATTAGCAATCGTATGTGGAAAATTTCAAAAACCTTTCACGTGATTTTAAAAATAAAATCTAGAAAATAATATTTTTAACATCCCTCAACCGATATTCTCTTTCAGTCTTTCACTGAACATCGAAAATCCATTTATTAAAAAATGTAAATAAATGTTTTGAGCCTCAGGTAGTTTATTGACATTAGAAAACCATTTTTAAAAATTCGAGATTTCGGTAAAAAAGACCAACAAAAAATCTACCAGGTTTTCATGCAGAAAAGAGGCCCCTTATTTAAAAACATTCCTTAAGAAACCCCTTTTTAACTTCTTTAATGAAATTATTGTGATACCCTCCACGTCGGGCTTTAGGAAAAGGGTCTTCCAGCACCCGTTGGGTCAAATCGAATATGGATCTATACCGATCTCAACTTTGTCTGTGGTTCCGGCCGAAAAAATATATGAAAAATAACTTCAAAAATTTGCTGAAAAAATAATTTGTCTAAATGCTTGTAATTATTCCTCCCCTCCTTTTGTACTTCCTCATCTTTATACTTCCCCCTCCTTTATACTTCCCCTCCCTAAACTTCTCCTCCGTTTTACTTCCCCCTCCTATATCGTTCCTTCTCTTTAAGGATGTTTTCGAAGCTCTTCAAACTAGTACTTTTTTTTAAATTTTCCATTTATTAAAAAATTTCAATAAATTGTTTGAGCCTCAATTAGTTTATTCACATTTGGAAACAATTTTAAAAAATTCTAGATTTCTTTTTTTAAAAAATCGCAAATCTTAAGGTATTTAAGGATATCTTAAGACCCTGAGGGTACTTAAAATCCATGATTTGAATTCCTCTGGGTGTTAAGGTCCTTAATTTGGATGTCTTAAGATGATAGGTAATATCCTGAGAATATTTTAAGGTTCTTGTTTATAAAAGTTCCTTAACTAACCCTTTTCTTGAGATTTTCTACCAAATACTTAAAATTGTTTCGTATTTTCAAAAAAAAATCGTATTTATGATCCTCCCTTGAGAATAGTTAAGATATCTTAAGACCTTGAGGGTATCCTCGGGAACCTCCCGTGAGGTTAGTTCGAATAAAAGGAATCCTTCCGATTTCCCTCCGTTTTTAACGTAGGTATTGCGATACCTTAAGGAGTCGTTAGCTTGGCTAAGGAGGCTCTCATTTGCTGATATATCAAATCTTAATTTTCATTTAAACCCTTGCATTTTCAAGGTTTCCTTGTGGTTAAGGAGGGTTTTAAGGAACGTTTACAAATATGGGCCTAATAATCTAACGGTTTAAGACAGATGTAGTTTATTTACAATATTATAAAATAATTTGCATTTTCTAGAATTCCCTACCATCTAAAGATGATTGAGAAACAGCCCGAATAAGTTAAGAATCACGTCCAGCAAGAATTTCTAAAAGGCTAATTTGTATACTCAAAAGTTGTGTGGAAAGTTTACTATTCTAAATTCCAATAGAGAGGGATGTTGTGTGGAGGAGGTGGTATTTTCATCCTTTTCGTATCAGGAAACTAAGTCCTAGGGGCTTTGCAGCTTTTCAATACGTTTTTACTGTCACGTCGGGGACTTTAAGTCTCAAGGAGAAACCTCGGAAAACAAATATATTGAGGAGAAAAACCTGAGAGCAAATAACGTCTGTCGGATACACAAGATTGTTACTTACAATAAACAGGTAGGGAGAACTTTCTTTTTTCGAAATGGCGAAAAAGTCAAGAAACTTGTATTTTATTTTAAGATTCTTAAGATCGCGGAAAGATTTTAGGTGAAGCTTGAGTTATGGAAGTTTCAGAGAGTTTTTATCAGTTTCCTTTTTTTGGGGATCTTAAAGGGGGAAATGGAGGTTTTTCATCGATCGAAAAAGAAGATGTTGATCGAGTAATCTCACGTTTCTCAGCAAAAGATACTTAAGTGGTCGTAGAAAAGGGAGGAAGAAAAAAAAAAGTCATAGCCGATTTTTAAGCTTCCTCCCTTCGGGGACACCTAAGTGTTTGCGAATCCTTCAAACTGGCTGACTCTTCACTCGGGACGACCTCACGCATTTTATTCCCTCCTTCCACCCTAAACGTTTTGTGCGAGGAACATCTCGAAAATTCGATTCTCAAGTATCAGACCCTGTTCGCCTTTTAATATTCTTCACAGGCATGCCAGGGGTGTTTAGATAACGAGCGGTATCCGCCTCCCCTTAGCCCATTATGTCCACTCATACGGGAGCCTCAATTTATGGCACAAAATAAAAATAAACGCATCATAGCCAACTGAAAAAAAAAACCCACACTAAAAGCTTGGCCGTTAAGCGATAGACCATGAGATTCACTCTAAGAAGGTTTATTGCTTTTTTCATACACACCAAGTAAATTTTAACCCATAAAAAGATAGAAAAAAAATCCTCCTAAAAGCAGAGTTGGGCATTCATAAAATATTAGTATAAGTTATATGAGTATGAATATTACAACTATTCGTTTGTAACTTCCTAAACGAAGTTATTGTGATACCCACCACGTCTGGTTTTTGCGGAAGGGTCTTCCCTGTAGGGTCAAATCCAATATTGATATGTCTTCCAGACTCCGGAGATTCAAATCGAATACTGATCTATACCGATCTCAACTTTGTGTGTGGTGCCAGCCGGCCGTCCTTAGCATTTTTTTTCCGGAACTTTTTTCGTTTCAATAAAAGTGTTCAATCAAAGTGTGTTCAATAAAAGTCTGGAAGACCTATCTCAATTTTGTCTGTTCTGCCGTCCGTCCGGCCGTAGCATTTTTTCTATACTCACCAACACACCGAAACACTTTTATTGAAACGAAAAAAGTTCCGGAAAAAAATGCTAAGGACGGCCGGCCGGCACCACACACAAAGTTGAGATCGGTATAGATCAGTATTCGATTTGAATCTCCGGAGTCTGGAAGACCCTTCCCCAAAAACCCGACGTGGAGAGTATCACAATAACTTCTTTATAAAGTTAAAAAGCTGAAATATAACTGTAAAGCCCTGGGATTTGAACCAAGGGCCTCCCCGTCTTGAATTTTATCACTTATCTTGGAAAACTATTCGAAAATTTTAGCGCTGCCACCAGTAGAATTTTAAATATCTCTAACTACTTTATTTAGAAGGTTAAAAACTTCCCTATCTAACGTAAAATTTAACGCAGATTTCAAATCTGGTCTTGGAAAGTGGAAAATGGAGAAACCATGACCACTGAGAACTCTCATAAATAGTAACAATAATATTGTGGAAATCCGGATTTGTCTTCTATTTTACCTCTCCTTTAATTCCCCATTAGAGAAATCTTGTGTGACAAGTTTCCCCCGTTCGGTCCCCACATCCGGGACGGATTATCCGGGAGACACCTGAGCTGGCCCACTTGGGGACGATGTATTAATCAAGGTCTGCTCACAGGATTATATTCCGGGGGAAAACACGGGCTTCTAACACCGAAGGGTCGCCGTCAGATTAAAATAATAATTATTATGCTAAGAAGCTTTATTTTTCAATCAATACTTTTGACGGCTATTACGGAAATTCGGTTTGTCCAGTAATTAGCGGGGGGGGGGGGGGATTTTCGGCTTCCTTTCATTCATCCACGTCTCAGCTGTTGATCATTCAACTCGAATGTTATTTTTAGAAACGTTTTTTCTCGTTTTAGTATCGGAAGGCCGCCTGAGAAATCAGTCAGGTTTTCAAAATAAACAATCCTCACAGAATATGCAAGTTTGTATATTAATTATCGGAAATTATACATGAAACATCCCTTCTCTAGGAGCGATATATCAACGGCAATTGTACTCTTCGCATAGTTCGAAACAAGGGGTGTAAAAGCGGACCGCGTACCCAATAAGTCAATTTGACGTTTATCTCCCGTTCCCCTCCTCCGGTGGAATTTTCACTGGAACGCCCGCTCGCTTTTCAAAATTTTTATTTAACTGACTCGTCCGCCCTAAAAATTCCCCGGGCATCCGTTAAAAAAGTACTTTAATATACTCGGACGGAATGATAAAACGACTATTTTTAGAAACCACACAAAGATTGAATTTGTTCTATTCTTGTATTTTTAACTCACTTTGCATCCTTTCTAATTTTTCTATAGAAAAAATTATTAGACCCCATTTTTAGACGATTTTCAGAAGTTTTCCTCGGCGCTTTTTTGACAGAGGAACCCCGTTCTTCAGTATTTATTGTTTTCCTCAATTTTTTTTATCATAGATACCTCATTTATAAAGGATTTTTCGGTGTTTTTTTCGGCTTTTTTGAGGTACCTTAGACTTAAAAAACAAGATATTTCCCACATTTTAGTATTTTCTAGACTCTAGAGGATTCTAGGAGTTTTCACGGATATCTCGATATTTTAAGCACAGGTCGCCAAGATTAAGTTGCACTTTGTGCTCATTTAAAGGTTGCCCTCTCCAATGGTAAGGGCCTTTGGTTAAAATTTAGCTTTTTTACCCAACTTTTAGTAATATCCGGTAGGCCATAAAGATTAAATAATGGTTTTTAGTCAAAATTTTCGTGCGAAAGTACTTTTATGCCCAAAAAACCGTTAATTTGTTCCATAAAAATTAGCAAAACATCTTAATTCGAAAGAAAAATGGGGGTCCGACACACCAGTTAATTCCTCTTGGTAAAAAGTTGGGTAATCCTTAGCCAAGAGAATGTAGGAAGTTTTGTAACGTCAAAGAAATTAATGTGATACCCTCCACGTAGGGTTTTTGGGGGAGGGTCAAATCGAATATTGATCTTTACCGATCTCAACTTTGTCTGTGGTGCCGGCCGGCCGTAGCATTTTTCCCGGAACACTTTACGGCCACAGTTTCCAACCGATTTTCACCAAATCACACAACCTTCCTGAATAGTTGAACAATAGTTATTTCCCCTCCCAAATACTTCCCCCTCCTATATTATTCCTTCTCTTTAAGGAAGTTTTCGTTGGAAGCTCTTCAAACTAGTACTTTTTCCCTTTTTTCCTTTTTAACTTCCTTAAAGAAGTTATTGCGATACCCTCGACGTCGGGTTTTTTTAGTAGGGAGAAATTTTATACTTCTACCCATTACGAGAGGCACATCCGTAGGCCAAAGAGCCCATTATTTCTACCTTGGCACTTAAAAAAATTTTCGAAAAAAAAACTTAAAAATTTTTCCAAAAAAAAAAAGGAAACCCCGGAAAATTTTTCGATAAAAAATTTTTTTTACAAAAAAAACTTAGAAAATTTTTCGAAAAAAAAATCGGAAAATTTTTGGGAAAAAAACAAAACTCGGACAATTTTTCAAAAATAAACTTAGAAAATTTTTCGATAAAACACACTTGGAAAAGTCTCATTTATACTTTCCCTCCCTTTTACATCCCCTTCCGTTATACTTTCGTTCCCTTATACTTCCCCCTTCGTTATACTTCACCCTCTGCTATACTACCCCTCACTTAAACTTCCCCCTCCCATATAGTTCCCCTCACTTATACTTCCCCCTCCCATATACTTCCTACTCCGTTATACTTCCCCTCCCATAACTTCCCCCTACGTTTTACTTCCCCTCCGTTATCCTTCCCCCTCCTATATAGATACTTCTCTTTAAGGAAGTTTTCGTTGGAAGCTCTTCAAACCAGTACTTTTTTTTAAAGATGTACCTATTTCAGTTTTCAAAAATTGATGTTTTGGTTTTCCCAATATAAACTGATATTTTTCGGGTTATTCGAGCTCCTACGCAAGTGGAACTAATTGGGAACAGCCCTTAACTCCTCTTATTTGAACTAGCCGTAAAAGGGCGTTTTAATGCCCACACATGTTCCCGAAACCGCCTTCCCTCCCTTTATGTATTTAACCTCTTATCCTTCCCGTAGTTAATTCAAATTCCGATATCGATCTATGTATATTTCAGTCCCTTAAACTTGAATCCTATTGTCTCGGGTCACTTCCACGCTAATTTCGAACACCTAACATTGATTCCGGTCAAAAATAGGACGAACTTTTGACCCTCAAGGGTTTATTTATTTCGACATCAAGAATTCCATAATCCAATGCATATTTCCAACAAAAAAAGAGTGATTTTTTTAAAAAAAATAAATAGATTTTGACGAAAAAAATCTGACAAACAGATCAATAAAAAAAAATAAAAAATTTAATTAAATTTTAAATATTCAAATTAAACCATTAAAATGAGAGAACAATCGAGTCACATCACACCAAAGCGAATTTTTCTTGTTTTTTTTCTGCGGAAAAAGATTAAAAAATTGTAGGAAAAAAAGGGGCGTTTGAGAGGGGGACGTTTGCCAAAAAAATGTCACAGGTGTAAACACCTGTCCTCAAACGTACGTAAATATAGAAACCGGACTCTCATATACGACATTCAATACTCCTTTGATTTCAAGATTATTTATAAATTATAAACTTTACGCTTATTTAGCCAAATTAAACAAAAAATACTTAAAAATTTGGGAAACTAAAAATAATTGAGATTTTCGTGACAAGTACGACAGGACATAAGATTTTTTAGGGCTATGTAACTTCATAAACAAGTAATTGTAATACCCTCCACGTCGGGTTTCTGGGGAAGGGTCTTCCATACCCCGGAGGGTCAAATCGAATATTGACCTTTACCGATCTCAACTTTGTCGATGGTGCCGGCCGGCCGTAGCGTTTTCCGGAACACTTCACGGCCACAGTTTTCCACCGATTTTCACCAAATTTTCTCACAATCTTCCTTAGTTGGTGAACAAGAAACTAACTAGGGCGATTTTTGAATTTCGAAAAAATGGCGGAGATATGTCAGTTAAAAGTTTTAAAAACTGCGCTGCGGCCGAACCATCGTTCCGATTTCCACCAAATACTCCTTATATTTTTATCAAACAATTAACCAACAACAGAGGAAGAAATGACTTGAATGAGTTGTCTCCAGCTTCCCGCAGTTTCCACTAATTCTCTCGTAGATAGGTCCACAGAGAAAAGATAGAAATGATTGTGATAGAGGGAATAGCTCACCTGACGAGGCTTATTAAGCCGAAACGCGTCGTGAGATACCCGTTATCACAGTCATTTCTTCCTCTGTTGTTGGTTAATTGTTTGATAATAAAATCAATTTGCGTATAGCAATAAAAATTAAAAAAAATTATATTTTTTACGAATTTTCGGTGTAATTTTTTTTTTTTTTTTTTTTTTTTCAGTAGGGAGAAATTTGATACTTGCACCCGTTGCGAGAGAGGCATCCCTTGGGCAGAAAGCCCATTATTTCTACCTTTATACTGAAAAAAAAAATACTTAGAAAAGAAAACGGCAAATTTTTCCACAAAAAAAATCGAAAAAACTTAGACATTTTGGCAAAAAATATTCAAAAAATAGCTTGGAAAATTTTACGGTCGGAAAAGTAGCATGCAAAATTTTTTGAAAAAAGAAAATCCTTATACTTCCCCCTCCTTCAACTTTCCCGCCTTTATACTTCCCCCTCCTATATTGCTCCTTCTCTTTAAGAAATTTTTCGTTGGAAGCTTTTATAACTAGAACTTTTATGGGTTTTTCCCAGGTGACCGCACGTCTCGCTTGGGCGGGACAGTTCCGCTTTGGAAACACGTGTCCCGGTGTCCCCACGACCTCATAGGGGCTGAATTTTCGCTTTAAAAGTCACTTTGGGAAGCCATACACTTTTCGGCGCTCCCAAAAACACTCCTCTTTGGGGCTTTTTTGTGACTTAAAACGACTTCGGTTATGGCAGATATTTGCAAAATTTTGATGAAAGGGAAAACAACCGCAAATTTGAGGTCCAAGTAACCTTAAAGGGAAGAGAGGGCGCGGTTCCCTTCGTAATTGAATCAGTATCGCGAGCAGCGTTTCCCTCCCCCGCCTCTTATCTTAAGTGGATTACCTGTCAGGCTGGAATGTGATAATAGCCCGGGTGGCGTCGAAGTGTACAATGCATAAGCTTGACGTACGCTTTAATGTAGATTACCTGTTCGATATGCTTTAAATTCAAAACCCCCCAGACATATTTCCAGTCCACCAACCAACCTAATGGTCCATTATTATCGATTCGAAATAGTTAACAATTGAATTATTAATTTGGGAATGTCGAGGAGCATAAAAAGAGGTAAAAGGCTCTAGAGGGTATCTTACGTTAAGTGTTCCATGACCTTTAGAATTTCCTAGGATAAGCGACAAAATCGTTTCGCCCTCCTAAACTCCGTAGATGATTGGAGCACTTCCATATGATCCCGGTGAAGTTGCAACCCTAAGAACATCCCCACCCTTTAAAACCTTCTTGTTTAGGATTTGGCCACCCTTTAACTTCAAAGTAGCTTGTTAAACAGTAAACATGACTTTAAATTAAAAACAAGTTTTTTTTTAAAGAAAAAAGTTTAAAAAATACTTCAAACAATCAAGAGCTCTTTTATTAACAAAAACTCCCTATTTAGGCCATTTGAAAAGAGGCTCATTTGAATATCATTTAATTGCCTCTTTTAGCACCTTCGCAATTTATCTAACGCAATCAACATTTTGCCTTTTGTTTCCCTAATAAAATTGATAACGAAGAATTTTTTATAATTGGGACCAAAACGTCTTTTTTTTTTACTTTCCTTCCTTTTTTTTTATGTCTGAATAAACGCTGCGCAATATCAGGATAAAAGGAGGAGTAGAAGAATTGCCCCTGTTGTTCCTTTATTGTCGTCTCCCTAATACTGAGAGTAGGGTTAAGAACCCACGCCCATTTAACCGAATGCCCAGTGGACCTATTCAAGGTAGAAACATAAGCCACATTCTTAATTACAAGTGGAATTCCGTCTTCCCATTCCCCCCTTAAATTTGGCAATTTAAAAAAGGTGACTTTCGTTTAAAAAAAATTTTTTACTTGTCATGATTTAAATGGAAATTTCACCAACATAATATTATATCTTCCTGAAAGGGAAGTTGTTGCAATACCCTCCACCACTGTGGCCTCAGGAAAAGGGTCTTAAGTAACCAATAGGAAATAGGTTCATAAGGAAAACGCTTTGGAGGTCTGGTGGAAAAGTTGATTTTAAAAAACGCTGGAATCAAAGAGGAGGAAAACCAGTGAGAATACCGTTTTACATTTATGTTAAGCAATTAAAAGTTACAGAGGGAGAAAGAATGAAAAAACGGATATTCCACGACCGGTTTCGGCGTAATACGCCTCATCAGGTGGACTATTTCCTTATTTTTCATTCTCCTACACTTTTTACTTGACTTTCATTAGACGGTATTTTGGACTCTGCGGGAAGGTGGGCAAACTATCCGTTTTTACGGCACCCCCTCCAGCCCCACTACTATAGGTATAAAAGAGGTGGTGTGGTGACCAATTAGGAGGTAGTGGGGCTGGAGGGGGTGCCGTATAAACGGATAGTTTGTCCACCTTCCCGCAGAGTCCATAATACCGTCTAATGAAAGTCAAGTAAAAAGTGTAGGAGAATGAAAAATAAGAAAATTGTCCATCTGATGAGGCGTATTACGCCGAAACCGGTAGTGGAATATCCGTTTTTGTCATTCTTTCTCCCTCTGTAACTTTTAATTGTAAAAAATATACGTTCCCCATTTGCGAGATTACGCATGACCTATAACCCAAATTTATGTTAAGTTTATCAGTCTTAAAAAAAAAACGATAATTTTCCACACATTAGCATTTTTAAAGAATTCTATTTTTTTTTTTTTTTACCAGAAACACCCATTTCCATAGAATTTCGGGGGTTCACCTCGGTTTTTTGACAAAGAAGCCAAATTTCTTGGCTTTTCCTGCCAAGATAAGGAAAACTCTTGAAAATCCTGTACAAATTTGACTTCTTCAAAAAACCTAAGCGCACTCCCCAAAATGGGGGGTTTTCCTTGGCTTTTTGGCAGGAAAACCCTATTTTAACAGGACTTTCAATAGTTTTTTTTTAATGAGAAACCTCATTTTTACAGTATTTTTTGGAGTTTTCCTCGGCATTTTGACAAAGCTTCCATATTTATACAGAAATTACAGTATTTTTTGGAGTTTTCCTCGGCATTTTGACAAAGCTTCCATATTTATACAGAAACTCTGGTTTTCGGATCCCGAAGGGTCAAAATGACCCGTTGTCATCATCTACCTTCTCAAACTCCTCATTCAATTTTCATCGAATTTTCACCACATTTTTACCAACTCATCCTTTGTCTAGACAACTCGTTTTTTCGAATCTTTTTTTAAATTTTTTAAAATCATATTGTAATTAAACATGTGTTTGTCTCAATTTTTAACTAAAAAATAAATAAAGATATTTTGATACTCTAGAAAGATGGATTTTCTGAAGGAGGAGGTGATATAAAATTATCAGTTAGGCACGGCGCAACGTGATGCTAAGCCCGCATCGTAGTTTGGTTTTGCTGGTTTTGTATAAGTAATTAAAATTGTATAAAAACAATAATTAAATAATAAAAATAGTTCTATATGTGCAAAAGAGTAAGGAAGTATTGATTGTAGGATGGAAGGAGAACTAAAACGTGACAAGGTTACAAGTGTGAAACACTGAAATTGAGGATTCTTCCTAGGCTGAAGCACGAGTGTCACAAAGGTAAAATTTCCCTTCGCCCTTTTTTTTTCCGCGACAGAATTTTATATATACCGAAGATAAATAAACATTTGATTGGTCAAAATTTATGGTTGTGAAATTAATAGGAAAAGGTTCACATTTCTTCATTTTCCGAAAACGGTATTTCATCCGGGGGGGAAAAGCGGTTTTCTCTCTTTTTAACTTCCTTAAAGAAGTTATTGTGATACCCTCCATGTCGGGTTTTTGGGGAGGGGTCTTCCGGGGTCCGGAGGGTAAAATCGAATATTGATCTTTACCGATCTCAACTTTGTCTGTGGTTCCGGCCGGCCGGCCGGCCGTCCGGCCGGCCGTCCGGCACGCCGTCCGGCACTCCGTAGCATTTTTTTCCGGAACACTTTACGGCCACAGTTTTCATCCGATTTTCACCAAATTTTTACACAAATTTCTTTAGCCGGTGAAGAAGAATATGACGAGGGCGATTTTTGAATTTCGAAAAAATGGCGGAGATATGTCTGTTTGAAATTTTAAAAAATTCGCTGCGGCCGAACCGTTAATCCGATTTTTACCAAATTTTCACCAATTACTCCTTATATTTTTTAAGAATTTTTGGTGCAAAAAAATTGCCACTTTTTAATTACTATTTTTATTAAGTACTTAATTATAAAACGTTAATCGTGGAGAGTGGCTGCAGATGGTCATTCCCCGCTAAGACGTCCCTTTACAGTCCCATTCTCTAAATTACACTCTTTCCCTCATTTTAAAAATAGTTAAAAAAAATAATCTTTCTGACGGAAATTAAAAGTGGAATAATTAAAACTAAATTTATCAAAAAGTGAAGATTTTTACCTTGCGGGGAGGGTTGTAATTATGATGTAATCTCATTTGTAATAAAAAAGAACGTGGATCAAAAAAGATAAAATATTTCTCTCTACTAATTAAATTAAATTAAAAAATTATATTCATAAGGAGTATTTGATGAAGATAGGGGAGAACACCGTTCAACATGCGCATTTCGCCCTAAAGCAGTTGGACATAAAATATCTGTAGTTCACCCTAATGCGTTTCGGCATAATGCAATTGAACATGAAGCTCTCCAAAGTTCTAAAATTTGAGCCTAATGCATTTCAACATAAAGCGTTTCGCCGTAAACGACTTTTTCAATAAATGCAAGTCGACATAAAAAAGTGCAAGTCAACATCACGCTTCTCACCATAAAAGCCTCTCTTTAAACTTGGTTCGCCATAAAACTGCTTCTGTCGTTTGGGCACAATACATCTCACCATAAGCTAGGGACAGCGAAAGAGCAAACCGACTTTCGCCGTTTAAAACGCGATTATGGCGAAACGACAAATACCTTAAACCTTGACAGTTCACCATAATGCAATTCAACATAAAGCATATCACTAGAAACTAAGTAATGCAAGAAGGCAGCCGATGGGATCAGCCCGCTTTTAGGCACAAGGGGGCTAACTTTTTTTCCTCTCGTGAGGATCTGCGAATTGCATTATGGTGAACTGTCAAGTTTTAAGGTATTTGTCGTTTCGCCATAATCGCGTTTTCAACGGCGAAAATAGGCTTTCTCTTTGCCTGTCCTTAATTTATGGTGAGATGTATTATGCCCAAATGACAGAAACAGTTTTATGACGAAACGACAAGTTCTATAAAATATAAGTTTCTATATTCAACTGTGCGAGGGTGTCATAATAACATCTTTTTGATGAAATTGAAAGGGAAATGGAAAATTCCTAGAAATAAAATACTCTTTAAAATAGACTCGTACTCCACCATTGAATTTTTCCCAGATTTCCTTTAGGATTTAAAAATAATTAAAAGCTAAAAGAAAAAAAATAGTGTTGGAATCAATCCGGTGAAAGCCGATCTGGCTGAAGCTTTCGTCGGATTTATTTCGACCCGGGATTAAAAACGGGAACCTGCAGGGACGTCCACCGCATGCCGCTAATTGCTCCGAGTTTTTAAAAAGACACTCGGCCACCGCGTTTTAATATGAGAGGAAAACTGTCGTTATGCCTGTCGCACCCTTTTACCCGAGCGTTCAACCCCCCACCCAGTGAGCATTTATAAATACATTTTTACCATCATGCCCACAGTATCAACGTACGTGCTCAGTTTTATTGCTCGAGGGCAAAAAAAAATTTTTTTTTCCAAGAGCGATCTAATGACGGTAATCGTGATTGTTATGTGGATCACGCCTCACTTACCTCCGGACATGAGCCTTTTATTTACTGCCTCAAAAAAAAGAGAAAAAAATCCTAACGCTTCACTAAAATTGCTAATTTAAAAAAACACGAAAGACAAAAATTTTACCCAAGTTTTATTATTTTAAACCTAAATTGTGACTGTTTTAAAAATGGATTTTTACAAGAACTTCGCAATGTGAGATACGAGAAAACAATGAAAATTGAAACAATAAAAAGACGAGTTTAGTACAATGATAAGGAACTCACAAAAACGTTTCTCCCCTGTTTCCATAAATACTGAAATAAGGGAGTAAAAATAAGGAGGACGATAAGATACTTTCTCTCCCTCCCTTTGCAAAATTAAATGCCACATTTTTCGATGAATTCTCGCGGATAAAATAAAAAAAGGGTTGGGTATTGAATCAATTCATAGAATGGGGAGGAAAATAACCGAACGAAAAGCAGCAGAGAGTGAAAATGATAAGGACGGCCACGTTTCTCGGATCCCCCTTTTAAAAATTGAAATTTGACGCACGTGGAAAAAAAGCAGGAAGTGAGAACAAAAACGATTTTTCATCCGGGCATTTACAGGAGCGATTTTGTCAAGGCGTGTGGTTTTTACGTCTGGAGGGTTTACGACGTTATTAGGACAAACAGTCTTGATTTTTCAAGGGCAAATCGCCCGAATTCCGAACAATAATGGAGCCCCATTTCGCGTGGAAAACGGCCCTTTTTGGATGGCTGAACATAAACTGGGGGGCGTTAATGTTGTTAGGAGGAAAAACAATTTTTGGGGTAAAAAGAAAAAAAAAGAGTTCCAAACATTTGACAATTTTTTGAGAAAATCACAATTTTCATTTTTTGAGACAATCATAATTTAAGCAAGTTACAGAAATCTGCAATTTTAGAAAATTATTTTCCAAAACAAATACTAATAATTAAAAGGGTTAATGTGGGTTTTCCTCACTCTTAGATAATTTATTGAATAAAAATACATCAGAGAAAGAGAGAAACAATAAACAGGAATATTTCACGACCGGTTTCGGCCTAATAAGCCTCATCAGCCTATTTTTCGTTTATTGCTCTCTCTCAAATTTTTGTGTGAACCTAACTGCACGGCGTTTGTCCAAAAAAATTAGTTCACCTGATGAGGCTTACCAAGCCGAAACCGATCGTTAAATATGCCTGTTCTTTTTCTCTCTTCCTCTGATGTATTTTTATTCAACAAACACTAATAAGTACTAATGTTTTATGAAAAAAAAAATCGATTTTCTGAAAAACCATAAATAAATATATGCGTAATCACGATGTCTTGGTCGTAATCATAATCATAATAAAAAAATATGATTAAGATTATAATTTGTAATAATGCTGTCTACTCCAACTTACTTGAGGTTCGCAAGATTTTTTTTAATTTTAGTACAGACTTTAATAGGAGAAAATCGTTAATTTACACTTCCGTCCCTTTTAGCTTTGACCACGAAGGCGTGATAGGAAACCAACTTGACCGAAATAACATCCAAGGCGACAAAGTTAACCTTTAATTACTAGTTTATTACTAACAATTAAACCACATTCATGAAGAAGAGCCCTATAAATGGGATCCAGGGATCAAATCGGGTCGAATTGGCCCGAGGGGTCTGAAAGACCCATTCCCAAAAAACGTGGAGGGTATACCAATAACTTCTTTACGGAAGTTAAAATAGCCGGAGACATGAGCCAGAGGAGTAATAATAAGGAAAAAAAAAACAACAATGTCGACTGTATTTTTGGGAAATTGTGACCTCTTCCACCATTTTATACCCATCACCATAAATGCGCTAAAGCACACTCACCGTTTGAAGTTCGCAGCATATCCTGGATTCGTCCTTAAGGTACCTCAATAGCTACCTAAAAAATAATAATAATAAAATAAATAAATAAAAAGGAGTTGCTTAAATACGAAATAAAGACAAGGAAGGATTTTTAAGGAAACCTCGAGAAAAGAGCGTTCTAAAAAGGAGTTTATAAATATCTGTGACCGAGCTGCCTTTGACACGAAAAAAATGGTTGAAAGTAAAATTTTTTTTTTTTTTTATCTTAAAGTAAAGTCTCAAGACAATATTGCACCTGAAAAATAATATATTCAATCGATATTCCCTTTCCTTTTTATCATATTTTACGTCAGGGACAAAGCTTGTATTACTTAAAATTACAATATGTTCGCCGTGTTAGACTTCTTTTTCCTTCCCCAAAAAAAGGGACATTATTCAATAAAATTACGGGTTAATCATAACTCAAAGCTTGCGGAGGTAGCGGAGGCTCATTTGCATGTAAACAAGACTCTAACTTCAATATTACCATTCAATTTGTATATCAGAGGCAATGTTTAGAAACTTATGTCATTTCCTAAACTTATTCAAGTATATACAACCCGATTATGGGCATTTTTGACTTGGTTGGCGAGAAAAACTTTTTTTTTTTTCTTTTCAAAAGGGTTTATATGCCTCTGAGAATACGTTTTATGAAGAATATTATTCTGTTTGAAGCGTGTTTTGTATGCAACCTGTAACTTCGGGTAGGTTTCAAGTTTCAGAGGGAGGAAGGTTTAAAAAGAAAAGCGGATGGCCGAGGGAGGGGAGTTTTCCGAGCCTGGGTTAGACAGAAACCTAATGGGACCATGGTCGTTAGACTATGAAGAACCCCGTCCTTAATTAATGACAACGGTGCTCTTTAACAACCCCGGCTACTCATTTATCATAAACAAAACTATGACGTATCAGAAAAAAAAGTTTTTCCAAGAACAATTTAATTTTGCAGGCAATTCACAAGGAGTTAAAGGCTTGTTCCTCCCGACGCAGAACTTCCGCCTTCAAACTTAACCATTAAATTACTTAAGTAGTTTAATTAAACTTTAATCTAAAGAGACATAAACGTAAAAGGGACAAATGTCTTAGTTTCCCTGACATCTTCCGACATTTCAAATCTTTTATACCGAAATATACAGAAATTTCTTTATAGTTTTAATATAAAGAACGGTTGACGGCGTGACCTGTATTACAAATCGTCCGGATACCGACGTGAACTTTCTAGTGTTGGAGGAGGGATTTTCCTGTCTTCATCCCCAACAACGGGACCCTCTTTTGTTTTTAATATGCATTAAAAACGCCAGTTACACTCCTCCTGCGTGAGCCGAAAACTAATCGCCTTTTCAAATAACTTTTTCAAAATATTTGGAAACAAAAAACCCCTATTTCGATGCCCAAATGAAAGGAAAAAATAATTCCCAAAAGGATCTTAACGAGGTGCAAGTGAAATATTAGGTGTATAAAATGAAACTCAGCCACAGGGTAAATTTGAATTTTGTAGATTTCAGCCGAGTTTCATTTTGTACACCTAGTAGTTCATTTTTTCAAAATTTTGAACATTTAGGCGTTAAAGTCCATCAAAAGTTGACCTTCTCCGTGTAAGAAGGTTATTGAAGTATAACCATTAAGAAGGTTAATTTTTAAAGGCTTGTAAATCGTAAACCGTTACAGATATTGAAAAAATGCACTAAATAAAATCTGTTGGAAATTTAATTCTCTTTAATTTTTATTCTATTCATTTTTTCTCTAGGACGCACTGTTTTCAAGATAAATGTATTTAAAAAAATTATTTTCCGAAAATGGTGCATCCTAGAAAAAAAAATAATTAAGTACAAATTTATAGAAAATTAAATTTCCTAGAATTTTTATTTATTAGGTGTACAAAATGAAATTCAGCCACAGGGTAAATTTGAATTTTGTACACCTAATAGTATCAAACTCCCTACTAAAAATTTTTTTTATTACACCAAAAATTAGTAACAAATATAAGGAATATATAATGAAAATTGGAGTTTTTAAAATTTCAAAAGTCCATATCTCCACAATTTATTCGTTTCTTTCAGGTTGATTGACTGAGGAAGATGGTGTAAAAATGTACAATTCGGGTAAAAATTGTGGCCGTGAAGTGTTCCGGAAAAATGCTACGGCCGGCCGGAACCACAGACAAAGTTGAGATCAGTATAGATCCATAATCGAACCCTACGGGGTCTAGAAAACCCCAAAAGCCCGACGTAGAGGGTAAAACAATAACTTCTTTAAGAAAGTTAATAATTTTAAATTGATCATTCCTTTAAGTATTTTATTGTTTAATTAGGTAGATTTTTTCCCTTGCGTTATGCTAGATTCTAAGCAGTCGGGATGAGGGGTAGGACCCAGGCTATGGCACTCGCCATATTGCCATAATTCAAAAATACACGTGAATCACCTCAAATTTGGCCCAAAAACGCCGTTTCGGAAAAGACTAAAAAATTTAATTATTTGGTTGACTTCCCATGAAAAAATTTAATTTCTCCACTAACAGATGGTCAGGGATGAAAGGTTAATTTATATTTCATTTTCCATCAATCAAGTTAATTAATGGATTCAAACTTCTTTGTCTTTTTTTCCCTTTTGGTCCACCAAACAAATTTTTTTATTTACAATTTTAGTTATGCAAACTGAATTTTTCATTTTAATATTGAATATAAAGATTTTAATGTGCCTTTTTTTTCTGTGGAATATTTACTTCTGGACGATTAAATACTGGCCGTTGAAGCGTGTTCCGGAGATAAACGTGACAACGCCGACCTTTTAGTGTTTTTACGCCCATTCAACCCCTTTTTATTGCTCACATTTACTATCTCGGATGTCATGGAAGAACGATGATTTAATTATTCAATGTGGGGAAACGTAAGGTGTAAATTTACTGTCTAAATATGGTTTTCGCGGCGTTAGATCGTTCTCTGGGATAAATGGAGTACTTGGTGAAAATTTGGTGAAGATTGGGGAAATAGCAAGGTCGTAGCGCATCAACCAAAACATAAGAGAACTCCGCCAATTTCAAAATTAAGAGCGGATGGTTTTTGATGCGCTCTCTCAACGTCTGAAATCATAGATACACTAAATAAAGAGCCTCTTATCGAAAAAGTCTCTAGCATTTGGTGGAATCAATAAACGAGGGAAGAGAAAAGAATGATTGATGTTAATAATTCGACGGTTCCGATCCATTAGGGTCATTGGTGGGAAGGAGGGTAGGGACATTAACCGGCAAATCTCTTATTGTGGCGGGCAAGGGGTAAGGGGGCCAAAGCCCCGTTGCCCTCGTTGTCTGCTTGATCTATAGCTGAGAGAACGGCCCTAGTCTAATGTGGCAAGTTAATGACGTATGATGTATCGCGGATCTGGCGGAGAATAACACGTGCCGCACCTAGCAACTAATAGCGATAATACCGTACCATATGCATCTGATTGATTCATTGTTTATGCCCATTGACCAATTGATTAATGAATATCTACTTACAAGATATCACAAAAACCCGGTTTAAATAAAAATCCGCAAGAGAGCACGTTATACACAACATAAATCAAGGAGTTTTATTGCATTGTTAAATGTCCCTAATATTGAGAGGTCATTTAAAAGGATTTCAATTTCAGGGAGAGTGTTTTTGACTGTTATCGCCCATATCGCTTTTCTTGGTGCTGGGATTGGTCTATGATTGATGACGTCAGGTTATGATGTCACCAAGGTTGACCCCCCAAACCCTTTGGCTTTCTGTTTCGACCCCTTTTGCAACAATTCCGTGTGTTTTCAGATAAATGGGACGTCAAGCGCAGACCTCCTATAGTTGGACCCTTGGCCGCAAATTGATGACGTCCCTCTTCTTCGTCCTTCCCTCACGAAACTCACCGTCAACCGGAAACGGTTAATGAGGATTCCTCTTCGTACAATCAGCATCTGAACCCACCTGGGAATGAGAGACCGCCGTTTACCCAGAGACGTCCCCCCACCCCAAACAGAAACCCGAACGACCGAATCTCCCCAACCTTCTATCCTTCAGTTTCACTCGATTTCAACTCTGATAGAACGTCAAGGGTCAACTCAGGGAATATTAACTCGGTGTACTATCTTCAGAATTTATACCAAAGATAACTTCTTGGGTCAAGCAACGCCATTTATTCATATTTTCACTTTATTTTCAACATAAAAAAATACGGGAAAAACTTTATTAAGCTGTTCAGTAAGATTAGGACTTTATGAAGTGAATTGCAATACCCTCAATGGATGGTTTTTGCAAAAGGGTGTTTGAGACCGAAAGGTTCAAAATTTTGTACCTAACCTCTAGAACTTTAATGAGTTTCTCGTGCAAATAATAAGAGTAAAACGATCGTCAGTTATTGTGAAAAATAAGGGGTTTTAGGCTTTCGAAATCGTTCAAGCCCTAAACATCGGAGACTATTATTGATATCAGAAGTGGGACTTAAATACAATTTCCAACTTTTAAAAGTTATAACACCTTTTAACGTCCTTAAAGAAGTTATTGTGATTCCCTCGACGTCGAGTTTTTGGGTAAGGGTCTTCCAGACCCAGGAGGGTCAAATATTGACCTTTACCGACCCTCAACTTTGTCTGTGGTTCCGGCCGGCCGTCCGCAGCATTTTTCTGGAACGCTTCACGGCCACAGTTTTCAACCGATTTTACCAAATTTTCACACAATCTTCCTTAGTCGGTGAAAAAGAATGCAAAGAGGGCAATTTTGGAATTTCGAAAAAATGGCGGAGATATGCACTTTTGAAATTTAAAAAACTCGAACAGTTGGTCTCATTTTCACCAAATATTCCTCATATTTTTTACGAATTTTTGGTGTAATAAAATTTTTTTTGTATTTTTAGTTGGGAGAAATATGATGCTTCCACCCTTTGCGATAGAGGCATCCCTTGGGCAGAAAACCCATTACTTCTACCTTGATTCTTTGACGAAAAAATAACTTAGAAAATTTTTCGGGGGAAAAAACATAAAAATTTCTCTAAAAGCTTGAAATTATTCTTCCTCTCCTTTTGTACTTCCCCATCCTTATACTTCCCCTCCTTGAACTTCCCCTTCTTTATACTTCCCATCCTTAAACTTCTCCTCCGTTATACTTCCCCCTCCTATATTGTTCCTTCTCTTAAAGGAAGTTATCGTTGGAAGCTCTTCAAACTAGTACTTTTTTTTGCGTGATTGAAGAAAATACTCTAGAAGGATTTCTAATAAGCAAAATTTTCAGATACAATGTTTGAATTTTAATTTATTTTCTCTTCCATTTCGTTATTCAGTTGAAATTCAGCCGTTTCTGTACCTCTAGTAATTTAGTGAGTCGAGTTGTCGGGGAAGCCGGAGGGTAAAAGGCGGCTACGTCTTAATATTCCTCCGGAGTCGTGCGGATTTGTTGCTTTAATATGAGAAGGGTGGGCCGTAAAACCGCTTGATTTGTAACTCGAAACAGTTCACTGACGATAATAATTATAAGTCAGAGGACATCTGGTTTAAAGTCTCGTTGTAATTAAAATGTCGACCTCTCCACGGAATATGGAATAAACAACGTTCTTTCTTAATTAATTCAAGAAACGGGGTTGTCAAAGCTGTTGAATTAATATCAAAAATATTATTCACTCTTTAAATTGGAAGAGTATTTTGATATGAGGGGAGGGAACGCCAAGGTTGAATAAAGCTCTTGAACCTTTTTAGATCAATTAGTGTATGAAATGTTGTTGGAAGTGATACTTCTCGTCCCGGCGATATGGATCGCCTTTTTCTTCTGGTGGACGAGAAAATATGACCATTGGGCGAAAATCGGCATCGCTTTTGAAAAAGGATTTTTCCCTTACGGGAGCGTCAGGGGTATTTTTAAAGAAAAATTATCTTTTGGCGATTTTTCAATGAAATTATGCAGGTGAGTAAATACTTCCAGATGAATTATAAACGTTCGATTTTTTAGGAAGTTTCCAAATGAAAGATTAATCGGATTTTATGGCTTTCAAAAACCTATGTTGATTGTCAACGATCCAGAATTGGTCGGAGACGTCCTTGTCAAAGATTTAACTCGTATTCAATTTCCGGATTTGAATTTCACGAAAGCGTCGACCCGATGATCGCTCTAAACCCGTTTGGCCTTTCCGGTGAAAAGTAAGACATAGAAAAAGTACTAGTTTGAAGAGCTTCCAAGGAAAACTCCACAAAGAGAAGTATAAATTAGGAGGGGAAGTATAACAGAGGGGAAAGTATAAAAGAGGGGGAATTTTTTTTCCGAAAATTATTAAGTATCAAGGTAGAAATAAAGGGATTTTTGCCCAAGGGAGGTCCCTCTCGTAGCGGGTGGAAGTAAGAAATTCCTCCCTAATAAAATGCTAATTAATGCTTTAAAAAATGGTAATTTTTTACACCAAAAGTTCGTAAAAAATATAAGGAGTAATTGGTGAAATTTTGTGAAAATGGGCAAATTTCGAAATTCAAAAATCGCCCTTGTTAGTTTCTTGTTCACCGACTAAAGAAAATTTGGTGAAAATCTGGTAAAAATCGGTTGAAAATTGTGGCCCTGAAGTGTTCCGGAAAAAAATTTTACGGACTGCCGGCCGGCACCACAGACAAAGTTGAGATCGGTAAAGATCAATATTCGATTTGACCCTCCGGAAGACCCTTCCCCAAAAACCAGACGTGGAGGGTATCACAGTAACTTCTTTAAGGAAGTTAAAATTCGGAGTGACTTCAGTGAAAATAGAACTCTTCTTTCTGGACAAAATCAAGTTTGCCAACTTTGATTTTGCCAAGAATCGCCATTTTTTTTAGCCCGTACAACATAGTTTTCTACCCTTAGGGCAGTAGCTGCCTTGTATCTGTCTAATTTTTCACCTAAACACCCAAAATTTTTGTTTCAAATTGGCATTTTGAGAAAGTTTGTTTAGAATCTAAGTTTTGAGCAACTTTCATTGGAGATTTTTCAACATTTTTTTCAGATGGAAGCTATTCAGAAGATTTATAACGTCTTCTCAGTCACTATCGAAGTTAAAAGAAATGATAACCAATATATCAAATTCTTCAAAAAATTTCGTCGAATTTATTTTGAATCGCGCAGGGCAGGAAACGAATGTAAGTCGGATGGAGCCAATTAAGTACTTGTCGCAATAAAATCCATTCCTATCTATTAAATTATTTACGTTTTTCTCCACAGATAAGGGAGCTTATACGCTACTATACCATTGACGCTGTTTCTTCTTGCGCCTTCAGCGCTCAAACGAACTCTTTTAAAGATCCTAAGAACCCTTTCGCTCATGAGACGACGGACACGATGTTTACTAACAATCGAGGGATAGCTTTAGCATTTTTTGGCCCCTGGCTCTCATATTTGACACGCGACAGGTTTGAATATGAAATATAAGCAAAAATTTAAAAAATTCAATTTAGATTGGTATCAAAAGTTCCTGAAAATTTTTTTGTGGCATTCGGCCGACGTATGATGAAAGAAAGAAAAGGGAACATCTCTCCCAATGATTTTCTCCAACAAATCCTAACGCACAATGAAAAATGCTTAAAAGAAGGAAAAACCCGTACGCTTTTCTTAATTTTTTTTTTAAATTGTAATTTATTCTCCAGCTATGAGTGAAACAGAAGTAGCGGCGACTTTGTTGGCTTTTTTCTTGGACGCAACGGAATCTGTCGCATTGGTTATAGGGAACGCTTTATTTGAGATGGCCCGCGATCAACAAATCCAAGAGAAACTAAGGGACGAAATAAAAAAGACTGGAAACTCAATTGAAGATTTCGACTTCGAAAAAGTGCATTCAATGGAATATCTCGATATGGTTATGTCAGGTTGTCGCCAGAAAGTTCGAAGCCGATATAACTTTTTTTTTCTTTAGAAAACTTCCGTGTGAATCCGACGATATCGATCATCCATCGGCTCTGTACGAAAGAAACTCAACTCGGCGGATATAAAATCGATAAAGGGATCAAATTGATTATACCATTAACGGCGTTTTATAACGACCCCAAGTATTATCCGGAGCCGGAAAAATTTAAACCAGAAAGGTTCTCCAAAGAAAATATCGAAATGATTCCAAAAATGGCTTTCCTCCCTTTCGGTGAAGGGCCAAAAATTTGCGCAGGTAGCAAGCCAACTCAAAACAGATTAGGGCCTAATCCTAATCATATTTTGATGATTACTATTTCTGATTAATTGATGATTACGATATGCCCTACTCTGAGTTAAAAGTTAGGAAAATCCGAGAATTTAACTTTTTTTTTTTAGGAAAATCATTTGCACTTTTGGAACTAAAAATCGTACTGATCAACATCTTAATGAATTTTAAAGTGACCCTGAGTCCTAAACATAAGGAAAAAAGAATTCAATTTGATAAATCGAATATGTTTATTAACTGGCCTAAAGATGATTTGTTTTTGAAATTTGAACCCTTAAAAAAATAAACTGTACACCAGTTTCTATTTTAATTATTAGTAAAGTTCCTTAAGGAACCCTTTCTCGAAGTTTCCTTGAGGTTAAGTATTTCGTATTTATGAACCAACCTGATATCCCGCCAATTTTTTAAAGGTAGCGACTTAAGGGCCATCATACCAACCGAGCATTTTGTTTCAAAAACAAGAGATCGCAGCACTTTACTTTCCTATATTTGAGCACTAAGAATCGTCGGAAAATTTTTAATGAAAGCTCGTTCTCGTTATTTTGGGAATGTCTAGGCGGTGTTGGGAACAGTTTTTCTAAAAAAGTTTTCCTTTGGAAAATGGAAAACTTACTTTTCGACTAAAACATTTTTAAAAAAAAACCGCTAGCCATTTTGTAGGATTTGACTAGTTCTTTCCAAAAATATATTATATAAGAAAATCCGATGAATAGTTTCGTCGTAATCCTTTTACAAAGATTTGGTCCTCGAAGGTAGATTAACAGAAAAGGGATGTCTTTGGTATCCTTATGGAGAAGGAAAAGAAGATTCAAGAAAAGTTTACAAATACGATAAAAACAGGCCTCAAAGTTTCAATAAAAGTCGATTTACTGTGGCGAGCTTTTCCAGAAGAGTTTCCATGTTTTATTAAAACCTCAAAAAGCTAAATAACTTCCGAATATGCCATAATTGGAATTCTCGAGGTGAAAAGCCTTAAAATCGATAGCATTAATGATTTCTCTTGATTGGATTATCCTCGGCATAGGTAGCCCCATAAAAGAGGCCCTTTCTAAGTTTAGACCGAGAGAAAATCGACCCTTCCCCGTGCGCATTCGAACCTTTCGAGATTGAATGTATAAAGTAAATAGCTTGAACAATGGGGAGGCTTTGGTCAGATGCCAACATCCCCGGGCTTTTATTGTTGTCTATTTCATTGTCGCTAAAAGGGAAAGGGCCAAAATAATTAAACGCTTCTGATTTACACCACATCCTCCCCTTTTTCTGCCAAGAATCATCCCCCTTCCATTCATTCTTAGACAAAAAAAAATTAATATGCATTCTTGAGGAAAAATAATTTTTTTTAATAACCAAGAAAAAAGCCAGAAGATAGCCCGAAAAAATGAAGAAAAGGTCGATCGACCAGATAGCTCCCAGGTTGATTTTTCAGGTGAAACCCCTTAAAAATGGTTGGCCGTGGTAGTAATTCAAACAAGAGGAAGGTATATTAATTATTTTTTATTTCTTTGATTTTGTTCAAAAGGAAAAAGAA
The DNA here is from genome assembly GCA_014119065.1 of Orius insidiosus. Lineage (NCBI taxonomy): Eukaryota > Metazoa > Arthropoda > Insecta > Hemiptera > Anthocoridae > Orius > Orius insidiosus. The sequence continues at coordinate 224,106 of JACGAQ010000187.1, read as the reverse complement.
GGAAAGAAAAATATAAAAGCCTTTTATAATTATCTACGCCATGAGATGATTTATTTCCAAGGGAAAAAAAACACCTAGGAACGGTATGGGGTATAAAAAAAATGAGGAAATACGACTTTTCACACCCACTCCAATTTAACCAGTAACCTATTTGTTAGAAAGCCCTCCCTCCTTTCAACAAAATATAGATTTTCGATCGACCATATTTTTTAACAAACTCAAATGAAAGGGCCACTTCTCCTTTCGGAAAAGTCTTGAGGGTGGGGAGAAAAACAAGATCAAATACAAGGTCGGACCCTGTGACAAAACCAATCTAGCAGAACGTTAGGGTGTCCTGGTAATTCCTTAATTTGCTCGGTCGTCGAGGGGTCTTTGGGGAGAAAAGTTGTCGATTGTCCTCAATCACTCTTCATCCCTCTGAGGATTGGTTAGTTCCCTACTTCAATCCATTTACGTACTAGGGATCTTTTATTATTTCGTTTCACTATTCCCCGCGTGAATAAATCACGTCCAACTTCGACTCGGCTAACCTTTGCATTTTTTATTCTCAAACCTAGAAAACATGATTTTTTACTCGAATTCTTTATTCGGAAGAACGTTTTAGGTACTTAACTACCTAGAAGCCCAAAAACGACGGATTAAAATAAGAATAAAAATAATTATTAAAATTTTCTCAAAGAGAAGACCCTTGATATTAAAAGAGCTTGGAAGGCGGACGCTTGTTGAGAGAACACCGCTCAACATACGCATTTCAACCTAAAGTAGTTGAACATAAAAATCAGCATTTCGACATAAATATCTGTAGTTCACCATAATGCATTTCAGCATAAGTGACTTTTCAATAAATGCAAGTCGACATAAAAAAGGTCAAGTCACCATAACGCTTCTCACCATAAAAGCCTCTCAACTTGTGTTTTCGCCATAAACTGTTTCTGTCGTTTGAGCATAATCTCACCATAAACTAGGGACAGCGAAAGCAGGCCTACTGTCACCGTTTAAAACGCGATTATGACGAAACGACAAAAACCTTAAAACTTGACAGTTCACCATAATGCAATTCAACGTAAAGCATCTCACCATAAACTAGGAAAAGCAAGCAGGCAGCCAATGGGATCAACTCGTTTTATGACACAAGGGGGTTAATCTTTTTCCTCTCGCGAGGATGTGCGAATTGCATTATGGTGAACTGTCAAGTTTTAAGTTTTTTGTCGCTTCGCCATAATCGCGTTTTAAACGCGAAAATAGGCTTGCTCTTTGGCTGTCCCTAGTTTATGGTGAGATGCATTATGCCCAAACGACAGAAACAGTTTATGGCGAAACGACTTGTGTTAAATCTCTTCTTTATGTTGAGATTATAGTGAACGATTTTGACTATTTTCATTATGTTGAGTAGCAGATTTTTGATGGTGAACCGTAACTCGCGATTTCTGCTATTTTATGGTCAAATGCATTATGGCGAACCGCATTATGTCGACACGTATCCCTCTCCTGTTTTAGTGATTTTTTTTTCAAGGTCATTGATAATTGAACAAATATTTCGATACCAGTGATGAAAATTAAACTTCCCTACTTGCCATCTCAAAACCTTTAATTTTCTCAAAAAGCCATTTATAATTTCGACCTTCCTGTAGCCATTGAACCTTTTCACGTTTGTTTTGTTAACCTTGCATAACAAAATATGCGTGTTATTACATAATACTTAAAATTGGATTCAAAATTAAATATTTTCGTGTCGCTAATTACAAGGAAACAACCTATTATGCCTGGAATATTCTAAAAGCGTTTAAACTCATAAATAGTCTTTAATCATTTTTTTGGAATAAAAAAAAATATATTGAAAAGGAAATTATATTCTCTCCTCCTTTTTCACGTCTGGCTCGCAAATCTGAAGTGAATTCAAGCGTGGCTTAAGACATAAATTATTTTTCAATTACCGACATTGTAACGTCCCTCTTTTCCCTCCGTCTGGAAACTTGCGAGTCAATATCCTGAAGCTTTATTTCACCCGTGACCCTTTTTCTCATTTCGCATTCACGTAAAAGAGAATTCGAAAAGGAAGAAAATCATACAGAAAAGAAAAAAATTGGGAAATATTTTGAAAGTCTTGAGATTTTAGGCTTGAAAAAAAATTGTAGGGAAGAACGGTCTCTGGAGGACCATCAAACAAAAAAAATATAAATTTTAGGGAGAATAATGGGTAAGGCGTTGGTGGAGAGAAGACAATACCTAGTACCCGGGGGGTTCGAAAGAGGCGTGGTGGTCGACAAAAGCAGGGCGCAAAAATTCTTCGCCGCAAAACAGAATACCCACCTCGATGCGGCGTTCGCCAAAGTGGACAGCTTGGATTTATGCCCATTTTACAGGATTTTCTCTCGTTTCTCTACAGAAGCTGCAAGCTTTGAGTCCATACATTTTGGTAAAAGCTTGCTAAAAGTATGGAATCTCTGCTTTAGAGAATTCGGGATGCCCTCGAGAATGCAGAGGCAACCTTACAGCTTATTTTAAAAATATCTTTAATCTCTAAAAGAGCCTCTATCGTTGGCTATTATGGGACTTCTCGAATTATTATATTTGATTGTGATTGTCAAACAAACGTTAAAAAGTCACCGTCAAACTCCTCTCAAGCGTTGATATATTCGCCCGACTGTAAAATGTATCACGGGACGAGAGTCCTCGTCTTTGTCAAGTGGCTTGAACATTATGAACATACATCAACCCCTCGTCATCTCCCATCAGACTCCCAATGTCCTTTCTCTGTTCCCTAATTTGAACCCCGACCTTCAAAAGCCCTTTAAAACTGTATTTCATCTTAAAAATATTGTTATAAAAGCCAATGAACGTCTCAATTATAGCGCTTTGTAAAATAAACGTACGTGATAATTTTAACGTATAATAATTGAACACAGCGAAGCTTAAAGGATCCCCGTTTGTGCCTTAACATGAATAGAGGGTTGAATTTAAGGAGGATTGCTTCTAAACAACAGCCTCTCGCTAAGTCTATGACTTTGAAGGAGACATTCGCTTTTGGAACAATGAGGTCGACGAAGCGCCTCGTGTGACATGAAAGAGGAGACCCCCCGACGGAAACCCCAGCACGTTTGAAGGATCTTTAAACATCTTTCGAGAGGGATTTACATATGCGGGATGCACGCGAAGAAAGAAACGTCTCACGATCAAGTACCTTCCCAATATCTTCAAGCGCTACGGTATTAATGGTTGAAAATCCGTTGCTTTGCACAAGAATAATTATAAATTATAGAAAAGGGTACATGTGAATTACGATACGACAACCACGCGCATGCGCGAGCTTTCGTGTGTTTTTGTTCCCGCGTTTTTTTTTGAAAATTTATCTTTGAGATTTGCCTGAATTCAAACTAGTTTGATAACACGAGGGGGTTAATCTTTTTCCTCTAGCAGAGAGAGCTCGTTTTTTTCCCTCTCCAAAAGAGTTTTTCTTAAAAATTAACCCCCTCGTGTTATCAAAAATTTAGGCAAACCTCAAAGATGAAATTTTTAAAAAATGCGGGAACTAAGAATACACGCATGCGCGTTGACCTGTTGGCTCGCGCCAGCGCAGTATTCATGTATCGTAAACTCACATGTACCAAAAATAGTTGTATCATTCCTCAATATTAGACTAACTTGGTTGCAACCTCAAAATCCTTCTGTAACAGCCGGAAAAGTTTAATATCAGCTTAGGGCCCGCCGATGAGCGACGAGCAGAGAAAGAGATGATGAAGCGCCCGTACTCCCCCGTTTTCAATGCTCCCTTGGTGGCGTCACGGTAAGCGTGTACCTACACAGAAATGGGGACACCGTTTCAATTTTCCAGTGGAACCTGGATGCTACGTTGCCCTACTTAAAATATTTCTCCTCAAGTTTAATGGATCGGTTTGTTTTTTGAAGTTTGAACGGCGGTTTACGGTCAACCTTGTTCGTTTAACGATTTTCTTGTTAAGCGGCTTAAGGGACAAATGGGGCCAAAGGGTTTCTGCTCCCTAAACGTCCCCGTCGTTTCCTTCGTTATCAAGATTAGACCTTATGTCAGAGAAAAGCCACTAAAACCTCAACTCAAGACCGCACGTTTAACTTTAACGTTAATATTATTTACCTTGAAAAAAAAGAAGAAAGGCCAAAAACTCTTTTCAAGCTGTCATAATCGTGTTGATAATTTTAATATAGGATATTCCTTGGGAAGTGGGTACTTCTCGTGTGGTAAACGAGGCAGTAAAAGAGCCGTAACGGACTCGTTTAATAAATTTAATTAATCACCAAAACAGAAGGTCTCCACTCTTCCCTTAAGCCTCACTCTTAAATAAAGCCTTTAACGTTAACATTAAATTGCCCCTCGAAAACGACTTTTGCGAAGATACCACCCCCAAGGAGCCATAACTCTATAGGAATAATTAATTTACAATTTTTTCACAAAAAAATAAAAAGGGAAGATTTTTCATGTTGTTTATTAAGTAAATATGGAAATAAATTAAGAAAGCAAACAATTATAAAATTTTTTTAAGATTAGATAGTAAATATTTTAGTTTTTTATTTTGCTCGCTCAATTTACTGCTTTTAGCTTTTTAAGTGGTTTCTTAAAAGTTATTTGCTTTTTCTTAATTTTATCTAATTTTTGAATTCGCCAATTAACAGGTTTTAAATAATTTTCACCCTACTATGAAATGAAAAATATATCTCGGGAATCGGATTATTTTTTTAACTTCCTTAAAGAAGTTATTGTGAGACCCTCGACGTCGGGTTTTTGGGAAGGTCTTATCGAATCTTTACCGATCTCAACTTTGTCTGTGGTGCCGGCCGGCCGTAGCATTTTTTCCGGAACACTTTACGGCCACAGTTTTCAACCGATTTTCACCAAATTTTCTTCAGTCGGTGAACAAAAATAATGAGGGCGATTTTTGAATTTCGAAAAAAATGGCGGAGATACGTCTGTTTGAAATTTTAAAAAAATTGTGTTCCGATTTTCATCAATTACTCCTTATATTTTACTAATTTTGGTGTAAAAAAAAATTGTCATTTTAGTAGGAAGAAATTCATACTTCCACCCCTCACGAGAAGGACCTCCTTGGGCAAAAATCCCATTATTTCTACCTTGTTTTAGTTAAGAATGTCATCTTACGGCAAATTTCCAAACTATTGGCATTCGGGGATTCTGAATTGTGGCGACACCTGTCAGGGTGAGATTAAAAAACCGGAGGGTATTACAATTACAAAGAAGAAAAAAATGATGTTTTAGTAAATTTTCTGTAGTTTTTTTTTAATTAGTGATTAATTACAAAGTTGTGCGGAATAATTCAACGTCTAATTTAATTAAGGTATAATTAGAAGGGCATTTTATCCTTCCCTCCCTGGGTACTTTCTTCGTGAAGTTATCGACCCGAAAGGAGTAAAAACGCAGTTAATTTACCGCAAATCCCAAACCGCTTGGGACACTTGAGGAAGTTTTATCTCCGGAAGTTTGTACTGGGTTCTGCCTCCCCCTTAACCACCCCAGGGGGCGAGTTTCAACTTCTTCCCAACGCGAACTGGATGAATTGGCTGGGTGGGGAGGACAAGACGAGGCGGAACAGAAAATTAAAAACTACCAAGAAAAAAAAAAGAATGAAAAGCTGTTTCTGAAGGAAGGAGGGAAGAAAAAAGTATCTTCCTAAATTATGTGTTTGAAACATGTTAATTACTTAGCTCAAGAATAAATTAGATCCTCTAGGGTACAACTTAAGAACTGCAAATTAATTTTCCAAGAAAGGTGTTTTAAACATTTTTTACATTAATTATAATTACTTATTTTCTCCCAAAAAGCCTTACAGAAATCACACATTTTTACCAAAATTTATGACCTTATTAAATAAGGTTACAAATTTTGTAAACGTTCCTTGAAACTCTCCTTTCCTTAACTGAAGGATAACTTAAACATCCCTTTTCTTTATAAACAGGTATTGGTTAACATCCCTTGAAACTTTTCTTTCCTTAGCAAAACGGATGCCTTGAACATTCACTTTCTGTTCCTTGACTTAGGCATTTTAAGTGAGATCAAGGATTATGTCTCCGCCAATGATAGCCCTCCCTTCAAGGATTCCTTAAGGTTCCTCAACAAGTTTACAAATTTGTAAGCGTTCCTTGAAACTCTCCTTTCCTTAACCAGGATACCTTAAACATCCCTTTTCCTTATAAACAAGGTGGCTCGTATTGGTTAACATCCCTTGAAACTTTTCTTTCCTTAACAAAAAGGATACCTTGAACATTCACTTTCAGTTCCTTGACTTAGGCATTTTAAGTGAGATCAAGGATTATGTCTCCGCCAATGAGAGCCCTCCCTTCAAGGATTCCTTAAGGTTCCTCAACAAGTTTACAAATTTTGTAAGCGTTCCTTGAAACTCTCCTTTCCTTAACTATAAGGATACCTGAAACATCCCTTTTCTTTATAAACAAGGTGGCCGTATTGGTTAACATCCCTTGAAACTTTTCTTTCCTTAACAAAAAGGATACCTTGAACATTCACTTTCAGTTCCTTGACTTAGGCATTTTAAGTGAGATCAAGGATTATGTCTCCGCCAATGAGAGCCCTCCTTTCAAGGATTCCTTAAGGTTTCTCAACAGTTACAAATTTTGTAAGCGTTCCTTGAAACTCTCCTTTCCTTAACCTGAAGGATACCTTAAACATCCCTTTTCCATTCCTTATAAACAAGGTTTTTAGGCCCATATTGGTTAACTTGAAACTTTTCTTTCCTTAACAAAAAGGATACCTTGAACATTCACTTTCTGTTCCTTGACTTAGGCATTTTAAGTGAGATCAAGGATTATGTCTCAGCCAATGAGAGCCCTCCCTTCAAGGATTCCTTAAGATTCCTCAACAAGTTTACAAATTTTGTAAGCGTTCCTTGAAACTCTCCTTTCCTTAACCGAAGGATACCTTAAACATCCCTTTTCCTTATAAACAAGGCCCATATTGGTAAACATCCCTTGAAACTTTTCTTTCCTTAGCAAAAAGGATACCTTGAACATTCACTTTCTGTTCCTTTACTTAGGCATTTTAAGTGAGATCAAGGATTATGTCTCCGCCAATGAGAGCCCTCCCTCAAGGATTCCTTAAGGTTCCTCAACAATTTTACAAATTTTGTAAGCGTTCCTTGAAACTCTCCTTTCCTTAACCAGAAGGATACCTGAAACCTTTCCTTATAAACAAGGTGGCCCGTATTGGTTAACATCCCTTGAAACTTTTCTTTCCTTAACAAAAAGGATATCTTGAACATTCACTTTCTGTTCCTTAACTTAAGTGTTTTAAGTGAAAATCAAGTCAAAATCCTTCTTGAAAAAGGTAAATCAGGATTCTTTTTAGAAGGAACTCATCACTTCCAGGGAGTTTCATAAAAAAATAATATCAAGGAAACCTTGAGTAAATGGATCCTAAAGAAGCGCTTATAAATACGGAACATAAATTAGAATTTGAATCAAAGTTTTGAGTAATAAAAGGCATTATTTAAATTTTACGTACCTTGTTTAAAATGAGCGCAGAGAAGCTTCCCGGACATGTTTGAACTGGTCTGGGTGACCGGAGGGTGGGATGAATAAAATTCTTTTTACCAATGCCTACAAATTTGTAATAATTTACCAATAAATCATTGGTTTTGAACGTATTAAAATTTATAGTAATCGATGTTTTGTTTCATATTATTATAATTTATAAATAATTAATAATTAGCGTTTTTCTTTTATGTCACCTACAATAGCTATTTAGATGGCAGTGCTACGTTCAGAGTCTTGTCCAATGACCTTTTTGTTTCCAAAATGGAAAAAGGAGGAGTTCAAGGTATCCTTGTGTTTAAGAAACGTTTAAAATACTGGCCTAAGTGAAAATCAAGGATTGTGTTATCATGAGCCCTTCGTTCAAGGATTCCTTAAGCTACCTCTCATAACTATCTACAAAAAAACGGAAGGAGGAAGATTCTTTTATTTGAAGGAACAGATTACTCCATGCGAAATAACGTCAAAGAAGTATTTTGAGGAGACCTCAAGGCTTCCTTAAGTCTCATATAAAAACTGAGTAAAATCCTGGTCTTCATTAGTCTAATCGTTTTATCAGCTAAATGCCAGTTCAAATAGTCTTTAATTTTTTGTCCAATGAGAATCGTTCTCGAGAACAAAAAAAATAGTGGGAGATCTAAACAGCCTTCAAATTCGATTGAAAGCCAGTAGTTCAAAAAACGAGATGTACGAGTTATTCGTTTTATTCGCTGCTTTATTTTTCACTTTGTTTTATTATTTTTGGACTTACCATTACCAATATTGGCAGAATAAAAATGTCGATAGTTTGGAAGCGAGTTTTCCGTATGGAAGCATCAAAGACATTATTCTTATAAAAACAATATGGTCAATTTTTTGGGAGACGCATACAGGTATTATTGATTTTTGTTCTTTTTAACTTTGGTCAAAGAGGAGTTTTGTATTACCCGCAATGTACGGTTTCGAGTATAACGGAGAAGTATAAAAGGGTCAGTACATGGAGGGGAAGTATAAAGAGGGTGAAGTATAAAAGGGTCAGGGAGGAAGTATAAAAGAGGGTCAGTACATGGGGGAAGTATAAAGAGGGAGTATGGAGGGAAGTATAAAGGGTCAGTACATGGGGGGAGTATAAAAGGGGAGTACATGAGGGAAGTATAAAAAAGAGGGTCACATGGAGGGGGAAGTATAAAAAGGGTCAATTCATGGAGGGGAAGTATAAAAGAGGGTCATACATGGAGGGGAAGTATAAAGAGGGTCAGTACATGGAGGGAAGTATAAAAGGGGTACATGGAGGGAAGTATAAAAGAGGGGAAGTACATGAGGGGGAAGTATAAAAGAGGGTCAGTATGGAGGGAAGATAAAAGGGAGGAGGAAGTATAAAAGAGGGTCAGTAAGTATAAAAGAGGGGTACATGGAGGGGGAAGTATAAAAGAGGGTCAGTACATGGAGGGGGAAGTATAAAAGAGGGTCAGTACATGGAGGGGAAGTATAAAGAGGGTCAGTACATGGAGGGGGAAGTATAAAAGAGGGTCAGTACATGGAGGGGAAGTAAAAAGAGGGTCATACATGGAGGGGGGGGGGGGGGAGTTTAAAAGAGGGTCAGTACATGGAGGGGAAGTATAAAGAGGGTCATACATGGAGGGGGAAGTATAAAAGAGGGGAACATGGAGGGGAAGTACAAAGAGGGTCAGTACATGGAGGGGGAAGTATAAAAGAGGGTCAGTACATGGAGGGGGAAGTATAAAGAGGATGGAGGGAGTAAAAGAGGGTCAGTACATGGAGGGGGAAGTAAAAGAGGGTAAGGAAGTAAAAGAAGGGGTAGAATAATTTAGACAAATTTTCCCTTTTTTTTTTTTCAGAAAATTTTTATTTTTTTACTTCTTCAAGGTTTTTAAGTAATTAAAGAAATCTACCTATTGCAATGGGTAATGGGTGCAGCAGTCGCAGAATCGAAAAATTTTGTATATTTTTTTTTTTTTTTTAAATTTGCAGTTTTTCTTTTTTTAATTTGCAGTTTTTTGTTTTTTCACCCAAAAAACCGACGTGGAGGGTATCACAATTACTTCATGTTAAATGGGTTATCTATTTCTTTTGACCGAATCTAATTTATTTTCATAGGAAATACTCAACCTCAAAAGTGATCGGATTCTACGCTTTTCGTCAGCCCATGCTGATCATAAAAGACCTCGATTATATCAAAGACATCCTCGTCAAAGATTTCAATTCTTTCTCCGATAATGGATTCCAGATATTCGCCAGCATCGACGCCCTCATGGGACTGAATCCTTTCTGCCTCAGAGGACCCGCGTATGTCAAAAATGCATAATTCAGCAAACCAACTAATATCTATAAAAGGTGGAAGGTGACTCGGGTATACAGCCCAGCACATTCTGTCGCAAAGTTGAAACTCATGGTACCTCAAATGGCCAAAACTTCGATGAATTTCGTCAAATTTTTAAAAGAAAAGAAAACGAAATATGCGTAAGGAACACAATTGAATTCTCCATAATAGAATTTTTTAGATAAATGAATTTTCACGTAAATACACGACTGATGCGGTCGCCTCCTGCTTACAGCGTCGAAAACGATTCGTTTCATGATGAAGACTCAGTTTTTTCTAAAAAACACATACGGACAACTATTCACAGATACAATTTAGGAGCCTTGACTGCATTTTTTGCCCCTTACACAGCCTTTATAACACGTGCTAGGTAAAAAACAAGCCCAAATTTTCAAAAATCATTCAAAACTTTGACAGAACAATACAAAAAAAGGCGGAAAATTTCTTCGTTTATCTGGCCGGTGAGCTTATGGAACAAAGAAAGAAAAGTAATGTCGTCGGAAATGATTTAATCCAGCATCTTATATCAGTTCAAGAGAAAACAGGAGGCCCTGGTCAGTTTTTCTTTTTCTCTTTCTTTATAACTTTTATTTTAGTTCTTTCAACTTTGGATGTTGCTGTCACCTTAGACATTTTATCTTGACGGATCGGAAACCGCTTCGCTGGCTTTGTCGATTCTTTTCGAATCGCTGCTCACGAAGACGTCCAAGAAAAACTCAGAGATGAAATAAATGCTATAGGGAAATCACCTGAAAATTTAGACTTTAGCACACTTTGGTCAATGACTTACTTAGAAATGGTCATGTGCGGTAAATATCATCAAAATTGTATGTCACTTATCAGATTTTCAGAAGCGTTAAGACTCCATCCGCCAATTCCGCTGTTATCGCGGATTTCAACAGAAGAATACAACCTCGGAGATGTCAAAATTGAAAAAGAAACCAAAGTATTCATTCCATTACTTTCCATCCAGCGTGATCCCAAAATTTATCCAAATCCTGACAAATTTGATCCGGAAAGATTCTCGCCAGAAATAAGATCAATGAGGCACATGGCTACTTATATGCCATTCGGCGAAGGCCCCAGAATATGCTTAGGTAAGTTTTTTAGTATTTAAATAAGTTTTAATATTTTTTTTAGGCTTTCGATATGTACAAACAGCAATGAAAATGGCCATCGTCGCTTTACTCATGAACTTCAAGCTTGTCATTCCACCGGGACGTCCAAAAAGTATAATTCCAGATGAAAAAAGTTCTTTTGTATATGTGAGTAAGGAAGATTTATATATAAAATTTGAACCCTTAGGTTAAAAAATCAAAAAAGTATATTTAAAAAATTTTATAATTTCATCACACATTAAGTTAGGCACTCCATTGCATCTTGAACCTAAAAAAAAAATTATATTAAGCATAGAAATATGTAAATAAAATATTTTAATTTAAAAAATTATTTATACATCAGACCTATCATTTGAAATAATCAAAGTATTTCATTAAATTTTATATGTCGGCAAAAAAGGTTTTCATCATAAATTATAATAATTAAAAATTAAGTCTACTACAATCTACCTCTCATTTTTTAATTTTAATATTTTATGATTAATATAAAATACAAGCTTTGTTTGAACCGCAGTTTGAAACACCTGGAGCATGCGCAAGATTTGATACAAACTTGAGCAACGTCAAATTTGATGTCTAAATCCTACTGGGCATGCTCCAGGAGTTTCAAACTGCGGTTGGAACAAAGCATGTGAGATCACTAAGGGAGTTATATTGAACACTTAATTCCAAAAATCTGATTCATAAGCATCATGAAATCCAAAAAGGGGGTAGAATTTAGTAGACTCCTGAATTAAAATAAAATTTAGTTTACCATGATAATAGAGCGTCGTGGTGGCCGCTAAGGGGATTTTCTGATGTAAAACACCACTGACGCAAGAATTATTCTTCTTAATAAGCCATATTAGAGAGATCTCTTAAAGATTTAAGTGCACTACCCCGGGAAAAAAAAATCCACTTATAGGCTTCTGCTGTCCAAAAAACTAACAAAAAAAAATTGTCAATCATCAGATAATTTAATACTAATAACATGGTTTGTAATATAAGTCAGAAGGAAGGCAACATTGAAAAATCACCATTAATTAGTCTGAAAATGCACATCAATGTTTTATCATCAGTTTAATGGGGGGGGGGGGGATTACAATAACTTTTATTTGACAGAATTAAAATATACAGGGTGTCCGGAACACATGGCAAGCGTCTGGGAGAGCGTTAAAAAGTGGTTTTACGAAAAAAAAGTTAAATGTAAACCCCCCTTAATTTAATCAAAGAATTTGATGGTGTAGTTTAAAATCCGCCTGGATATACAGGGTGTCCCAGACACAACCTAACTTCGTTATTTCAAATGAGAACCCCTATTTTTTATTTCAGATTCGTAATCTACGCAAAATTTCAAGTAGATTTGAGTACTCATATGACGATTTTGGACAACTTTTAAAAAATGTCAAAATTTAGCGTTTTTTGCGCTTAAATCCGTTAAAATTGACCTAGGAGACTCGTTTTTTTTTTTTTAATTCCACTTATTTTTTCCCGAAGAATCCAACTGTCTCAAATTTGAGCATCTTCGCATTCTGCATCACGAGATTTCGTCGCAATGGCCTTTTTTCAAGTTAACTCCAAATTCCATACTTCAAAATGGAAATTAGCGATTGTTGACGGAATTTTAATTTTTGATGCATAAACACAAAAGACGCTGTAGCTCTTTCAAAATTTGTGGTCCGAAAGAAAAATTTCTTTCAACAAGTGCTAATTTCATTTCTGAACTAAAAATTTGGGTTCTAACTTGAAAAAAGGCCATTAGCGACGAAATCTCGTGATGCTGAATGCGAAGATGCTCAAATTTGAGACAATTGGATTCTTCGGGAAAAAATAAGTGGAATTTAAAAAAAACGAGTCTCCTAGGTCAATTTTAACGGATTTTAGCGCAAAAACGCTAAATTTTGACATTTTTAAAAGTTGTCCAAACTTGTCATATTAGTACTCAAATCTACTTGAAATTTTGCGTAGATTACGAATCTGAAATAAAAAATAGGGGTTCTCATTTGAAATAACGAAGTTAGGTTGTCTGGGACACCCTGTATATCCAGGCGGATTTTAAACTACACCATCAAATTCTTTGATTTAAATTAAGGGGGGTTTACATTTAACTTTTTTTCGTAAAACTTTTTAACGCTCTCCAGACGCTTGCCATGTGTTTCCGGACACCCTGTAGAAATTAGGGCCATTTAAAAATATGAGGAAGTAGGCTTTACCTTTCAAGCTGTGGGGAGTTTCAGTTGACTTGAATTAACGTTTCTGCTCAGTCCCATTTTAAAACAACCTAAAAAATAGATTCTTAATAAAATGATCATAATATAAAAAAAAAAGTTTTAAATAAAACTAATTTATCAGAAGGAAGGCAACATTGAAAAATCACCATTGTTGTAAGTATGAAATTGCACTTAATGTTTTATCATCAATAATATTTTAAAAAATTTAAAAAAAAATTTGAAACTTACCAAAAATTTTTTCTTCTAAGCCAATAAAACTGATCAAGACACCTTAGAGGAAAAAAAAAAACATTAATTAATTTAACGAAAATTTTGAGTATGTAAATGAATTTTAAAATTTTGAAAAAATTCTCAGACCGCCCTAGTTTGTCATCAAAACAAATTCAGGACACCATAAACGATTATTTGTACACATGTTGGATATCATCACTGATAAAAAGGAGGCAGCCCTTCATTAAAGAATCGAACTGATCTTTACCGATCCCAACTTTGTCTGTGGTGCCGGCCGGCCGTCCCTTACACTTCCCCCTCCGTTAAATTTACCCCCTTACACTTCCCCTCCCTCATATTTCCCCCTCTGTTATACTTCTCCTCCCTTATAATTCCCCCCTACATCTTACTTCTCTTTAAGGTTAGGCTGCCTCCTTATATTGGGCAATGGTAAATACTTGCCCAAAAAAATCCACTCTCAATTTTTTTTAACAAAAAAGTAATAGCTTGTTTCAACCGCAGTTTGAAACTCCTGGAGCATGTGCAGAAGGATCTGCACGTCAAACTGTTTGTCCGTCAATTTAGAAGTCATCTGACGTCAATTAGATGTGAAAATCCATCTGCGCATGCTCCAGAAGTCTCAAACCAGTTTCAAAGTTGGAACAAAGCTAATATTACATCACAACTCCCAATTTCATTTAATTTTTTAAATAGCATTTACCACTGACCCTGTAATATTAGCATTAAGGATAAATTTAAAAAAAAATTACTCACATAATCGGCGTAGAGGAAAACAGCCATAACACAGGTAGATTGAGCTACTGGTACCAACTAAAAAGTTAAAATTTGACTATTACTTTAATAAAAACAAAAAAAAAACCTAAATAATAGAAAATACTTCAGACCGCCCTAGTTTGTCATCAAAACAAATTCAGGATACCATAAACGATTTTTTTGTACACATGTTTGTTATCATCATCGTAAAAATAAAATAAAATACTTTTAAATTAAATAATTACCTTTTTGCTTTTAAGCTTCAAAGTAAGCGGCTCCGTGGCTGGTAAAAAGCCTTATGTGTGCTAATACAATTAACAAAAAAAGGAGTTAAGCTTCAAAGTGATTTGCAGTCTTGAAGAGCAATTAATCCTCATAAAATCTTAATTGATGAAGCCTTTGTTTCATGAAAACTCCATTATGAACCTGTAAAGGAAAATGTATAAATTTAAGCTAAAAATCCAATGCTTAGGTAGTAAATTTTCAAGAAAAATTTTTTTTTTTTAAATGCATCAGAAAGATAAGAAAACATCAAAACTATTCAGAAGAACGTCGTGAGAAAATTTTGATCATCATTGACACTATAAGGTATAAATTTAAGTATTTTAAATTGGTATTTACTTAAAATCATTTTTAAAATAAGTAATCAAAGAGTTGGGTGCATTAATATTCATCACTCTAAAATTTATTATATTTAAGGATATGAAAATATTTTTGAATAAATATAAATAATGTATTCATAAATTAAAGATAATATATATAATAGCCCTGATCATACTTACGCTTGAAAATATGCGTCTCATCGGCTTCCACAACGTCATGTCCTCCCATTCACTGATGACAACTGCGCTAAACTGACTGGGTGGCATCTCTCGGAAATTTCGGTACCAGTACGAACAGTTTCTGGGGATAAAGACAACGCATTGACAGCATTGAGCCAACACCTAATGACGTCTTAGTCAAGAAAGACTCTTGAAAAGTTGAATGCTGAATGCAACTTTCTGTATCAAGTTGGCTATAGAAAGCGCACTCCACTCGCTCAACTACTATCCAAGTTTCAGAACTTCCTCGTCAACCAAAACGCGCTCTGGCGGCATTCCAGAGGACTGCCATGGTTTCCTAAAAAAATAAATTGGGAATTAGAAAAGGTTTGGAAAATGTTCAAGGAAGGAAAAATAAGAAATAAAGGTAGATTTTGAATCTGAAATGAAAAATAAGATTTCGAACAAAAGAAATCTACCGATTAGAGGATCTCATTTGAAAATACGCTATACACTATGGGACCCTGTACACAAAAAATTGAATTTCGTAAAAAAACCGTTAACACTTTTCTGAACCATCGTCTACAGGGTGTCCGGAAACACATGGCAAGCGTCTGGGAGAGCGTTAAAAAGTGGTTTTACGAAAAAAAAGTTAAATGTAAACCCCCCTTAATTTAAATCAAAGAATTTGATGGTGTAGTTTAAAATCCGCCTGGATATACAGGGTGTCCCAGACACAACCTAACTTCGTTATTTCAAATGAGAACCCCTATTTTTTATTTCAGATTCGTAATCTACGCAAAATTTCAAGTAGATTTGAGTACTCATATGACGATTTTGGACAACTTTTAAAAAATGTCAAATTTTAGCTTTTTTGCTCTAAATCCGTTAAAATTGACCTAGGAGACTCGTTTTTTTTAATTCCACTTATTTTTTCCGAAGAATCCAACTGTCTCAAATTTGAGCATCTTCGCATTCAGCATCACGAGATTTCGTCGCTAATGGCCTTTTTTCAAGTTTAACTCCAAATTCCATACTTCAAAAATGGAAATTAGCGATTTGTTGACGGAATTTTAATTTTTGATGCATAAACACAAAAGACGCTGTAGCTCTTTCAAAATTTGTGGTCCGAAAGAAAAATTTCTTTAACAAGTGCTAATTTTCATTTCTGAACTAAAAATTTGGGTTCTAACTTAAAAAAGGCCATTAGCGACGAAATCTCGTGATGCAGAATGCGAAGATGCTCAAATTTGAGACGTTGGATTCTTCGGGAAAAAAATAAGTGGAATTAAAAAAAACGAGTCTCCTAGGTCAATTTTAACGGATTTTAGCGCAAAAAACGCTAAAATTTGACATTTTTTAAACGTTGTCCAAAATTGTCATATGAGTACTCAAATCTACTTGAAATTTTGCGTAGATTACGAATCTGAAATAAAAAATAGGGTTCTCATTTGAAATAACGAAGCTAGGTTGTGTCTGGGACACCCTGTATATCCAGGCGGATTTTAAACTACACCATCAAATTCTTTGATTTAAATTAAGGGGGAATGGACAACAGACTTTGTAAAGCAGTTATGTCCACAGGGACCAGGAATAAATCCCTACTTAAAATTGGAAACTAAGTACTGTGAGACATTGATGCGAGAATTTTCAAAAGACGAACTGCAAGTAGCATTAAAAAACAGTAATAATTCAGCACCAGGCCTAGACGGCATTCATTATTCGATGTTAAGTCAGTTACCATCCGAGGGAAAAAGACTATGTTTAAGAATTTTCAATTTAATATAAGGAGAGATGCCGATACCTAAATCTTGGGAAATAGAGAGGGTGATCCCGTTTCTAAAACCGAATAAAGACCCGAAAAATGCCGAATCATATCGTCCGATAGTTTTGGCGTCATGCGTCAGGAAAACCTATGAAAGATTAATTAAAAACCGCTTAATGGTGGTTAGAACATAACAAAAAAATCCCGACAAGCCAGTGGGGCTTTAGGAAAGGACGGTCGGTTCAAGGCGCTCAGACAAAAATATATATATATATCATGCTTTCACGGATGCTAAGTCATTATTAGCGGTTTTTATTGATATTAAGGGTGCATATGACAATGTTGACATAGGAATCCTGGGCCATAAAATGTCTCAGATCGGTCTCCCCAAAAAATTTATTCATAATATCCTTGGACTTATCTGCAATAGAAAAATAGAAATTAAAATAAATGAGGTCTCATTTGGTCCATTTAGCACATATAAAGGCCTTCCCCAAGGGGGAATTTTAAGTCCCCTGTTACTCGATATACGCCTACGATATTGAAAAAAGCCTACCTCAATATATAAAAATAACGCAATTTGCCGATGATGTAGTTTATACACTGTAAATAAATCGGAGGAAATGTGTATCGAAAGGATGAGAGTTGGGATGTCATCGTTTAAGTGCTGGACGGAAGATAATAATTTCGAAATCTCGGAACGAAAGACACAGGCATGCTTTTTCTCGAGGAAAAAAATAATTTAGTACAAGGGCCTCTAAATTTAGGAGGGATAGTCATACCAATGTGTGGATCGGTAAAATTTCTGGGAATAATATTAGATAGAAAGTTATTATGGAAGGAGCATATAGAATACACGGTTAAGAAAGCAGAAAAATATTATAATGTCATGAAAGTTTTACTTATGCAAAATGGGGTTCTGATCCAGAAACGTCAATGCTGTTTTACAGAGCCTGTGTGAGCATTTTGGATTACGGTTCTATATTTTATGGGGCATCTAAAAAAACGCATAGGCAGAAAATAGAGGTCCTTAAAAACAAAATGCTTAAGGAGATGTCTAGGGTACCTTTCAGACACCCCAATTAAAGTAATAGAAATGGAGGCGGGAGAACTCCCTCTAGATCTGAGAATAAAAAAATTAGCAAATAAAAATGTCCTGAAAATGTATAGCTTCCAACGGGAAGGTATATATAAAGTATTATCCTTATTAGATGGAAAAGTTCAGACGAATAAATACTGGGAGAAAAAAATTAAACCTCCTCTGGTAGCTGCCTTTGATGGCACACGAGAAATCATTAAATACGTATTTAGTTCAGAGATTTACCCTAGTTATAGTGTGAGGTACGAAGGGATATTGAAGAAAGTTAGGGTAATAAAAACGAAAGACTACGCGGAAGACAATCCAAGTGGGGCTAATTCTTCATTTTTAGAACACCTAAACTCTATATTTAAAGAGCACCCTTACGTTATATTTACCGACGGGTCAAAGAGCGACATAGGCACGGGAAGCGCATGGTATGATCCACAAATGAGGGATTTTGGAATGTACAAACTCAGAAACACATGTAGTGTTTTCACAGCCGAATTATACGCAATATATAAAGCGTTGCAAAATCTTCAAGGGAAGGGGCTCCCAAGGGGGGTGACGGTTGTTGCTACAGATTCGTTAAGCGCAGTGAATAGTCTAAGAAATTTCGGCGTGGGTAGCAAGGTCAACTTTTTGGTACCGGAAGTAGTAAAAGAAATAGATAAATTGTCGGAAGAGAGGGGGATTATCTTCAACTTATGTTGGGTTCGAGGACATGTAGGGGTGCGAGGAAACGAAGAGGTGATAGGTATGCGAAACGGGCGGCTTCCTGTGGGCAGGAGGGGGAAGTTAGGGTTCCGTGGACCGATGAGGCTGGCGAATATAAAAAGGAAATAATGAAAGAATGGAAAGAAAAAATAAAAAGCGATCATAAGGGCAGTTTTATATGAAGATAAATCCGGAGGCGAATAAAGAGGCATGGTTTAGGGGCTCAGCCCTGAGTAAAAAGGAAATCGACTATTAATAGATTGAGAAGTAATCACGGGATTTGCGGGGTTTATCTTCATAGAATGAAGGTTGCTGGAAACGAAATGTGCGATGAATGCAAGGAAAGGGATGATTTGCAACATATGATAATGGAATGTAGGAAATATAAAAGAAACGAGAGGAGATGTGGAGGAAAATATATAAATAAAAAAAATAGAAAACCAATTAATTATAACGGACTACTGGAATCAAAGAATTTAGATATTTACAGGATTTTGTTGGACTTCATAGAGGGGGAGGGAATGGTAATATAGAGTTTGAAACAATTTAAAAAAAAAAAAAAAAAAAAAAAAAAAAAAAAAAACGCTCTCCCAGACGCTTGCCATGTGTTTCCGGACACCCTGTATATCCACATTCAAGAATATTAAAACCCGGCTAATATTTAATCAAGAAAAAAATTACTCATTTGAAGAGCTTCCAACGAAAACTTCTTAAGAGAGAAGTAAAAATGGAGGGGGAAGTATAATTTTTTTTAATTTTCCGAGGTTTTGTTTTTTGAAAAATTTTCAGAGTTTTTTTTTTAATTCGCGTTTTTTTTTTTAATTCGCGTTTTTTTTTCCGAAAAAATTTTTTAAGCATCGAGGTACAAATAATGGGATTTTTGCCCAAGAGAAGTCCCTCCCGTAAGGCGTGGAAGTATGGAAT
Source organism: Orius insidiosus (assembly GCA_014119065.1). NCBI lineage: Eukaryota > Metazoa > Arthropoda > Insecta > Hemiptera > Anthocoridae > Orius > Orius insidiosus. The sequence goes on along the minus strand of JACGAQ010000187.1, from coordinate 204,696 downwards.
TTCTCCCTAATAAAATGATAATAATTTTTTTTTGTTTTCAATTTTACACAAAAAATTCTTTAGCAGTATAAGGAGTAACTGGGGAAACTTTCGTAAAAATCGGATGAACTGTTCGGCCGCAGCGAATTTTTAAAAATTTCAAAATATCTCCGCCATTTTTTCGAAATTCAAAAATCGCCCTCGTTAGTTTCTTGTTCACCAACTACAGAAAATTTGGTGAAAATCGGTTTGAAAACGGTGGCCGTAAAGTGTTCCGGAAAAAATTGTTACGGACGGCCGGCCGGCACAACAGACAAAGTTGAGATCGGTCGATTTGACCCTCCGGATTCTGAAAGACCCTTCCCCAAAAAACTCGACGAGGATGGTATCAAAATAACTTCTTCAAGGAAGTTATTACTTATAATAGCAAGAGCTGTTCAATAGGTTACCGGCTTGGGTTGACCACGTGGTCCCAATAAGTCGAACCCACGGTTTAAAAAAACGAAATCAAGGAAATAAGTAACGCAAAGGGAAAAATAAAACAAAAACCAATAATAAAAAAGATTGATAAGATATTTGAAATAATAAATCTTTAGAAACATAAAATTAAAAAACATGGCTAAGTAGCTGACCACGTGCTTTCGGCTAAACTGGCAATTACAACCTTTAAACTAATTATAAAACTTTCCTAGCAAATTATAAATTATTTATTGATAATAAAACCACAAAATCTAAATTTAAGTTGATGAAAATAATATTTTAAAGAAGACAATTTACCTTAGTTTACGCAGATCCATGTTCACCGTTTGGAAGTTCGAAGAAAAATGGCCGAGGCTGCCGAGCAGAATTGAAAATGCCGAATGCCTAAAAGAAATTGGGCAACCCATAGGGGACTTAGAAATAACCGGTTACAACCGATATCGAGTACTCTAGTTAACCGGCCTGGTTTTTATTAAAAAGAAAATATGTTTCAATAAAATAACGCAAAACAACCGTCTAAAAGTTATTTTGTTTTTGGTCCAGAAAGTAAAGATATATTGGCACAATGTTTTAACTATTTTTTTCAGTTTTTCATATCATAACCGGAGTAGCCGGTTCAACTCGCCGGTTATTTTCCATTCTTTTTTTTTTTTTCTCTACATATCTACATAAAAATATAGTAAAAATAAACTTTAAAACACACTCTAAAATAAAAATATTTATTAAGTTTTAATAAAAAGTAAAATTTATAAAAGAGGAAAATAAATAAAAAGAAAAAAAGCTTTCTCATTCTTCCGGGTCGAATCTAGAAGGCCATGGAACCAAGCCTGTGCTCTGAAAACCTCAAAATTAAATTTTGTTTCTAAGAAAACTTAATTTTTTAGTTATTCTCGAGGTAAATTGAGTAAAACAAATTTATTTCTTGGCCTCATTTAATTTAAATAAATGATTTTTCATTTTTTTTCTTTCCATTTTTTTAATTTGTCAGAATCTTAGATTTAAAGTTGACCTTTAAAATGTTGAATTTTTAATTTTCAGGACTAAAAAATGGCATCTGCCATGGATATTGACGAGGAAGAAACCGAAATCGGAAACTCGAGTAGTGTGAAAGGAGAAAAGAAAAGATTCGAAGTGAAAAAAGTAAAATTCTTGTTCTTTTGTCTACCAAAATTTTTTTGCACAAAGGCCCCTTTTAGTGGTCAAAATGTGACATTTTGGGGCTTAGAGAAATTAAAAAATGTTCTTTTGTTATTTATAGTGGAATGCTGTGGCTCTCTGGGCGTGGGATATCGTGGTCGATAACTGTGCCATTTGCCGAAACCACATCATGGATCTATGTATCGAATGTCAAGCGAATCAAGCATCAGCGACCAGCGAAGAATGCACCGTCGCTTGGGGCGTCTGCAACGTAAAACCTTTTAAATTTTTAAAAACCCTAAAAAAATTAAATTATTATTTTCAGCACGCTTTCCACTTCCATTGCATTTCAAGGTGGCTCAAAACACGTCAAGTTTGCCCTTTGGATAACAGAGAATGGGAATTCCAAAAGTAAATTTATTTTTTGTCGCCTGATTTGTTTATTAATTTATTTCTTTCAGGTATGGACATTGATTCAACGACCTACGCACCCAACTTATTTTCTTCTAAATTTTTTCCTACAATTTATAATTAAGTATATAAAAACGGTTTCTTTTTTAAATAAATATAATGTTTAAGGCCTGTATTTTTTAATGTTCCTTGAAATTCTCCTTTCCTACAAAATTTTCCACTGTGGAAACAAGAAATTACCGTGGGCATAAGAAGGCTTTGAACATTGCACTGCCTCCTGAATAGCTATTGTAGGTGACATTAAAAAAAACCATAATTATTAATTACTTTTAAATTATAATTAAATACGAAAGAAAATGTTGATTTCTAAAAATATTAATACATACAAAACCAATGATTTATTGGTAAATTATTACCAAATTTTGTCGGCTTCATGGTAAAAAGACATTTTTTCATCCCCACCCTTCAGTCACCACAGACCAGTTCAAACATGTCCGGGAAGCTTCTCTGCGCTCATTTTAAACAAAGTAAGTAAAGTTTTAAATAAATTGCCTTTCATTACTCAAAACTTTTGATTCAAATTCTAATTTATGTTCCGTATTTATAAACGCTCCTTTAGGATCCATTTTCTTAAGGTTTCCTTGATGTTATTTCGTTTTTATGAAATTCCCTGAAAGTGATGAGCTACCTATGTACTTCTAAAAAGAATCCTGATTTACCTTTTTCAAGGAGGATTTTGACTTGATTTTCACTTAAAACCCTTAAGTTAAGGAAAAGAAAGTGAATGTTCAAGGTTTCCTTTTTGTTAAGGAAAGAAAAGTTTCAAGTTAACCAGTATGGGCCTAATAACCTTGTTTATAAGCAATGAAAAAGGGGTGTTTAAGGTATCCTTCAGGTTAAGGAAAGGAGTTTCAAGGAACGCTTATAAAATTTGTGAACTTGAGGAACCTTAGGGGATCCTTGAAGGGAGGGCTCTGATTGGAGGCGACACAATCCTTGATTTAACTTAAAATGTTTATGGAAAAGAAAGTGAATGTTCAAGGTTTCCTTTTTGTTAAGGAAAGAAAAGTTTCAAGTCAACAGTATGGGCCATAAATCCTTGTTTATAAGGAATGGAAAAGGGGTGTTTAAGGTATCCTTCAGGTTAAGGAAAGGAGTTTCAAGGAACGCTTATGAAAATTGTGAACTTGAGGAACCTTAAGGAATCCTTGAAGGGAGAGCTCTGATTGGAGGCGACACAATCCTTGATTTAACTTAAAATGTTTAAGGAACAGAAAGTGAATGTTCAAGGTTTCCTTTTTGTTAAAGAAAGAAAAGTTTCAAGTTAACCAGTATGAGCCTAAAAACCTTGTTTATAAGGAATGGAAAAGGGGTGTTTAAGGTATTCTTCAGGTTAAGGAAAGGAGAGTTTCAAGGAACGCTTACAAAATTTGTAAACTTGTTGAGGAACCTTAAGGAATCCTCGAAGGGAGGGCTCTCATTGGCGGAGACATAATAGTTGATCTCACTTAAAATGCCTAAGTCAAGGAACAGAAAGTGAATGTTCAAGGTATCCTTTTTGATAAGGAAAGAAAAGTTTCAAGGGATGTTTACCAATATGAGCCTAAAACCTTGTTTATAAGGAATGAAAAATGGATGTTTAAGGTATCCTTCAGGTTAAGGAAAGGAGAGTTTCAAGGAACGCTTACAAAATTTGTAAACTTGTTGAGGAACCTTAAGGAATCCTCGAAGGGAGGGCTCTCATTGGCGGAGACATAATCCTTGATCTCACTTAAAATGCCTAAGTCAAGGAACAGAAAGTGAATGTTCAAGGTATCCTTTATGTTAAGGAAAGAAAAGTTACAAGTTAACCAATATGGGCCTAAAAACCTAGTTTATAAGGAATGGAAAAGGGATGTTTAAGGTATCCTTCAGGTTAAGGAAAGGAGAGTTTCAAGGAACACTTATACAATTTGTTAACTTGAGGAACCTTAAGGAATCCTTGAAGGGAGGGCTCTGATTGGTGGCGACACAATCCTTGATTTAACTTAAAATGTTTAAGGAACAGAAAGTGAATGTTCAAGGTTTCCTTTTTGTTAAGGAAAGAAAAGCTTCAAGTTAACCAGTATGGGCCTAAAACCATGTTTATAAGGAATGGAAAAGGGGTATTTAAGGTATCCTTCAAGTTAAGGAAAGGAGTTTCAAGGAACGCTTATAAAAATTGTGAACTTGAGGAACCTTAAGGAATCCTTGAAGGGAGAGCTCTGATTGGTGGCGACACAATCCTTGATTTAACTTAAAATGTGAATATATAAGGTATGCTTTTTGTTAAGGAAAGAAAAGTTTCAAGTTAACCAATCTGGGCCTAAAAACCTAGTTTATAAGGAATGGAAAAGGGATGTTTAAGGTATCCTTCAGGTTAAGGAAAGGAGAGTTTCAAGGAACGCTTACAAAATTTGTAAACTTGTTGAGGAACCTTAAGGAATCCTCGAAGGGAGGGCTCTCATTGGCGGAGACATAATAGTTGATCTCACTTAAAATGCTTAAGTCAAGGAACAGAAAGTTAATGTTCAAGGTATCCTTTTTGTTAAGGAAAGAAAAGTTACAAGTTAACCAATATGGCCTAAAACCTAGTTTATAAGGAATGGAAAAGGGATGTTTAAGGTATCCTTCAGGTTAAGGAAAGGTGAGTTTCAAGGAATGCAACAACATAGTTCAAAATGTGGCTAAAAACTGACAAAACTGTAAAAGAGGATTTTGCTTTCGTAAAAACAATAAAAAATGCCCGAAATCCTGCTAGGACGGTTGTCTGTTAGGAAAAAGATGCTGAAAACAGTCTAGAAAAAACTGGGCTTACTTATCCAAAAAGGCGAAGAAAACTCACAGAATTGTCTCAAAATTTGGCTGCAAAACCAAAGAAAACATTGAAAGATTGTGAAAGCCATAAAGAAAAAGGGTGTTTGTTGACTGAAAAACTTTAAATAATTGCCCAAGGCACAAGGAAACTATTACCAAAGAAAATATAAATGAATGAAAATTTTTATTTTTTAAATATATTATAATGAGGAAATAATTACAAGTTATATAAATGCATATGTTTTTTATAACGCTCTTTGCTCATTGGACTGATGAGAGTTGTGTGGTTTATTGACGTCACTAATGCAGGTCCAATTTCCTTCGGTGTTTTCCTTCCAAAGGGTCACTTTTCCATCTCCGCCAGAAACAGCGAGGATGTTGCCGGTGAGCGACCAGCTCAGATTCCAGACGACGTCGTCGAAAGTATGAAGGACGGTCGGGACCCAATTGTCGGTGTTTTTGTCATCGCTTGTCCAAATGATGACACGTTTGTCCTGTGAGCATGAGGCGATTGTGCTTTTCGGTGAGCAGATGGAAGGTCCCCAAGCGACATCGCGGACCCAGTCGGAATGAAACTCAAGTTTGATCTTTTCCTCCCATCCTGAAGCTTCTTCTTGCCAGACTTTAACTAAAGAATCGCATCCGCCGCTGACCAATCGCTTCTTCTTCCCCGATGGGCACCAGCTGACAGTATTACATCCAATAGCATGAGCATTATTGATTTTCTTGACATCCCACGTTCCAGTATCCCGATTTGAATAAAGGATCGAAATCGTCCCATCGGAACTCCCACAAGCAAGAATCAATCCATACTCATGGGGCGCAAATCGTACAGAATTGACGGAAGCCTCGTGGTTACTAAACTCCTGAAGTTTCGCCCATTCTCGGCTCTCCTTCCAAATGATGACTTTTCTGTCATAAGAACAAGAAGCCAAAATATTCCCATATTTAGGGTGAGACCAAGTCACCTGCCATACTGGACCGTAGTGACCCTTCAGATCGGCGATTTGAGACTGAGTACCGTTCTTAATGCTGAAGATCTTAACGCTATGGTCGTTCGAACAGGTCGCCAACTGGAGGCCGTAATAATCAACTTCGGCGTCGTTTATAAAATCCTCATGGCCCGTATCGACCGTACTTAATATGCTCACCATTCTTTAAGTAGTGTACTAAAAAAAACCAACAAAACTATAAAAACAAATTCCCACTGTTCCACACAAGTCACCAACTGCCAACCAGAATAAGAAACTTTACCATTATAACCTCCTAAAGTTCCGGCAACGTAACCCTTTTATTCCTTCGTCACCTCAATGATGGCGTCACAAATGGAGTCTTGTAAAATGCATGGAGCTTCCTCAAAATAGGACCACGTTATAGTTTTTCTTCCCTACAATCGAAAATGAAATTTTGAGTACCAAGAAATGGGCGTGAAATTTCAACATTTTGGCTATTATGATAAAACGTTGGAAGAGCTTCCAATGAAAACTTCCTTAAAGAGAAGAAATAATATAAGAGGGGGAAGTACAAAGGAGGGGAAAGTATAACGGAGGGAAGTTTAAGGAGGAGAAGTATAAATAAGGGGATGTAATACTCTCAAGAAGGGGATTTTTTTTTTAGTTTATCCATAAAATAGAGACCAACTTGGTCTTTATTCTATGGTTTATCCAATTTTTTTTTGTCTCAAGTTTCTAAGTCGAATTTTGGACTTAAAAACTTGGAAAAAAAACATAGATTAAAAAAAAAAGTAGATTCTGAAAGAAATCTACCTATTGCAATGGGTGCAGTAATCGCCGAATCAAAAATTTTGTATACCTACTTTTTTTTTTTTTCAAAAAAATTTCTAAGTTTTTTTCGAATTTTTATGCAAGTTTGCAGTTTTTTTTCCAAAAATTTTTGTCTCAAGTTTCTAAGTCGAATTTTGGACTTAGAAACTTGGAACAAAAAACATGGATTAAAAAAAAAAAAAAAAAAAAAAAAAAAAAAAAAAAAAAGATTCTGAAAGAATTTTGGACTTAGAAACTTGGAAAAAATAACATAGATTTAAAAAAAAATTAGATTCTGAGAGAAATCTACCTATTGCAATGGGTACAGTAATCGCAGTCAAAAAATTTTGTATACTTTTTTTTTCCAAAAAATTTCCATATTTTTTTTCGAATTTTTTTGCAAGTTTGAAGTTTTTTTTTCCAAAAATTTTCTAAGTTTTTTTGTTCAAAAACTTTTTAAAGTATAAATATATTCTGCCCAAGGGAAGTCACTCTCGCAAGGGGTGGAAGTATCAAATTTCTCCCTACTATAAAAAAATGGTTTACACCAAAAAATCGTTAAAAAATATAAGGAGTATTTGGTGAAAATCTGAACAAAGGTACGGGCCGCAGCGCAGTTTTTAAAATCTCAAACGTGCATATCTCCGCCATTTTTTCGAAATTCAAAATCGCCCCAGTTAATTTCTTGTTCACCGACTAAAGAAAATTTGGTGAAAATCGGTTGAAAACGGTGGCCTTTAAGTGTTCCGGAAAAAAATTACTACGGACGGCCGGCCGGCACAACAGACAAAGTTGAGATCGGTCGATTTGACCCTCCAAGGTCTGGATGACCTTTCCCCAAAAACCTGACATGGTGGGTATCACAATAACTTCTTTCAGGAAGTTAAAAAGCTCTCAAGATTTTCATGCTATGAAAGGAAGATTCTGTGAAAATTTCAAGAAAATTGCATTCAAGAAGTTCTCTGGAGAAACTGGTGGCACCACACAGCCAGACAGAATTAACATTTTTTTCCCCCAAGGCTGGATGAGCAATTTTCAAAATCTCTTCGTTTGAGGGTATCACATTACCTACTTTTTCAAGAAAAAAAAAAAAAAAGAATAAAATTAACAGTGGATTATATTTAATAAATCATAATGTACAATCACTAATAAGTTTACACAAATTTACATTTTACGACTCAAAATGTCTAATACTTTCAACAGTTTTTGAAGGATTTTTACAATAAAAATTACATCCCAAAAGAATTTTTGATGAAAAAGAAATGAGATTCTTATTAAAAAATGAAGACGGCACTGAAATCGAAGGATGGTAAAAACCAAAATGGAATGTGTCACAGCAGAGCAAGATAAAATCAAATAAATTATCCTTCAGCAAGTTTGTTTCCCTGAAAAAAAAGAGCATAACAGCATTAAAAAAGGGCAGGTTCTGTTAAGCCAGAAAGAGTTGGCCAATCAAGCCAAAGCGACAAAGAAAAATACAACTCGCTACCAAACAAAGAATATTTAAGGAATTAAAACAGCTGGGTGTAATAGATCACACAAAATAGATGGAAAGGACTTACCCATTCTTCAGACATCATCAACAAGACATTTTTAGAAAGTTTAGGGCCAACCAAAGGATTCATTTGACACATATAAGTACATAGCCAACTGTAAAAAAAGTAAAATAATATTTTAAAAATAAAATTGATTCCTACTTACAATATCCAAGCACATATCGCAGTCAATCCGAGCGATAGTTGCATAAGGCTGAAAAATAAAAATAAGTAACAAAAAATGTAGAAACAAGGTTTACTTTCTGTTGTCGCCTTTGGGCAAAAATATGGGGAGGACGATACCGACCGCACCCCACAAAGCGGTCATAAAAGCAACAGGGAGAAACGACCAGCCCATTTCGGAAAAATACTTTAAATTAAAAGATGAAATAAGGCAAAAGTATCGACTTTAGATTAAAACGTAAAAGTGGGATGGGCAGGATAACCTTTGAGAAAAATATTGACCTCGAAACAGCTGGTTTGACATGCCTACCAACCACATTTTTCAGCATTTATTTGAAAATTAATCAAATTTAAATTTTTAGGTTCATTTTCGACCGATCTCTTGCTTCGGGTAGAAATTAGGTGCTGGAAAAAAACCTTTATAACGGATTTTTGGACGTTTTCTAGGGTCTTGGGAAAGCACTCTTTATTAACTTTTCCCTCGTTTTTTTACCCAAAAACCTCTATTTGACCGAATTGAGGTCGTTTTCCTCGATCTCCAGGCAAGGAGACATCTTTAACAGAATATTATGAAGTTTTCCTCAGTTTTCTTTGGTCAAAAAATTTTTTTTTCAACAAATTTCTGAGCATTTTTCTTCGCTTGTTGTACCCAATTCTCTCAAATTTACAAATTTTTGGTCGTTTTCTTCTATTAGGTGTACAAAATGAAACTCGGCCACAGGGTAAATTTGAATTTTGTAGATTTAAGCCGAGTTTCAGTACACCTAGTAGTTCATTTTTTCAAAATATTAAACATTTTAGGCGTTAAAGTCCATCAAAAGTTGACCTTATCCGTGTAAGAAGGTTATTGAAGTATAACCATTAAGAAGGTTAATTTTTAAAGGCTTGTAAATCGTAAACCGTTACAGATATTGAAAAAATGCACTAAATAAAATCTGTTGGAAATTTAATTCTCTTTGATTTTTATTTTATTAATTTTTTCTCGAGGACGCACTGTTTTCAAGATAAATTTATTTAAAAAATAAAATTATTTTCCGAAAATGGTGCATCCTAGAAAGAAATAAATAAGTACAAATTTATAGAGAATTAAATTTCCTACAATTTTTATTTATTAGGTGTACAAAATGAAACTCAGCCACAGGGTAAATTTGAATTTTGTAGATTTTAGCAGAGTTTCATTTTGTACACCAATGAAATGGCCATGAAGCCATTCTTTAACTGGAGTTTACGAAGTTTCCCTCAGTTTTTGAGCGCAGGAGCTCTTTTAGAAAGGTTTTTGGGATTTTTCTCTCAATTTTGCAGATTTTTGGTAGTTTTCCTCAATATTTTGGCCATGAGTTTCCATTTTGCAGGATTTTATCGACGCTTTCTTCGCTTATTTTTTGCTCGTTGGATCCCAATTCTTTAAAATTTAGAGATTTTTGGTCGTTTTCCTCTAGTTTTTGGCCATAGAGCCCTTTTATAACTGGAGTTCACGAAATTTCCCTCAGTTTTTGGAGCAGAAGCCCTCTTTAAAAAAAGTTTTTGAGAGTTTTCTCTCAATTTTGCAAGATTTTTGGGAACCTTCCTATGGTCTATTTCTTGGAAGCAGAGGTTCTGTCTTCTGCACTAGAAACTGTAGGAATTTAAAAAAAAAGGAAACTTTTAAAGAAAAGTATTTTAATTTTATTATTTTTAAAAAGATAGTCATCGTTTCCATGGAACATAATAATAGCAATTTAAATCAATAGGAAAAAAAAAATGATGTAAAAGGATCTGTCAGTAAGTAAAGGCCACTATTTTCAACTCGAACACTGTTTAAAAAATGAGTTTGTACTTCGCGTTTACGTATAAGAAAATCCAAAAAGAAATGACAAAATGTAGAATGTAGATTCTCCGAGGACTACCAGAGTTCTCCGTCTTTTTCTTTAGTTGGCACTTCAATAACTCGAGGCTTGTCGATGATTCGGGCGGTTCTCATTCCTTTTTCGACGATTCCGATAATCCAAGCTTGGTATCCTTCTTGTTTTTCGATGTCTTTACAATAAGCGGCTGCCTGCTCTCGCGGAAGACAGATGAGAAGTCCTCCTGAGGTTTCCGCTGAATGTCCTTGAAGGAGTTGAAACATATTACCGCACGCTTTGGCCACAGCGGCCATTTTCGCGATCACGGGTAAATTATGTATGACGAACGAAACTTCATTTTTCTGATGTTTCGCTAACGTCTGCGCATGACCTAAAAGGCCAAAACCGGTAACATCGGTAGCACCGTGTGCATTATATTTGTGCATGAGTCGCGCAGCTGTAAAATTTCATTATTAATTTTGTTTTATTTTTTATTATTTTTTATTAACTTACCGACTCGATTCAGTCTTGCCATTGAATCCATTGCTCTATGGTATGCTTTTCGCACATCTTCATCTGAAACAACTAATTTAATCCTATTCCATCTTTCTGGAATGTCTAACCATTGATGAGCATTGACAGCGACTTGTGTGCCTAAAGGTTTTGTAAGTACTAAAACATCGCCCACGACAGCATTGTCTGGACTATCATCAAATAAATTATTTGTCAATACTAAAATACGTACACAATATATTCGTTTGGTTGGCAAACTGTAGTAGCGACACCTCCAATCGTACACCAGGGATTAACCACAGTTTGTCCACCAGTTACCGTTGTGCCTGCTTCCATCGCTGAATCCTAAGCAAACTTAATACGAAAACGATAAAAAATAATTCAATTTACTTTAAATCCGCGCATAATTAAGGGAGTAACGACGTCCCTTTCTCGTTCGGTCATTTTTGTTGAAACGGCCAAAAGCATAAGCATGTTATCGCACTCCGTCACCCCCATAGCATACAAATCACTTAAGACGTTCGCGCAAGCAATTTTACCTAAAAACGTTCTTAAGATAAGTGAATTATAAATTGCTTGATGCAAACCCATCATGTAAGGATCATCGACTAAAGGATAAATAAAATCGGTCGTTTGTACAAGAGAAAGTCCTCCATGGCTCAATGGAGTAACGCATGAATCCATTCCGATTCCTGAAACATCAAAGAAAAATTAAAGCAGCCAAAATATTTGGTGTTGAAGCTACAGCAGACGCAATGGACCAAAATACGGAAAGAGTCCGGAGGAAACAACCCAAAAGTCGGTTTTAAACACAGAAGCATGAAGTGCTGAAGGCAAAATGGCGTACAGAGGATGGTGACCCAAAGCGGGACTTCGGGATGTCCTCTACAAGATGGGATGAAACAGGACCCACCAAAGCAAAGGTCATCCATTTGGTGGGAATCAGGAGGAAGTGTCCTGGTTCATTAGAAAAAGGGAAACGTTGTCAAGTTAGTTGATTACTAATCATCGCCACAAGAACCTAAAGTCTGCATCGTGCTAGGTCTGCTGAAACAGCAAACTCCATTGACACCTTTAGAGGATAGAGATGACAGTAGGTTCCTCGGCATAATAACCAACTTCCGCAGACAAATGATGCCAAATTTGGCTTGAAGGAAGAAACTATGGCCTACAAAATGGGAGGACCAGTCCAGTTTTTGGAGATCAATCAACAGCCTAGGGCTGGACAGTGAAAAGCAAGTCGATGTGAACTCCCCAGCAATGAGTAGGTGGCCCCTGCAGTCAGAATGACAACTACTGCAACTAGCCAACAGTGCCCTGGGCAGCTTATCTAATAATTCTACAAGTAAAAATATTAAAGACGTTAGTACCTATTCTGGTAATTGGCATATGTAGGAACTGGGCGTGTTCGTGATCCTGTGCGTTGTTCTCGTCTTGTTGGAGTCCCTCGAGAAGCCTAGAAAGGACTTCCTGAGGGACTTTACACCCTCATCCTTTAAGATCAGAGAACCTCGTCAATCGGAAAGTAGCATCCAATTGATGAGCGACAGGATCGAACGGACGCCGTAACGCTAAAGCGTTCGGGTTTCCGCCCAGTTCGAGTTGGACCGCAGCAGTAAACGGATCTTGAGCGGGCCCTTGGAGCTCTGCCATTATCGGTGCGGCCATCATTTTTCGTCCTAGAAATATAAGTTATATCACAAATAAAATAGTTCAACTGTTAACTGGAGTCGTGAACCGGCACGGTAAGATCTGTGTATGACAATTGGGGGGTTCTATTGGAGAAATATTCCCGCTTCAATTCCAGGGGAGACTGATTTGTTTGGATCCCTTTCGTTTCCGGGCAAATACGCACCAGCACTATATCCATACAGGCTTACCAACCGTGTAAAACCAAATATCTCACTTATTAATCATTCAATTCAATGATTTATAAATCTTTCAAGGAAAGCGTTCTTCTGCGACATTTTTTAAAAGAGTGCCATCCTATTCCTGAGTTTTGGTTTCTTCATAGAGATGTTATTGAATTACCCTCTACGTCTGGTTTTTGAAAGAGGGTCCATCGAACTTGCAGGGATCCCCAAACTTTTTATCTCCCTCAAATAGAAGTCTCTAGAAAATGGTCCTCCAGACCTCATAAACGAAACCGATTAGTGATCATTACCGACCACGAGGTTGTCTGTGATGCCGTAGCATTTTTCGGGAGCTCTTCATTGCCGCAATTTTCATCAGATTTTTATAGAATCTTCCTTTCCTAGCAACCTTGAAAATTTCAAGAGCTTTTTTCGAAATTCGCAAAAATGGCGGAGATTTACCTGTCTAATAGTTTGCTTAATGCTAATCAAGTTTAAGTTAAAAATCAAGTCGATGAGTGCAGCAGGAGAGGCTGCAGGGCTATCTCAGCTCCTAGTTATCAAATCGATCGGTGCAGCAGGGCTATCTCAGCTCCTAGTTGTCCGATCGACTTCAAATTTGTACCGTGTACTCGTAATGGATCAAAGAAGGCCTGTGCAAAAAATCAAGTCGATCGGTGCAGCAGGAGAGGCTGCAGGGCTATCTTAGCTCCTAGTTATCAAATCGATCGGTGCAGCAGGAGAGGCTGCAGGGCTATCTCAGCTCCTAGTTGTCCGATCGACTTCAAATTTGTACCGTGTACTCGTAATGGATCAAAGAAGGCCTGTGCAAAAAAATCAAGTCGATCGGTGCAGCAGGAGAGGCTGCAGGGCTATCTCAGCTCCTAGTTGAGGGCCGATCGACTTCAAATTTGTACCGTGTACTCAATATAGATCAAAGAAGGCCTGTGCAAAAATCAAGTCGATCAGTGCAGCAGGAGAGGCTGCAGGGCTATATCAGCTCCTAGTTGTCCGATCTTCACCAAATACTCCATATCTGTCTGGACTCTGGTCTGGTTGGGCTAGGGCTTCTACTTTTTTTACCTTGAAGTTCATAAATTTAAAATTTACTACAGATCTCCCATTTACTATTATACTTGCCTATACTATATACTATACTACCTATACACTATGCTACAGTACTTGCCGAGGCCAGCTCAAGACCAGTGCTTTCTCCCTAGTATGAAAATAGAGATTCAATTTAATATGTATAGTAAAATTCCTTGGCATTGTTACTGCAGAATATGCAGCAGAAGGAGGAAAAAAGAGAAAAACATTTTTTTCAATGAAAATTTATAAAATTAAGACGGTACAAATAACTTAAGAAAGGCTCTGGTAAATTTTGGCCAGAGAACAACAAAGGTCGACCAACTGAACGAATTCGCATGATCCCTCTTGCAGTCTGAAATTGCAAACGGAAAGTTTCTCGCAAATTTTAGCCTTGGCCATATCAGGAGTTTCAAGGTCGTCTAACACGAACTCCTGTAGTTGTTCGAGTATCTGAGAGGCTGAATATGCCTCAGACATGATTTTTTCGAGGCAATTTTCGATGGTTTCGTAGCTGTTGGTTCGGGAGGCGTTGATAATATCGACGATGCATTGTTTAGGTACGACTCCGGAGACTTCGATGACGTCCTTTTCTGTAATCGGTTCACCACCCTTCAGCCTTGCACACGATTGAAGGCTTGTAATCGCACGTCTCAAATCTCCTCCTGATGTTTCAACCAATCGCGTCAAAGCAATCGGATCGCATGTAACATTCTCCTCTTTACAAATCATCTCCAGCCTCGTCCTTATCATCCCTTCACCAAGCGGTTTAAATCTAAACTTAGAACATCTCGACGTAAGCGGCGGTATGATACAACTAACGTAGTTACAAATAAGACAAAAACGTGTAGATTTAGTTTCTTTCTCAATTGTCCTCCTTAAAGCAGCTTGTGCCGCATGCGTCATAGAATCAGCCTCATCTAATATGACTATTTTAAATGGAGGACATGGCTTTCCATCTTTCTAACCGAACTGGCACTTAATTGTGCAAAATGCTTCACTTTATCTCTCACAACTTGAATACCTCGGTCATCCGAAGCATTCAGTTCCAATATTCTATCTTTATACATATCTCCAAATAACTGTCTAGCAGCTGCAATTTAGTACTTGTCTTCCCAGTACCTAAAAAAAAAAAAAAAATGGTTGCTTTTTTACCCAAAATACCTGGTGGTCCATAGAACAACAAATGTGGTAGATCTGCTCCATTTAAGCACTAGTACTGAAACTATTTCTTTCTGTTCGGCGACATCATCGACAGTTGGGCCTGTACTCAACCCAAGGTGTAGGCTTCTTAGCAGTTTCTTTAGGAACAACCTTGGCAGGTTCTTCTTTACCAAGTTTGCCAGTCTTCAAAAATGCCTGCATCTAGAGAAGATAATTTTAGTAATAGCAGATTTTAACAAATTGCTGACAGTTCACTGGTCAAATGTGAGCATTTCCTCGTTGAAGATGCAACATGTGCAGAAGAGACAAAAAACTGAATCGTAGTCTTCAGATTTCAGATATCACATATATCATTTTTGGCGGTTGAACTGCTTTCTGCAACCGATATCGAAAATATCGGATGAACCGATATATCGGAAGGAAAATATCGGATGAACCGATATATCGGAAGGAAAATATCGAATGAACCGATATATCGGAAGGAAAAGCGGTTGAACTGCTTTCTGAGTTTTTAACAAAACTAAGTAAACTGACCGACGCTTCGGTAGATTTCGCTTCATATTCACAAAATGCGAGTTCACATGTTGCATCTTCAACGGCGCTATAGTTGATAATTAACTTATTCAAAGTACATAAAAAATGAGATCTCTCAATTTAAAAAAAAAATGGAAAAAAAAAATCCCGAAATTTCAGATACCACATATATTTTTGGCGGTTGAACTGCTTTCTGCAACCGATATATTGAAAGGAAAATATGGGATGAACCGATGAAGGAAAATATCGGATGAACCGATATAGGAAGGAAATATCGGATGAACCGATATATCGGAAGGAAAATATCGGATGAACCGATATATCGGAGGAAAATATCGGATGAACCGATATATGGAAGGAAAATATCGGATGAACCGATATACCGGAAGGAAAATATCGGATGAACCGATATATCCGAAGGAAAATATCGGAAAAAAAGCTTGAACTGCTTTCTGATGAGTTTTTTACAAAACTAAGTAAACTGACCGACGCTTCGGTAGATTTCGCTTCATATTCACAAAATGCGAGTTAGCACATGTTGCATCTTCAACGGCGCTATAGTTGATAATTAACTTATTCAAAAGTAACTTATAAAAATGAGATCTCTCAATTTAAAAACAAAAATGGAAAAAAAAACCCGAAATTCCTGTAAAAACTGGGTATTTCTGGCAAAAAAACGGAGAAAACTCCCAAAAATCTTGCAAAAACGTAGTTTCTTTGTCAAAACACTGAGAAAAACTTGCAAAACTCAAGTAAAAATGGGGCTTTCTGGTGAAAACACAAAGACTACTCTAAAATACTAAAATGAGGGAAATATCTTGTATTTTGAAGACCTAAAAAACTTGACGTAAACATAAAATTTCCTGGGTTTCTTTTCTCTGTTACTAATCAGTTTCTGCAAACCCCCAACATTCCTGGACCACAACCCTAGGAGTAGATTATTAAAAAAATTATTAAAATCATCAGGTTGTTAAGGAATATTTAGTTACTAAAAAATAGCACATGACATGTTAGTTTAATGTTTTGTAGTTCTTTTAAACACTTTAATTTTTTTTTAATCTTTATTAGTTTTTTAATTTATAGAATTAAGGAAGTTGCTTCATAGCTGGTGAGTAGTAAGCATTAAGATGTTAGGAATAAGCAGAAGAGAAGCAGCCAATAGAGATCCTCTTGAAGACCAACTTTTGTAGTTCGTAGAAGACAGAAGAAAAGAACGAAAGTGTCGTTCGCTTGTCATAGCACCTATGAACTAGCATGACCAAAACTAGTCTGCAAGACCTCAGGTTTTGTGGCTTCAAAATGTACCAAAGCCACAAGGTCGCTGGAGGAATGAGTAAAGAGATGCTCCAGATTTGACTGGAATAACTCCTTTAGCAGAGCTAATGGGATAGACATTGGGGTAAAATGCAATCCGGAAGTTAACTTGATGTTATTTGAAGAAAATAAAACAACAACATACTTACATTGACAATTTTTAGCAGAGACTGTATTGACTATTAGATCATACAATCAAAAATTCGTGCTTAAAAAAGAAATACTGACATAATATTAGGAAGCCAGCAGTTACGTTATCACATTATTCTGAGATTAAGGCGGGAAAGTTTATCAACTATAACAGAGGGCAGCACGTGGTGGTTTCCCGCCTTTTTTGATTTTAAAAACCTCTTCGTCTATTCGAGGTGTTCTGACTCCTGATGTAGCGAGTAACCATGCTTTTATATCACGGAGAAATGGGCCCTCTAAAACGACAAAAATCCATTGAAAAAGGTGTTTCTTGGCCGTAAAAGTGAATAAAACTCTTTAAAATTGGATGATTTCTCTTGGCCGAAAGATCCAGGAAAACTTGCCAATCTAGCCAAAAAAAATATAGGAAATCTGAGGGACTGAAAAAAAATCGGCAAATTGGGTATTTTCCAACCGATGGTGTGATTTTTGGGACAAACTCTATCATATTGTTTTATAGTAAACACAAGAGATAAAATGGCAGACAAATCACGTGAATCGACGAAGTCATTTTCGAAAACGTCCATAAAAAGGACAACGACTCAGACGAGTCTGTCGAAAGTAAAGAATCCGACAAAAAAGATAGAGAAACCTTGGCCCCAGTAGAAGAAGAAGACATCGGCGAATCCGATCCTCGACTTATTTTCTTGTACATGTACCTAAAACGTGCGATGAAATTCCGTCTTGAGAAATGGCACAAAATGATGGCCACCGAAGATACAAGGGTAATTTTGTCAGAATCTGAAGGCATTTTTATATTTCATGTAGATGGTGGTCATGAAGTTTTTTAATATGGCAGAAAAGATGACTTTGTTCATTTCAATACCCGCAAGCGGCTTAATGTGGCCAACTTTCGAATATCCGACTTCTGTGCAAAAATCTAAAACGTGTTTTTCCTCAAAAAAACGCCTGTCATGATATCCCAATCGAATTTACGAGAAGTCATCATTTTTGGCGATTTATCTCCAAGCCGATAGAAGAAGTCGTCTCTTTAGTCGACGAAGTAAGTGTGTTGATTATGCCTAAGCTTTCACCATATATTCGCCCATTTTGAGCCATCTCAAAGTCATTGGGAGTAGTTTAAACTATTCTAGAGCTTTCTATTGGTCATTGGGAGTAGCTTAAACTCCTATGCTTTCTATTGGTCGTTGGGAGTAGCTTAAACCATTCTAGAGCTTTCTATTGGTCGTTGGGAGTAGCTTAAACATCCTAGCTTTCTATTGGTCGTTGGGAATAGCTTAAACCATCCTACTTTCTATTGGTCGTTGGGAGTAGCTTAAACCATCCAATAGCTTTCTATTGGTCGTTGGGAGTAGCTTAAATTCCTAGAGCTTTCTATTGGTCATTGGGAGTAGCTTAAACCTCCTAGTGCTTTCTATTGGTCGTTGGGAGTAGCTTAAACCATCTAGAGCTTTCTATTGGTCGTTGGGAGTAGCTTAAATTCCTAGCTTTCTATTGGTCGTTGGGAGTAGCTTAAATTCCTAGGCTATTGGTCGTTGGGAGTAGCTTAAACCATCCTATAGCTTTCTATTGGTCGTTGGGAGTAGCTTAAACTCCTAGCTTTCTATTGGTCGTTGGGAGTAGCTTAAACATCCTAGCTTTCTATTGGTCGTTGGGAGTAGCTTAAACTCCTAGCTTTCTATTGGTCGTTGGGAGTAGCTTAAACCATCCTAGCTTTCTATTGGTCGTTGGGAGTAGCTTAAACTCCTAGCTTTCTATTGGTCTTGGGAGTAGCTTAAACCCTCCTAGTGCTTTCTATTGGTCGTTGGGAAGCTTAAACCATTCCTATAGCTTTCTATTGGTCGTTGGGAATAGCTTAAACCATCCTATAGCTTTCTATTGGTCGTTGGGAGTAGCTTAAACTTCCTAGAGCTTTCTATTGGTCGTTGGGAGTAGCTTAAACCTCCTAGTGCTTTCTATTGGTCGTTGGGAATAGCTTAAACCATCCTATAGCTTTCTATTGGCGTTGGGATAGCTTAAACCATCCTATAGCTTTCTATTGGTCGTTGGGAGTAGCTTAAACTTTCCTAGAGCTTTCTATTGGTCGTTGGGAGTAGCTTAAACTTTCCTAGAGCTTTCTATTGGTCATTGGGAGTAGCTTAAACCTTTGTTGACCCTTCCATTGTCTGTGAAGTGTCTTGAGCTACATTATTTTTATAGATTTTAGTTCCGATGATAACATCCCCGAGTAATGAAACTTGGCCGAAAACTCTATAGACGACGTGACAAAAAGAGTTCAAGACATGAAACGTCTTCCTGTTTTACAGAATTGTTTGACTCGGTGGGCCGGTAATTTTCTTAATTCAAATTTTTAATTTTTGCCTTTGAAGCTTTAAAAGAAGGAGAGATGGAAAAGTTTTTTTTTGCCATCAAAAGCCGATCGATAAGTTTTTTAGCGACCGATTTTGAAAACGAGAAACCACCTTTGTCCCTTGATACATTCTATCGCCTTATGTGGGTTCATTGCCTTATTTTTGTAACAACAAAAGAATCATTTTATGAACCTCGTTTTAAACATGGTCATTGATCAAGTAAGAAACTAAAAATTTAAAAAATTTTTAAAATTTTTTTTAGTCATATTTTTTTTTTAAAGAAAATTGTTTGAATCGTATGACATAGAATAGGGAAAGTGTTTCCTCCTTTTCGAGAGCCAGTTTATTGGATATACGACTCGAACGATCTTTTCAACAGATACAACCAGCAAATGAAACGCCTTGCGCAGCTCGAGGAAGTTTTCGCCCAGTGTATAGAATACCAGAAACTCGAAAAAGTCGAAATCGGAGGATTCTACAGCTACAATTTGAGCAAAAGGCTCGCAGCGCTGTACGAGGACTTCAATGCCGCCATCGACGTCCTTCGCAACATCCAATACGATCCTGGCGACCTCGACGACGATTCTTGGGAAGCCGATTTCCAAGAGTTCAAAGACAAAATCAACGACTTCGACAACCGCATGGCTGCCATATGCGCTCTCGATTCGACAACTGCAACAACTTCCAAGATATTCAGCGTAAAACCTACCAAACTTTAAATTTTTCAATCCTAAAAATGCTATAGATGATCTACTTATTTCGCCCATTTTTGAAAGACCTCTGGTAAACCTGGCAATGAGCTCAAAGTACGAAAAAATTTCCAAACTTTACCAAGATGAGTCGCGCCACTGAACACGTATTTTTCACCCATTTTCTTTTTCTTTCAAATCATTTTTTATTCAGAAAATTTACCATGAACAACTTGAAAAATATAAAGAACAAGGAAATTTTGAAGTAGCGAGTAACTGGCCACCGGTGGCTGGAGCGATCAATTGGTTGAGAGCTTTGAAAAGTAGAATCGAATCCCCACTTGGGCACCTTGAAGAATTTGAACACGAGTAATCATAAATCATATTAAAATAGATTAATTCTTCAGATCTTGTCATAACGACGACATGGAACTTTTGATGCAAAGAGCAAAAGATTTGATCCTAAATTTAGGGATGCTCGAAGAAGAAGTTTTGAATAAATGGTTCGCTAAAGTCCCTGACGAAATAAAATCAAATTTAAAAAAACCTTAATAACAATAACGAACGCCAAATTGCTCAACTTAAATTTTGATAAGAAGGTATTTAAAAATTGAATTTTGATTATTAAAAAAATTAGTTGGTGGCGGCTTTGAGAGAAGTCAGATTCATGAATATGATGGAGGCGTTGAAAGAATTCCTGAAGAAGCTCTGGAGCTATTTGCTAGAAGTGACGAATTCCATTTGTGGAATACTACTTTGACAAAAACGATTGGATGGTAAGCATCAAATCTTGTGTACTAAGCTGGTTTAAGTTATACATTTTATTAGGTGTACAAAATGAAACTCAGCCCCAGGGTAAAGAATTTTGTATGATTTTAGCCAAGTTTCATTTTGTTCAGTAGTTCATTTTTTCAAAATTTTGAACATTTTAGGCGTTAAAGTCCATCAAAAGTTGACCTTCTCCGTGTAAGAAGGTTATTGAAGTATAACCATTAAGAAGGTTAATTTTTAAAGGCTTGTAAATCGTAAACCGTTACAGATATTGAAAAAATGCACTAAATAAAATCTGTTGGAAATTTAATTCTCTTTAATTTTTATTCTATTCATTTTTTCTCTAGGACGCACTGTTTCAAGATAAATTTATTAAAAAAAAAATTATTTTCCGAAAATGCTGCTTCCTAGAAAAAAAATAATTAAGTGCAAATTTATAGAGAATTAAATTTCCTACAGTTTTTAAATATTAGGTGTACAAAATGAAACTCAGCCACAGGGTAAATTTGAATTTTGTAGATTTTGGCCGAGTTTCACTTTGTACACCTAATATTAAACTGAGGAAGGGCAGAAAAAAGTTAGGCATAGCGTTTATCATCGAAAAAAACAAAATTATTAAAATTTATTTTAGGTATAACATGATTCGGCAAAAAACGAAGCCTCAAGAATTCGACATCGTGCAAGACGAAGTCGCAGTCATAGACGAAATCGTCCAGCAAATTTTAGACTGGAACAACTGGAAAAGCGCAAGTAATTTTGTTGTTCTGTCTTACATCTCATTATTTTCTAGACAATTGGGAATGCATTGAAAAATTACGTGATTCCGTCTGGGTAGTTGCCGAAAGAGTGATGAAAGCTCAAGAAAACCTTAAAAGAATAATCGATTTAATAAATCAATGGAATTTCAAAGCATTATACACTCGGATTCCTAATAAAAAAGACTCACTTTTACAACATAACGATTTAGCTTCGGTGAACAAAAGGTTTTTATATTTTTTCCTGTTTAAAAAATTTAATCGGTTCAAAAGATATGATCAAATAATTGCTGCGGGTGAAGAAATTTATCGTTTGATCGACTTAAATTTTCGACTTCTTCACAACCTTCCTGTGATTGACTCCGAGCAAATTATTATGGCAGAAACTACCAGAGATACCATGGATATCGATATCGACGGAACTGTTGATATTCATACTCAGGCAGGAGAAGAAGGCGACGAAGAAGAAGATGAACTCAAATCTCAAAGCAAAATGAAAATGCTGGAAGATCGATCGAAAGCAAGTTTGGGATCCCGAAAGGGAAAACGTAATTTTATTTTCAAATTTTTTAAAGTTACTATATTTACTTATTAGATGATGATGATACCACTTCTTTTAAGCTATTGGTAAGAAATAATGAAAGCGATATCCTGTAATTCGGCTTTTTTAGGATTTGAATTTAGACATTGCTCATATACATGAAGAATTAGGCGGAGAGGAAGATGTTGAAGATTATAGATTAGAAGAAGAAGAAGAGGAAATTCACATGTTGATTTTTGAACGACCTTATATGAGAGCAATGTATAATTTTTTATAGTATAATTTATATCAGGTGTACAAAATGAAACTCAGCGACAGGGTAAATTTGAATTTTGTAGATTTTAGCCGAGTTTCATTTTGTTCATTAGTTCATTTTTTCAAAATTTTGAACATTTTAGGCGTTAAAGTCCATCAAAAGTTGACCTTCTCCGTGTAAGAAGGTTATTGAAGTATAACCATTAAGAAGGTTAATTTTTAAAGGCTTGTAAATCGTAAACCGTTACAGATATTGAAAAAATGCACTAAGTAAAATCTGTTGGAAATTTAATTCTCTTTAATTTTTTATTTATTCACTTTTTCTCTAGAACGCACTGTTTTCAAGATAAATTTATTTAAAAAAAAATTATTTTCCGAAAATGGTGCATCCTAGAAAAAAATAATTAAGTGCAAATTTATAGAGAATTAAATTTCCTACAATTTTTATTTATTAGGTGTAAAAAGAAACTCAGCCGCAGGGTAAATTTGAATTTTGTACATTTTAGCCGAATTTCATTTTGTACACCTAATAATTTAAATAATTAAAAAAAGTAAGAACCCCAGAAGGATTCGAAAAAACAAAAAAACATTGGCCTAGAAACCCTAAGGTCGTAGGTTCAAATTCCATTGGGGAGGCCTAACTTTTTTCTACTCTTTTCTTCTTCTCAATTCGGCTTAATATTTAAAAAAATTATTGTTGACCATCAAAAATGATTAAAACTTTTCAAAGGTATATGTCTGATTTGTGGAAGTCTGAGAGAGGTTATCCACGTCCGAAACCTGAAGATTACGCCGTCGTTCCTCGTAAATCAGAAGACCCTAGAAGGAACAGAAAAAGAAAAGGGACAAAGAAAAACATACAGAAAGCGAAAGCTAAAAAACCACCGCCTCAGGCCAAAAAACCGAAGAAAAAAGCCGAAAAATCGAAGAAGGCCGAAAAGAAAAATCAAAATGTCAAAAAATCCATTGATGAAGACAAAAAAGATGAGGTGGAAGAATCAAAGCCGAAAATAGACAAAGGGGGTTCAAAACTCGAACTGCCGATTCTCGACGACGGTTACCAGTGGGGTGACAAACGTGAAGAACAAGACGAAGAGAAAAAAGACGACGTTTTTCAAAAAGAAGAAGAAAAACCGACCACTCCAAAAGCTTCTGCATCTGTAATTATCTTCTAAAGGCTAAAAGTATTCATTTTTTTAAAGCAACTTTATAACGAATTGATGCAACAATTTGCGGCGAATCCTTCAAAAATGAACAGATGGGATAGATACTTGGACATGGTCGACGACTTCGTGGAAGAGGGTTTGCTGCATGCCGTTGGTGTAGGGTAAGTCTATTCTGTTTAACTTCTATCTGGGAACGCTGCAGCGTTCCACCCCGCCAAGCGAAAGCAGTCTCAAAGCTCAAAAAGTTCAAACGGTACCGCACGATTTGCGTTTTTCGGATATCTGTATCTCGGCTTCCTATTGATCAATCAACTTGAAATTTGGTTCTAGTCTTCTCTGATACAATATAAGCAAACGCTGAAAATTTCAAGTCGATCCATAGGGAGGATATATTAGGTGTACAAAATGAAACTCGGCTAAAATCTACAAAATTCAAATTTACCCTGTGGCTGAGTTTCATTTTGTACACCTAATACATAAAAATTGTAGGAAATTTAATTCTCTATAAATTTGTACCTACTTACTTAATTATTTTTTCTAGGATGCACCATTTTCGGAAAATAATTTTTTTAAAAAAATAAATTTATCTTGAAAACAGTGCGTCCTAGAGAAAAAATGAATAGAATAAAAATTAAAGAGAATTGAATTTCCAACAGATTTTATTTAGTGCATTTTTTCAATATCTGTAACGGTTTACGATTTACAAGCCTTTAAAAATTAACCTTCTTAATGGTTATCTTACACGGAGAAGGTCAACTTTTGATGGACTTTAACGCCTAAAATGTTCAAAATTTCGAAAAAATGAACTACTAGGTGTACAAAATGAAACTCGGCTAAAATCTACAAAATTCAAATTTACTTTGTGGCTGAGTTTCATTTTGTACACCTAATAAAATTGAATTTTTGGTTTTCGCTTATAGAATCGGATATATCATGGAAGAAATGGGACCAGGGAATGAACCTCTTTTCGAAATCAAAATGAAACTTCAAGAACCCGATATTGTCTTCGAGCCAACCCTAAAAGAAGACGGAGATGACCCTAAATCATTCATCGGACTTATAAATTTACTAACAAAAGATATAAACGCTATGGCACTTCTTGTACCCAGAATTTCATACAGAAGAAGGCTAAATACCTACATGGTATAAAAAATAATAATTTTTAGTTTTAAATATCTTTTAAAAGGATGAAATAACCAAAAATCCTGATATTATAAACATGGAAGCTGAAACGATGAAAAAATTTGTTATGGCTGTCACCAAAGTATGTCAGCTTTTTGATAGATAGTTAACAATCTTTTAGTTGAATTCATATGTCCAAGATTTTTATGAGTATTCATACCTTTGGACGGTCGATCGTGCTGAATATTTGAGGCAGTTTTTAAAATACAATAAAGTTTTGTCCCCTGAGGAGATACAGATGGAAAAGAGGATGCTTGAAGACCCGAACGCTCCTAAAATCCTTCCCGAAATACCCAGACTTGAAGATTTCAAAAGAAGGGTTTGTCTTTTTGTTCACGTAATCATTTTATGACGTAATAACAGATTGAACATTATGAAAAGCTTTATGATGAACTCTTTGAAATGGAGACGACTGACAAGTTGGACGGTTGGCTCAGAATTGATTTGTCACTATTCAAACAAGCTTTGCTCGACCATTGCCATATGTGGGGGATGCTATATAAGGACCACCTCAAAAATGAAATAATCGACAAGTAATTTTTCTTCTGTATACATCATATTAATTGCTTAGGTTGAACGATTTGAATAAATTTATTGACGAATCGGCTGAAGCTCTCTCCAAACCTTTGGTCAAAGGAGACTACGATGGGCTTGTCGCCATCATTGGGGTTTTACTGAAGATAAAAGAAAGATCGAATGAGGCCGACACCATGTTCGAACCTATGAAAGAGACCGCAGATTTATTAAAAGCTCACGGTGTCGAACTTCCTGAAGAAACTGTCAAATTACTAGCAGTATGACTTAACTTTTTTGGCTTCCTTTTTAACTATTAAAAAAGATAATGCCTGAGAAATGGATTAATTTGAAAAAAGTCGCGCTTTCCGTCAAAGCAAACGCTACTCCTCTTCTACAGGAAGAATCAAACACAATAAGAAGACGATTGCAGTTTTTTGATGTTCGGCAGCATCTTTATTATGCTGGGTTTAGAAAAAAACCGTTTTTTAGGTTGAATCTTTTTATAAGTTATCATTTAAACCTCATTTTCCAGTTGGGGATGCTGGAATCCGTACATTGAAATCGACAAATGCGACCTTGAAATAAAACATTTCGAAGATACATGTGCGAAACTGACAGAACAAGCTGGACTATTTGAAGTTCAAGTTCCCGATTTTAAAATGTTAAAACAGATCAGAAAGGAGCTCAAATTGGCCAAAATCATCTGGGATTACATCCTCGTTATTAAATCGACGACCGAAGACTGGGAGTCGACTTCATGGAAGAAAATCGACTCAGAAGTTATGGACATGGAGCTCAAAAAATTCGCTAAAGAACTAAGACGTAACAAAATTTTGTTAAATTATTTTATTCTGCTTAGTTCTTGATAAAACTATGAGGGATTGGGAGCTCTACACGAATTTGGAGGCCATTATAAAGAATATGCTGACAGCTCTTAGGGCGATAACGGAACTTCAAAACCCTGCGATGAGAGAAAGGCATTGGAAGCAACTTATGCAGGCGACAAATGTAATTTTTATACCTTCTATTAACTCCTAATGTTTTTTTTAAAGGTTAAATTTGCCATAACGGATCAAACGACTTTGCGTGAGCTTCTTGATTTGAATCTCCACAAATTTGAAGAAGAAGTCAAAACGATTGTCGACAAATCGGTAAAGGAACAACAGTTTGAGAAAACGTTGGCAGACCTGCGTCATACATGGGCGAATATGGAATTCAGTTATGAACCCCATGCGCGCTCAGGATGTAAAGTCGTCAAGATAAGCGAAGAAATTGTTGAAACGCTTGAAGAAAACCAGGTACGATATTGTTCAACTGCGGCATTAATAAAAACTTTCAGGTTGCTCTTCAAAACATGTTGAGCTCCAAATTTGTCTCTTATTTTCTCGAAGAAGTTTCCGACTGGCAGAAGAAGCTCTCGACTACGGATCAGGTCATCCATACATGGGCAGACGTCCAGCGTGCGTGGATGCATTTAGAATCGATCTTTGTCGGTTCGGAAGATATTCGAAAACAGCTTCCTGAGGACTCCAAGAGGTTCGACAAAGTCGACAAAGAGTTCAAAGCGATGCTTGTCGACATAGCGAATATCCCGAACGTCATCAAAGCGACAAACAGGCCTCATTTGCAAGAAAGGCTCGAAAGCTTACAAGAGGATTTGGCCAAATGTGAAAAAGCACTATCCCAATATCTGGAGACAAAGCGATTGGCGTTTCCTCGTTTTTACTTTTTGTCTTCCGCCGATCTTTTAGACATTTTGGCCAACAGTAACAACCCTGAAGCAGTCTGCAAGTACGTCGTCATTATTTTTTGTTTGTTTTATATTATGTTTTTACTAGACATTTGACTAAATTGTATGATTCATTGGCGAAATTGAAGTTTAAAACAGAAGGTGGAAAAACGACGAAATCCGCTATTGGAATGTGGTCGAAAGATACGGAATATGTCAATATAATTGGACATTGTGAATGTAGCGGGGCGGTTGAGAAATGGCTCAATAATGTGACAAGTGCGATGAGGCGTACGCTTCGGAACTGCTTCAATATCGCGTTGCATACCTACGACGATAAACCTCGTGAAAAATGGGTTTTTGACTATCCAGCACAAGTTTCTTGGTGGGGACGCAGATCATGTGGTCGATGGAAGTGGAAATCGCGTTTGCCAAGCTTGAGGAAGGATACGAAAACGCTTTGAAGGAATACAACAAAAAGCAGATAACTCAATTGAATGCGCTGATCAATCTCATGTTGGGCGACTTGAACGACGGTGACCGACAGAAAATAACGACCATTTGCACCATCGATGTCCACTCAAGAGACGTCGTCGCCAAACTTATCGCGATGAAAGTCGAATCGAATTCCGCATTTCAGTGGCAGGCGCAGCTCCGTCATCGATGGGACTACAAGCTTTCTGATTGTTTCGTCAACATCTGCGACGCCCAGTTCAAATACGACTATGAATACTTGGGGAACATTCCACGTTTAGTAGTTACCCCTTTGACAGATCGATGTTACATTACGTTAACACAGGTACTGTCAATATTTGGGGAAGATTTAGCGAACTAATTGTCAATTTAGTCCCTTCATTTAGTCATGGGAGGAGCGCCAGCAGGACCTGCAGGAACTGGAAAAACAGAAACCACAAAAGACCTCGGTAAAGGCCTTGGAATGATGGTCTACGTATTCAACTGCTCAGAACAAATGGATTACAAAGTAAATTTTAAAATTCAATCTAAAAATCAACATTTTTATTTAGTCTATCGGCAATATATACAAAGGATTGGCGCAAACAGGAGCGTGGGGCTGTTTTGACGAATTTAACAGAATTTCGGTCGAAGTTCTGTCTGTCATTGCGCTTCAAGTGAAAACGGTTTTGGACGCAATCAAATCCAAAAAGCGGACTTTTAATTTCCAAGGTGAAATGATAACTTTGATACCGACCGTTGGAATTTTCATAACTATGAATCCCGGCTACGCAGGAAGAGCAGAACTTCCAGAAAACATCAAATCCTTATTTAGGTATGTCATAGCAAGATACTTCCTATAATAATGCTTCAGACCTTGCGCAATGGTTGTGCCTGATTTCGACCTCATCTGTGAAATCATGTTAATCGGTGAAGCTTTTCAAGAAGCTAGAGTCTTAGGGAAAAAGTTTTTGACACTTTATTCCTTATGTAAAGAATTACTGTCGAAACAAGATCATTACGACTGGGGCTTAAGAGCTATCAAATCCGTATTGGTCATCGCAGGAAAATTAAGAGTAAATAACAGCATTCAAAATGTCTTAACTTTGAATTCTAGAGAGCAGATCCGGATATGCCAGAAGATCAAGTACTTATGAGAGCGCTGAGAGATTTCAATATTCCGAAAATCGTCACTGATGACCGATCGATATTTATGGGTCTCATTGGTGATCTTTTCCCAGCATTGGACGTTCCTAGAAAACGCGACCCGACTTTCGAGGCTCACGTTAAGCAAGCAGCCATCGACATGTCGCTTCAACCTGAAGAAGGATTCATTCTTAAAGTATTCTGCCATCTGCCATTTATCTCTAATATTTTCTCAGATTGTCCAATTACAAGAACTCTTCTCGGTACGTCATTCAGTCTTCATCATCGGATTCGCAGGAACAGGAAATCTTGCGTCTGGAAAACTCTTCATAAGACATATTCGAATTTAAAACGTAAACCCCACTATAACGACCTGGAACCTAAAGCTGTAACAAACGATGAACTTTTTGGAATCATCAACCCTCAAACAAGAGAATGGAAAGACGGTAAAAAAAGCTCAACATTTATAAAAATGTCAATTTTTTAAAGGTTTATTTTCTGTATTAATTCGTGAGCAAGCGAATATGTCGGGCGATGGCCCTAAATGGATGGTGATGGATGGCGATATTGATCCAATGTGGATTGAATCCCTTAACACTGTCATGGATGACAACAAAGTATCAAAGATCCTATTGAATCCCTTAAAACTATTGTTCCTAGGTTTTAACGTTGGCTAGTAATGAAAGAATAGCATTGACTCCATCAATGCGACTTTTGTTCGAAATATCAAACTTAAGATCTGCTACACCCGCCACAGTTTCCAGAGCAGGAATACTTTACATCAATCCTGCCGATTTAGGATGGAAACCGTATGCCTTTTTTTCTGGCCAGAAAACTAATTTTTTTTAGTTATGTCGCGAGTTGGTTGGATACGATATCTAGTGAGAGCGAAAGGGTGATTTTGGATGGATTTTTTGAAAGATATATTCCACCTTTGCTGGACGCTAATAAGCACAACAAATGGAAGAAAATTACTCCCATTCCGGACATCGCGCATATACAGATGCTCTGCATACTTTTAGAATGTCTTCTGATCCCAGCCAATACTCCAAATGACTGTCCCAGGGAATGGTACGAAATCTATTTCGTGTTCGCCACCATTTGGGCATTTGGATCTTCAACTTTTAAAGATCAAGTTAGTCATTTTGGATTTTTTTCAAATAGCAAAGTTTTGTTAGATTGTCGATTGGAGAATGGAGTTCACAAAATGGTGGACGAACGAATTTAAAAGCGTGAAATTCCCTGTCGCCGTGCAAAGCGGAAACGCTCCTTTGTTCGACTACTACATCGATCAGGACACAAAACGATTTTTACCTTGGGTCGATAAAATCACTGAATTCGAACTTGATTACGACACTCCGCTTCAGGCGACTTTAGTCAACACTGCGGAAACGACAAGAGTCCGATATTTCCTCGATTTGCTTATCGAGCAACACAAAAATGTGATGTTGATAGCGAACGCCGGTTGCGGAAAATCGGTCGTCATCGGTGATAAAGTGTCTTCGTTAAGCGATAAATTCGCTGTAACAAATATCGCTTTTAACTTTTACACCACATCTGGTAATAATTTTTGTGGCTATGGGGTTAGTGCGCACTACTTACTACACGGAGGTCCGAGGTTCAATCCTTGGGCTCTGTAGTATTATACACTCAGGCCATTCAAAAAGCGTCAAGGCAATATGGGAATCCCTTTTGGCAATGTGGCTTTGGGGTTAGTGCGCACTACTCACAACACTGAGGTCCGGGGTTCAATCCTTGGGCTCTGTAGTATTATACACTCAGGCCATTCAAAAAGCGTCAAGGCAATATGGGCAATCCTTTTTGGCAATGTGGCTTAGGGGTTAGTGCGCACTACTCACTACACGGAGGTCCGGGGTTCAATCCTTGGGCTCTGTAGTATTATACACTAAGTCCATTCAAGGCAATATGGGCAATCCCCCAACTTTTGGCAAGTGGGCTTAGTTAACAACTGGGAGATCCCTGGTTCAACCCCTGTGTAGAAGGATTTAAAAATGTCCTTTTCAGAAATGTTGCAAAAAGTTTTGGAAAAACCACTTGAGAAAAAAGCCGGAAGAAATTACGCTCCACAAGGAAATAAGCAAATGATTTATTTCATTGATGATATGAATATGCCAGAGGTAATCTTGTCAATGGGCTCTTTATCGCGTACTTCAGCGGGTTCTGTCCCTGCGTAGGTCTTAAGATGCTTACATTTAAACGATTCTAGGTTGATAAATATGGGACGGTACAACCTCACACGTTAATCAGGCAACATATGGACTACTCGCATTGGTACGACAGGCAAAAAATGTCGTTGAAAGATATCCACAACATAATGTTCCTCGCATCAATGAATCCGACTGCAGGAAGCTTTTCGATCGATGCTCGATTGCAGCGTCATTTTGCAGTTTTCGCTTTAAGGTTTTTCATTAAAAAACAGTTCCAAAAATTTTTTCAGTTTTCCAAGCAACGAAGCTCTGACTCACATTTATACATCGCTCTTGTCGCAGCATCTTCAGAACACATCGTACAAGTTCCCAGCGCCGGTTATAAAAGCTGCCGATTTGATCATTAACTGCGCGACGCAAATGCATTTCAAGATGCAGCAGACGTTCCTTCCGACAGCGATCAAATTCCACTACATATTCAACCTGAGAGATCTAAGCAATATCTTCCAGACGATAATTCATACCCATGCCGAATGCATAACGACCCCGACGATGCTTTTGCGGCTTTGGATGCATGAAGCTAGTCGAGTATATTGCGACAGGTTAGTGGACCTTAAGGATCAGGAAGTATTTCAAAAAGCGCTTATTGAGAACATTAAAAAAGTCGCACCGGTAAACCCTCTCTATACTTTTTTCATTAACTTTTTTCTTTTAAAAGGATTTTCCTGAAGACTCGTACAACGTAAAACCTTTGATTTTCTGCCACTTTTCAGAAGGTTTGGGCGATCCGAAGTACATGCCGTGCGACTCGTGGCAGCACCTCAATAAGCTCTTGAACGAAGCGATGTCCCAGTACAACGACATCATATCATCGATGAATCTTGTACTGTTTGAAGATGCTATGGCTCACATTTGCCGGTAATTTTGAAAAGTTGAATTTGCTTACAAAAAATTTGTCGTGTCCATCAAAGATTGTATTGTGTGTAATGTGGTTAAAAATCATATGTATTCTTTTTAATAATGCAAAAATCATCCGAATGTACTGTCACATGTTCCCCTTTTTTCCTCGGTCTTTACGCCGAAAATCACCATTTGAGGGCATTTCTACGGTTTCAGCACAGCGCACCCTGTTTTTCGGTCTTTCTGCCGATTATGCTGTTGACGTCCAAAAAACAACCAGTTTTTTGTTCGCTCTTTTCGGGCATTTCCGATTGTTTTTGTATTCAATAAAAGCCATTTCTATCTGATTTTATGTAGAATAAACCGAGTGATGGAAATGCCAAGAGGAAATGCTTTACTTGTCGGTGTCGGCGGGAGCGGAAAGCAGTCCCTTTCAAAATTATCTGCTTTCATATCGAGTTTAGATGCTTTTCAAATACAGCTTAGAAAAGGATACGGAATCACGGATTTAAAAGTAAAATTTATTAAAAAAAAAACGTTTTTCTCAATATTTTATAGGCTGACATTGCTGGAGTTTATATAAAAGCGGGATTGAAAAACGTGTCGATGATGTTTTTAATGACCGACTCACAGATTCCTGATGAAAGATTCTTGGTAGCGATCAACGACATGCTCGCCTCGGGCGACATCCCCGAACTTTTCGCCGACGACGAGGCGGACAACATCTGCAAAATAATCGCACCCGAAGCGAAAAGCGCAGGGATGAAACAGACGAAAGAAGGAAGCTGGACGTACTTTATAGAGAGAGTCCGAAGGAATATAAAAACTATTTTATGTTTCTCGCCTGTCGGTTCGACATTGAGAGTACGAGCGAGGAAATTCCCGGCTCTTGTCAACTGCACAACTATCGACTGGTTTATGGAATGGCCCAAAAAAGCCTTAGAAAATGTCGCATTTAGATTCCTTTTTGACAACGAGAATTTACCAGTAAGAAAACCATTTCCCCCCTTAGCAACTACACTTTTGCTTCTAGGATCGACTGAAAACACCCATGTCTTTATGTATGGCTCAAATTCATACAAGCGTAAACAATATGTCAAACACATACCTACTGAACGAAAAAAGATACAATTACACAACCCCGAAATCGTATTTGGAACTCATCAGTCTTTACACTAAACTTCTCAAGACAAAGTTTAAAGAGAACCGCGATAAAATACGAAGACTTCAAAATGGTTTGCAGAAGTTGACCTCATGTTCTGAAGAAGCGGCTTTGTTAAAATCGCGGTTGTCCGATCAGAAAAAAATTGTTGCTCAGAAAACCCAAGCTGCTAGTGAACTTGTGAGAATCGTAGGAAGGGAAGCAGAAAAAGTCGATAAGGAAAAAGTCATTGGTAAATGATTAAAATAGGGGTCTGCCGCCAAAAGGCTACCGTGATTTGTAGCCACAGGGTAAATTTGAATTTTGTAGATTTTAGCCGAGTTTCATTTTGTTCATTAGTTCATTTTTTCAAAATTTTGAACATTTTAGGCGTTAAAGTCCATCAAAAGTTGACCTTCTCCGTGTAAGAAGGTTATTGAAGTATAACCATTAAGAAGGTTAATTTTTAAAGGCTTGTAAATCGTAAACCGTTACAGATATTGAAAAAATGCACTAAATAAAATCTGTTGGAAATTCAATTCTCTTTAATTTTTATTCTATTCATTTTTTCTCTAGGACGCACTGTTTTCAAGATAAATGTATTTCAAAAAAAAAATTTTCCGAAAATGGTGCATCCTAGAAAAAAACAATTAAGTACAAAGTAGAAAATTAAATTTGCTACAATTTTTATTTATTAGGTGTACAAAATGAAACTCAGCCACAGGGTAAATTTGAATTTTGTAGATTTTAGCCGAGTTTCATTTTGTACACCTAATATTAACGCTTATATTTCTTGATTAGCCATGGAGGAAGAAAGAAAGTGTCAAATCATTGAAACTGATGTATCTATTAAGCAGAAGATGTGCGAAGAAGATTTGGAAAAAGCGCTTCCGACTTTGAAAGCTGCTGAAGATGCATTAGACACTCTAGACAAAGTAAAGTTGAGACAGCACATGAGATTTAACAAAATTTTTAGAAAAGTCTCATTGAGTTGAAATCGTTCGGTACGCCGCACGACGCAGTTGCCAAGGTCGCCGCAGCAGTTTTGGTCTTGATGTCGAAAAACGGTAAAGTCCCTCGAGACCAAAGTTGGAAAGCGTGCAAAGTCATGATGGGGACGGTCGATCAGTTTTTGAACAATTTACGGCATTACAATAAAGAAAACATACACCCTGACGTCGTCAAAGCTATCCAGCCGTACATCAACCATCCGGATTTCGACCCGAAGAAAGTCGTGACGAAATCATCTGCCGCTGGAGGACTCTGCGAATGGGTCATCAACATAATGAAATTTCATGAAATCTGGATGGTCGTACTTCCCAAAAAGAACGCCGAAGCAGCCGCAAGGGCCGAACTCAATCGCGCACGGGCCAAACTTGAAGAACTCAACACTAAAATTAAAGTAAATTTCAACATTTCCTTTTCTTAAACTTAGTTTTGACAGAAACTCGAAGAAGAGTTGAATGTTTTGACCAAGAAATTTGAAAACGCAGTAGCAGAAAAGCAGGCCTGCCAAGACGAAGAAGAGAAAATGGTCAACTCTATTGATTTAGCCAACAGACTAATCAATGGTTTATCATCTGAAAATTCAAGATGGAAAGAGACAGTCGTCACGTACTCATTTCAAAATTTAAACTACACAAACTAATATTTTTCATAGATTGACTTCACAGTTAGTGACTTTTCCAGGGATATTTTATTGATTTCTTCCTTCATATCGTATTTGGGTTGTTTCACAAGGAGATATCGTGAAGATCTGATGTTAAAACAGTGGATAAACATTTTCGATAGTTTCACCCCTAAAATACCATCGACCCCTAACCTCGATGCTATGGCCATGCTTTCTGACGACGCTCAAATCGCACAGTGGCAAAACGAAGGATTACCCAACGATAGAATGTCTGCAGAAAACGCCACCATTTTAACCCATTGTGCAAGATGGCCTCTTATGATTGATCCTCAAGTAATTTTTAGTATAATATTAGGTGTACAAAATGAAACTCGGCTAAAATCTACAAAATTCAAATTTACCCTGTGGCTGAGTTTCATTTTGTACACCTAATAAACAAAAATTGTAGCAAATTTAATTATCTATAAATTTGTACTTAATTATTTTTTTTCTAGGATGCACCATTTTCGGAAAATAATTTTTTAAAAAATAAATTTATCTTGAAAACAGTGCGTCCTAGAGAAAAAATGAACAGAATAAAAATTAAAGAGAATTAAATTCCCAACAGATTTTATTTAGTGCATTTTTTCCATATCTGTAACGGTTTACGATTTACAAGCCTTTAAAAATTAACCTTCTTAATGGTTATACTTCAATAACCTTCTTACACGGAGAAGGTCAACTTTTGATGGACTTTAACGCCTAAAATGTTTAAAATTTTGAAAAAATGAACTACTAGGAGTACAAAATGAAACTCGGCTAAAATCTACAAAATTCACATTTACCCTGCGGCTGAGTTTCATTTTGTACACCTAATAAATAAAAATTGCAGGAAATTTA
This sequence comes from Orius insidiosus, assembly GCA_014119065.1. Lineage (NCBI taxonomy): Eukaryota > Metazoa > Arthropoda > Insecta > Hemiptera > Anthocoridae > Orius > Orius insidiosus. The sequence goes on along the minus strand of JACGAQ010000187.1, from coordinate 169,664 downwards.
ATTCTCTATAAATTTGTACTTAATTATTTTTTTTCTAGGATGCACCATTTTCGGAAAATAATTTTTTTTAAAAATAAATTTATCTTGAAAACAGTGCGTTCTAGTGAAAAAATGAATAGAATAAAATTTAAAGAGAATTAAATTTCCAATAGATTTATTTAGTGCATTTTTTCAATATCTGTAACGGTTTACGATTTACAAGCCTTTAAAAATTAACCTTCTTAATGGTTATACTTCAATAACCTTCTTACACGGAGAACGTCAACTTTTGATGGACTAAACGCCTAAAATGTTTAAAATGTTGAAAAATTGAACTACTATGTGTACAAAATGAAACTCGGCTGAAATCTACAAAATTCAAATTTACCCTGTGGCTGAGTTTCATTTTGTACACCTAATATTTTTTCTGCGGGCCAATTTGTTGAGAGCTAGCATTCGATTGCTTGTCGAGCGCTCCGAAAAATTCAAAACTAATAATTTTTTTTCTATAGCTACAAGGGTTAAAATGGATAAAACAAAGCATCGGAAAAGACTTGAGAGTTTTGAGGCTTGGATCCAAAAATTACTTAGACAGAATTGAAGCTGCCATTTTAGAAGGGGCAACGATGCTCATTGAAAACATTGGCGAAACAATAGAACCCGTTTTGGATAATTTACTAGGTCGAAATTTTATTCGAAAAGGAAGGTAAAGCTCTAATTTTTAAAAAAACGTAAAAACCTGAATTTCAGGGTGGTGAAAATTGGAGACCGTGAAATCGACTTCAACAAAAAATTCAGGCTCATTCTTCAAACGAAATTGGCAAACCCGCATTATCAACCTGAAATTCAAGCGCAGACGACTTTGATTAATTTTACGGTCACCAAGGACGGACTGGAGGAACAGCTGCTTGCTGAAGTCGTCAAAGCTGAACGTCCAGATTTAGAAATTTTAAAAAGCAATTTGACAAAACAAATGAACAATTTTAAAATAATGCTCAAAAGCCTCGAAGACGAGCTTCTACAACGTCTTACGAACGCCGGACCTGATATTTTAAGCGATAAAACCCTCGTCGAAAGGCTTGAAACGACCAAAAAGACTTCCGAAGAAATCGCTATCAAAGTATAATCATTAAAATATTCTTTTCAATTTCTTTTTTAGGTCAATGAAGCAAAATCGACTTCTTCGAAAATCGACGTTGCTCGAGAAATCTATCGTCCGGTCGCTCAAAGATCTTCAATTATGTACTTCATTCTCAACGATCTGAGCAAAATAAACCCTTTATATCAATTTTCTCTCAAAGTATTAAGTTTTTAATAATCGCCTTTTCATGATTTCTTTTAGGCTTTCAGCGTCGTTTTCCATCGAGCCATCGCTAGATGCGAACCGACCGAAGATTTACACGCTAAAGTTGCGAATTTAACAGACGCTATTACTTTTGACGTTTTTATGTATACTATAAGAGCACTTTTTGAAAGCGATAAATTGACTTTTATGTCTTTAATGGGAATCCAGGTAAATGATTTTTTAAAATAGCGAACCGAGTAAATTAGAGAAAAGTTTGCAAAAATGGGAATTGGGGTGGAATGCCAACCTGTTTTTATGGATTGCGGTACAAAAAGGTTAAGTTATAGGGTGGAAACTCTCACCTGGCGGTAACCGCCCTGAACTAATAATGCCCTATGTCTTTACCTCGCTCAGGACGAAATTTTCATCTCCCTTAAAGGACGCCCCCCTTAAAGCACAGTTAATGGGGGCTAGTAAAAATTAAACTCAGCACACAAATTTAAAAAAAATTCTTTAGATTTTGAGTAAAAAAGGTGAAATAAGAGCCGAAGAATTAGACTTTCTTCTAAGATTTCCTTATTTACCTAATTTGACATCACCGCTTGATTTTCTATCAAATATTCAATATGGAGGAGTCCGTGCGTTATCTTTAATGGACGAATTTAAGTAAGTTTTATATAAAAATGGTCTTTAAAATATTTTTTAAAGAAATTTGGATAAAGATATCGAAGGATCGGCTCAAAGGTGGAAGAAATTTGTGGAAGGGGAAAGCCCTGAAAGAGACAAGTTTCCTCAAGATTGGAAAAATAAGTCGGCCTTTCAAAAACTTTGTATGATGAGAGCGTTAAGGCCGGATAGAATGTCGTACGCTATGAGGTACTCTTTCTTTTTAACTTCCTCAAAAATAAGTTATTGTCATACCCTCCATGTACGGCTTAAGGGAGACTGTTGTAAACAGCGGAAGAATCGCCAACAAAAAACGCCATCTGTCGATAAAATAAGTAACATACTAAGGTAATGTGGCGGGAAGATAGCGCCACCCGACTGGAACCACCGAAAGGGAACGCCCTAAAAAGGGAAGTAGGGAGAGGAAAACCCCCAAAGGGTATATAAAGCCGAGAAGCGCCGAAGTTGAGTCAGTCTGTCCTATAAGGTTAAGTGAGTTACAAGGTTTGTGAAGTGTTGTGAGAGATCGGCAAAAGCGATTACTCGACGACTAAACCCGCGGGAAGTCTAGATAATTGGCTGTTTGTGACGAGTCTTCTCCAGGATTAGAGAGTGGACAACGGAATCGGCAAAAAACGATTACTTCAATCGTCAAAAAACGACAATCGGCAAAAGACGATTAATTCCAGTCAGCAAGAAACGACTACTTCAATCGTCAAAAGACGATTACTTCAATCGGCAAAAGACGATTTCTTCAGTCGGCAAAAGACGATTCTTTCCAATCGTCAATAGACGATTCTTTCCAATCGTCAATAGACGATTCTTTCCAATCGTCAAAAGACGATCAATCGTCAAGAGACGACCAGAGATCCATCCGGAACATTTCTCTGCCTCAATTTTCATTAGTTGTTCACCAAATTTTCTAGGAGTCTCCCTTTCGAAGTTTTGTTTTTCCGCCATTGCTATGCTCTCTACCGAAGAAGTCATTACAAAAGTTTGTTTTTAGGTTTTTCATTGAAGAAAAACTAGGAAGCGAATTCGTTACTGCGAGAACTGTTAATTTTGATAAATCTTACTTAGAAACGAGTGCTACTACTCCCGTTTTCTTTATTTTGTCGCCTGGAGTCGATCCTACTAGGGTAAATTTATAAGTTTATAGAAAATTACTAATAAAACTTTTAGGACGTTGAAAGAATTGGGAAAAAACTAGGTTTTACGACGGACAAAAAGAATTTCCATAATGTCTCGTTGGGTCAGGGGCAGGAACCGATAGCGGAGAAAGCGATAGAAACCGGGGCTAAAGTTGGACACTGGGTTATTTTACAAAACGTCCATTTGGTGGCGAGGTGGCTTCCTACGCTTGATAAAAAGATGGAAGCCTCTCAAGAAAACCCACATCCAGATTTCCGTCTTTTTATCAGTTCAGAGCCAGCCCCAGATCCGTCGATGAACGCGATCCCTCAGGGAGTTTTAGAATCGTCCATCAAAATAACAAACGAGCCTCCTACCGGGATGTTCAATAATTTACACAAAGCGCTTGACAACTTTTCACAAGATACGTTAGAAATGTGCTCAAAAGAGGCTGAATTTAAAGCCATTTTATTCTCCCTTTGTTATTTCCACGCGGTCGTCGCCGAAAGAAGGAAATTCGGACCAGCCGGATGGAACAGAAAATATCCATTCAACGTCGGTAAGTTCCCCCACAAAACATTCTTCTTATTTTTCTTTTAAGGCGATTTAACTATAAGTGTTCAAATTCTGTACAACTATTTGGAAAACAACAATAAAGTGCCATGGGAAGATTTGAGATATTTGTTTGGGGAGATAATGTACGGTGGACATATCACTGATGATTGGGATAGAAGGTTGTGCAGGACATATTTGAGAGAATACATGAATCCAGATTTGGTATTTCGAGTTACAATGAGTTTGAATTTAAAATTTATGTAGATGGAAGGGGATTTGTATTACGCTCCGGGATTTCAAGCACCTCCGAACTCTGATTACGTCGGCTACCATCGATATATCGACGCCATGTTACCCCCTGAAAGTCCCATTCTATACGGGCTACATCCCAACGCCGAAATTGGAGTTTTGACCGCACAAGCCGATACGTTGTTCAAGACGATATTTGAGCTTCAGCCGAGAGACTCAGGCGGGGAAAGCAGCGGTGGAATGTCCAAAGAAGACAAAGTAAAATTTTGTTCAAATCAGCACCGACTATGGACGTTTTAGGTAAGAGGAGTCGTCGATGATATACTGGACAAGTTGCCCCAGCCTTTTCAAATCGCTGACATGATGGCCAGAACTGAAGACAGAAGCCCATATACAATCGTTGCATTTCAAGAATGTGAAAGAATGAACATTTTAATGAATGAGATGTCTCGCTCTTTGAAGGAATTGACACTTGGGCTAAAAGTGAGCAAAAGATTTTTGATGACAATAATAAAAAAAATGTAGGGAGAATTGACGATTTCGAAAGAGATGGAAGTCCTTCAAGAATCCCTCTTTATGGACGAAGTTCCTGAAAACTGGAGCAAAAGAGCGTACCCGTCGAATTTGCCTCTTTCCGCATGGTACGCCGATCTTCAGCAGAGGCTTAAAGAGCTTGAAGGATGGGTCGGCGATTTCTTGGTATGACATTAAAAAAAAGGGAAAATGTACATTTTTTGTTTAGTTGCCTAGTTCAGTCTGGCTAGGAGGGCTTTTCAATCCTCAATCGTTTCTCACAGCTATTATGCAAAGTACTGCACGTAAAAACGAATGGCCTTTGGATAAAATGTGCCTTCAATGCGACGTGACGAAAAAGATCAAAGAGGAAATCAGGTAACTTTTATTTGCATCCTCCATTAATTTCTTCTGATAAGCTCATCTCCGAGGGACGGAGCTTACATCAACGGTTTATACCTCGACGGCGCAAGGTGGGATGTGGCGACTGGGACCATCGTCGACTCCAAACTTAAAGAACTTTATCCTCTCATGCCTGTCATTCAAATGAAAGCTATCACAATCGACAAACAAGATTTAAGAAACGTCTACGAATGTCCGGTATACAAGACCAAACTGAGAGGACCGACTTACGTCTGGACTTTTAACCTCAAATCAAAGCAGAAACCTTCAAAATGGATTTTAGCCGGCGTCTGCATCCTCTTAAGCATTTAAATTCCAAGAGCAATTATAAAAAATAAAATCCAGTGTCGAAAAATCTATTTTTTCCTAAAGTTCCTTATATTTTTATGTATTAGGTGTACAAAATGAAACTGAGCCACAGGGTAAATTTGAATTTTGTAGATTTTAGGAGTTAAAGTCCATCAAAAGTTGACCTTCTCCGTGTATGAAGGTTATTGAAGTATAACCATTAAGAAGGTTAATTTTTATAGGCTTGTAAATCGTAAACCGTTACAGATATTGAAAAAATGCACTAAATAAAATCTGTTGGAAATTCAATTCTCTTTAATTTTTATTCTATTCATTTTTCTCTAGGACGCACTGTTTTCAATATAAAATTTAAAAAAAAAATTATTTTCCGAAAATGGTGCATCCTAGAAAAAAATAATTAAGTACAAATTTATAGAGAATTAAATTTCCTACAATTTTTATTTATTAGGTGTACAAAATGAAACTCAGCCACAGGGTAAATTTGAATATTGTAGATTTTAGCCGAGTTTCATTTTGTACACCAATATCAATTTTTGCTGTCTGTAAAGCCGGAAACGAAAAACTAAAAGCGGTATACCTTCTATAGGTTCCTACTAGGTCCCTTCTTCAGCTTGTATGACAGCTTTCTTTTTCTCCTTCTTCCTCTTCTTAATTCCCTTCTTTGTTTCTTCAACCCTGGGCGATAAAAAAAAGGCATATGTCAGCCGTGTAACCATACCAGAACTATCTCTAGTGCATTCAAGCTTGAAGAAAGCCTTTCTTCTCTTTTAAATATATATGCAAATTTATATATATGCAAATTATATACACTCCCCGTCAAAAGTATTGCAACAACTATGAAAATCTAGTTGTTAAACACTTTGATTTAAACAGGAAACATTTGTAAATTTTGAATTTTGAACATTTTTCAATTGTTTTTGTGGGGCGGTGCTATAGGTAGCCCCTGCGCAGTTAAATCTTTGGGAGATTGTGCTGCACCGTTTTCAAACTTGAGAGTTTATTAATCCCCCTCGCGTCAGTGGTGTTTTCCATCAGAAAAATCCATTAAAGTTCCTTAGGTCCAATTTGGGGGAGGCCCGCTTAGGCCTGCTTTGAACCCTAGACCCTATAGATGAACGCCGTATCGCACTGTTTGGGAATAACGCCTTAACACGCGCGGCCACAACTACGCCCGTTAACAAGGTTTTTTTTAAAGAAATTTTTCTTTATGTTTTTTATAAGTTGGCATTATTTTATTACTTTTTCTGAATAAATTTATTTATATTAACTGTATATAAATGTTCTGTATTGCCCTAATCTCCCTGAGTTATATATTTTCAGTAATCAGTACATTTGAAGGTGTAGCAAAACTTTTGACGGGGAGTTTATATGCAAATTTATAATCATAATCGGCGGTGCATTTTTTTTCGCGTTCAGTCGTTCCTGATCATCAGTCATGTTACTCCAGTTGATGCAGTTCTTCCCCATTTTTGTCGCCGCTGTTTATTTATACTACTGCGAAGACGTCGACCCCAATTTAAAGCCGATGGACACAGAAAATAAGGACATAAACAGGTTTTATGATTTTATCATTGTCGGAGGTGGTTCTGCAGGTAAGGATTTATAAGTCCGCAAAGTGTGTTAAAGATTTTTTTCTTTAAGGGTGCGTTGTGGCGAATAGGTTGAGTGAAAATAAATATTGGAATGTCCTTCTTATTGAAGCCGGTGGGGACGAAACTGCAATAACCGATGCCCCATTTTTGAACATCTACACCCACACGAATGAATTAGACTGGGGCTATAACACGACTGAACAGCCCAGAGCTTGTAGAGGTACTTAACATTGAGTTTTCTATAATCTTTATATTTTGGTAGCACGGCAAGGGTTATGTGATTATCCACGTGGGAAAGTTCTCGGAGGATCGAGCACAGTCAACGGTCTAATGTACGTTCGAGGAAATCCAAAAGATTTCGACGACTGGGAAGCAATGGGAAACGTCGGATGGTCATACGACGACGTTCTTCCTTATTATATCAAGCTAGAAAATGCTTCCACGGTATCATTTTCCGAGCTACGCGGTTCAAATGGCCCTCAAAACGTTCAGTATTTGAGATACACGACACCAATGGTCGAATATTATTTGAAGGCTGCCAAGGAGTTTGGTCTTGATGTCCTTGTCGACTATAATAATTTTCAACAAATCGGAGTTGGAAGATCTCAGGTTTGTTCATTTGCCCATTGTTTCTTCATATTACGTATTTCAGGTGACCATGAGCGGACCTTCTCGAGCGAGCACAGCTAAAAGTTACCTCAACCCAATCAGAAATCGAAAAAACCTCTTCATCGCCAAAAATGCCGAAGTCGTCAAATTGATATATGATGAGAACAGTCTATACAGCGAAAAGCGTGTTGCCGGCGTAGTATTCGAACGAGACAACGAACTCTTGACTGTAGAAGCTTCAAAAGAAGTCATCATCTCCGCAGGTACGATTAACACCCCAAAATTACTCATGCTGTCAGGAATCGGGCCTCGCGACCATCTTAACTCCTTACAGATTCCAATCATCGCTGATTTACCCGTCGGAAACAATTTACAAGATCATCTCTGCGTTCCGATGTACATAGAAGTCAACAGACCCATCGTTATTCGTGATGAAGATGTCTTCAACGGAAACGCTATTGATGAATACGCCAAAAACGGAACTGGACCATTGACAACCAATAGTTATGAAGCATTGGCATTTATTAATGTTTTTGATCCCAAATCTAATTTACCAAATGTCCAATATCATTTGAATTCATTTAGGATGTTTGTGGCCGAAGAACCGATGAAGCTTAAAGAAAACGTATTAACCACCTTCGTCATCAACCTGACACCCTCCAGCATCGGGACAGTACGCCTCAACCGAACTAATCGCTACGGCCATCCATTAATCGATACAAACTATCTCGATCAAGAAATCGATAGAACAATCCTCAAACGTGGAATTAAAACCATGTTAAAATACTTCAAAACTCCAACATTATCATCCTTAGATCCAGGACTTTATCTCCCCGAATATCAAAACTGTCGCCATTTAGGATTCGACGAAATCATCGACTGCATTATTACAGAATATTCGGCGACGTTGTATCATCCAGTTGGAACATCAAAAATGGGAGTGAAGGAAGACCCATCTTCTGTAGTCGACCCCCAACTTTTTGTGCACGGTTTCAGCAACTTAAGAGTCATCGATGCATCTGTAATGCCGAGAATAACCCGAGGGAACACAAATGCTCCGACTATCATGATTGCAGAAAAAGGAGCGGATTTCATTAAATTCAAGTACAATTTTAGATAATTTTGACTTGCGGAGCCAATGTCATCATGGCAACAATAGTCGTCCTTGTTTTTTTAAAATAAAATTTGTTTTTTGTCTTCATTGTGTCCTTTCATAACCTGTGAGGTCGTCAATTTACATTTTTCCATTTTTTCTAGTGCACTTTCCTTCACCTACTATTGTCATATCAGTTCCGCCCTCGGTTTTCAACTCAATTATGGTCTAAAAAATTCATAAGAATAGAATTTAAAATGAAATCCGCTAGATGACACTATAGTCTACATATAGAAGGTAGCAACAAGATAACATGATATACAAGTATAATAAAAATAAATACAAAAAGAAATAAATTAAAGTTTATAATTTAAAGTTTGTAGGATTCGATGATATCGTTTACTGAGGTAATAGTTCCAGAAACGAGGGCAAATAGGGCCATTATGACGAGAAGACCGTTTTTCCAAAGTTTCCATTTAAAAACGCCATATCCATTTTCCCAGTGGACCAAAGTGTCGATGACTGCAGGAAAAAAGATTCCGCACATCGAAAGTCCGAAGGCTCCAATTAAAGAAATGACCGGTCCTAGGCTGGGTACAGCGACCGCCAATACCACTGAAAAGAATTTAAAAAATGAAATAAATATAAAGAGAGTACCTGTCCCGGCGATCATGGTGGACCGTAGGATGAAGTAATATCGTTTTTTATTGTTTTCAGAAATCCGAGATTCGAGCCTTTTCCATACGACATCCATCGACGCTGTCATTTGCAAACCGTACGTAAAGAATATCGCGAGGGCGACTAAAGCTTTTACGGTTTCGGCCAACCTGAAAGAACATTTTTATCAAGTCTCCTAAAAAGAAATTTTTACCCATCATGACCTAGATTTAAAGTGATACTCGGTTTTGTTCCCTCGCCATATTTTAGATATCCGAAGAAACCGACGGAAATGTATAGCCCTACTACTATAGTCATAGCGATTGTCAAAACACCGGGGAAGCCAAGAAAATGGCTGGGAGTTTTCATCGAGTTTTCTATCGGAAGAATCTAAAAAAAATAAGTTTTTTCCCAACTGCTTTAAGCTCAGTCAACCCTTGTAGTAACTTACCGTCCCTATACCTTCCAAGCCGAAAAGAACCGTCGAAAAGAACACAGGTATCCTTTCGATCGGCGCAATCGCCGGCCTGCTCGTAATAGGCTGTATATCCGTAAACAAATACGAAAAAGTAATCGTCAATCCGATAACCAGTAAGATATTTGCGATAAACGAAAACGGAGCCAAATACTTCATACTTTTCACGATGCCGACGAAATAAATCGGAACTCCGACCATCAATATATAAAGTCTTATATTCAAATCAACATTACTATGATTCTCAACTATCTAAAAAAAGAAAATTAATAAATAATTAAAATAAAACAATTATTTACTTCTCTAAATGAGTCAGCAACCAAAATGATGTATGCAGCATGAGATCCGTAATAAGTAAAGAAAATAAATATTTCCACTGATGTTCTAAAAATGATATACAAAAAATAAAAATTATACCTATCGTGGGTCCGGCACCCCTATGAGGGTTGTGGCTTAAGGATCATCATAGCGCCGGAACATTTTGTTTTAATAACAAGAGATCGTAGCACTTTCGCCCCTTTTACTTTCCTATATTTGCGCGTTGGAAAAGTTGCAAATGCTCGTTTGTTATTTTGGAAATGTCTAGGCATTCTTATGATCAGTTTTCCGAAAATTGCTGCATTTTTCCTCCTAATCTTTGTAAAAGGATTACGACGAAACTATTCATCGGATTTTCTTATGTAATATGTTTTTGGAAAGAGCTCGTCAAAACCTGCAGAATAGCTAGCGGTTTTTTCGGAAAAAATTTTTTGGTCGAAAATTAAGTTTTCCATTTTCCAAAGGAAAATTTTTCCGGAAAAACTGCTCCCAAGACCGCCTGGATATTATCAAAATAACGAAAATGTGCTTTTCTAAAAAATTTTCCGACGATTTTTAGTGCTTAAATAAAGGAAAGTAATTTTAGGTTCCCTTGGAAATCTTTGCGGCATCTCCACAAATTCGTTCAAAGAGTGAAAATAATGACAAGAAAAATTGAGTAATTCAATTATTTTGGTATTATTCCATTTTTAGAGACCTCAATGACTCAGTAGAATCGACTGCGCTTTTTAACCCTTTTACTTTCCTATATTTGAGCGTTGGAAAAGTTGCAAAAGCTCGTTTGTTATTTTGGTAATGTCTAGGCTGTTTTCTTATGATCAGTTTTCCGAAAATTGCTGCATTTTTCCTCCGAATAAGGTCCTCCGTAAAAGGATTACGACGAAACTATTCATCGGATTTTCTTATGTAATATGTTTTGGAAAGAGCTCTTCAAAACCTACAGAATAGCTAGCGGTTTTTTGGAAAAAATTTTTTGGTCGAAAAGTAAGTTTTCTATTTTCCAAAGGAAAATTTTTTCGAAAAAACTGCTCCCAAGACCGCCTGGATATTCTCAAAATAACGAGAATGTGCTTTTCGAAAAAATTTTCCGACGATTTTTAGTGCTTAAATAAAGGAAAGTAATTTTAGGTTCCCTTGGAATCCTTTGCGGCATCTCCACAAATTCGTTCGAAGAGTGAAAATGACAAGAAAAATTGAGTAATTCAATTATTTTGGTATTATTCCATTTTTATAGACCTCAATGACTCAGTGGAATCGACTGCGCTTTTTTAATGTTCCAAAAAAGCTTTCTATTTCGTCATAAAAGGTTTCCGCTTACCTCGCCGCGTTTGCGAATTTCCTATATTTCTTATCGGCGCAGTTTTCAAAAACGGAAACTATCGTTTCTGTATATCCGAGAAAAGGTTCTTCAACCTCTGGCACATCACTTGGGAACACGCGACCATCAAATAAGTGCAATGAGCGCACAAAAAGCCGATAATCGCCGTACCAAAAAGGCTAAAAATAATACCGCCGTTTTTAAAGCCGCTCGGAGAAGCCAAAACACCAGTCCCCAAGCTGCTCTTCAACACGTGCAGTAAAGCCACAAAATCCCTAAAATTTTTTTGTAATTTATAGAAAAAAAAAATGCTGATATTACGATGTCGCATTCTTTTTTGGCCCCTTTTCATTCGCTTCAATCTCCTTTTCATTAAATTCATTACGTGTAAGTTCGAGACTGAAAAAAAAACAATAAATCTTTTTAACTTCCTTAAAGAAGTTATTGTGATACCCTCGACGTCGGGTTTTGGGGAAGGGTCTTCTGGAGGGTCAATTCGAATATTGATGTTTACAATCTCAACTTTGTTTTCCCTTTTTTTGACGTCATCTTGTAAGAAAATGACAAAAATAGCGGGATTAGGTTTAATTGCGAAATAAACAAATTAAGTGGCCTTTATCTCTTTTTCCTTAATGTAAAGTGACTCTTTTATTTTTAATTTTATTTACTTTACCCATCAACTTTTGTACAAGTTCAAGAGGATTCACCTATCTTTTTTCAATAGGTCATGGACACGTAATTTATGAAACAATAAAATTTTTTTAAATAAATTCTTTGAATTTTAAATAAATTTAATGCTCATCAATTCGGAAAAAAAGCGTGTTTTCCGTGCAAAGCTTAATTTTTTCGGCCATTCAGTTCAGACGAAAAAGACACTTTTTAAAAGTGAATTTTTAGCTTAAAAAGGACATACTTTTTAGAATATAAGTAAAAATAACGAATTAATCGAAAAGAGTAGGTTATTTGTTTTAAACATTTACTCTGGGACATAATTTAAAATAAACTTACGTAGATGAATTATTCATTGCGTATAGAACTAATTTTTTAAACGTCCATTTAGGCGAGCAAAAAGGCAAAACGAAAATAACGAGACTAGACGGTGTCAGTTGTAATCTTCACTGAAGCTCAACCGCTAATAAACTCCTGTACAAAGTTGTTTAAAATAGATAAGAGAAGAGAAAAAAAAGCCGAAAATAATTAAAAGGTTATCGCAGAAATCGGGGTAAAAATGTAGGTAACTTTATCTCCGTGAATAAACGCTTGATTAAAAACTTTATCATATTATGAACTTCGAAAATGTAAAATCCGAAGGGTCGTTGAGTACTGAAGCAGAAGCTCTATCATCGTTTATTTTATCAAATCTCAGAGATAATACTAAGTGACTCAATTACGATATAAGCGATATCAGAGGTTTAAAAGTAGGTTATTTTACTTTAATTTTTTTTATGTCTCTCAAGAGTTCGGAATGTATTAACCTGGCGAAAAAATGATGAACACTCAATAGCATTGTTTCAACTGGTTTGCAAGTGCAGACGGATATAAAGACTTCGTTCAAATCGTTTGTCCGTCAAATCTGAAGTCATCTGACGTTAAATTCGACGTGCATATCCTTCTGCGCATGCTCCAGGAGTTACAAACCAGTTTCAAACGGCTGTTGGAAGCTTATAGCACTGGCTGAAAAAGCCTTTTTGAGAATACCTATAAATGCCTCAAAGCGAAGTTATTGTATTAGGTGTACAAAATGAAACTCAGCCACAGGGTAAATTTGAATTTTGTAGATTTTAGCCGAGTTTCATTTTGTACACCTAGTAGTACATTTTTTCAAAATTTTGAACATTTTAGGCGTTAAAGTCCATCAAAAGTTGACCTCCGTGTAAGAAGGTTATTGAAGTATAACCATTAAGAAGGTTAATTTTTAAAGGATTGTAAATCGTAAACCGTTACAGATATTGAAAAAATGCACTAAATAAAATCTGTTGGAAATTCATTCTCTATAATTTTTATTCTATTCATTTTTTCCCTAGGACGCACTGTTTTCAAGATAAATTTATTTAAAAAAATTATTTTCCGAAAATGATGCATACTAGAAAAAAAAAAATTAAGTACAAATTTATAGAGAATTAAATTTCCTACAATTTTATTTATTAGGTGTACAAAATGAAACTCAGCCACAGGGTAAATTTGAATTTTGTAGATTTGAGCCGAGTTTCATTTTGTACACCGTACCCTCGATAGACGGTTTTCTTAATGATATTGGCATTTTAGCCTGATTTCAAACTGAACTACTAGATCGACCTTTAATTCATACTAGACTAAGCCAAAATAGGATTCAGGTCTAATTTACTTGTCATAACATTATGAAAAACTTGTTTTCAAAGGTCGAAAAATGGGTTGCTTTTTTATAAATCCTTCGCCCATACATGGAGAATCCAATTTCTAAATTTAACCTTGAGGACATGACAAAAAAAGAGTTAGCAATAGCGGTTTTTTGAATGAAGTTTTGAAATTGTTAGCAAGTAGAAAATCTGGTTTAGGAATTTTTCGATGTTCGAGATGCAATGTCAGGTTAATGAGGCGGTTATGAAATCCGGCCTTTTGCTTTCACTTGTCTTTCGATTCTCCTTTATCGTTCCATCTACTACACCCTCCTTCTCATTAAGCAAGAAGACCAAACTCCTCAGAAAGCCTTTTTGGAGACCCAAATTCAGCCTTCATGCTTACAAAAATTGAGGTGGAACTTGAAAGAATGCAGTTTTTATAAAATAGAGTGGGTTATAAAATGAATTGGAAAGGATCGTGTGGGTCGGGTAAAGGAAGATAAAGGAGCTGGTTGTTGAGCAAGGATCGAGTTCTCCTCGGGTACTTGTGTATGCTTGGGTTGTTGGGGCGAGGTAGATGATGTAGGTTAAACTGTTTGCCCAACGGACTTGTCGTACGTGGCTGGTTCGACACTCGGTATTCCCTCGTTATTATATAACCCAGAAAGGGTCCTCGACTTACCTTCTCCCTTTCAAGGCCTCCTCGAACCATCTGGTCTCTTTCACATTTTCTTCACTCTTAAAATAATTTTTCAGGATAAATCAGAACTTTTATTACTTTTTTATTGTATTATTTCAAGGTTGACATTTACAATTAAAAGTCGTGCACAAAAAAGTTATTAACTATCTTTAGTTTACGACAATGTTAAAATTTTATTACAGTTTTGTGGTGAAAAAAAAATAAATTGGTGAACGTTTAGCTGAAAAGACTCCAAGGCAGACGGAACGGCAAAAGCTGGAGGCAGGATAGGAAGAAGGGTAAATTTTTTTTTGGGAATCGCCATTGGTGCAGTTTCAAGGTCGTTGAACCTCTAATTTTTTATATCATCTTACCCTTCTAGCTGGGATGCCTCCTTAAGACAATCAGACAATCCTTAAGACAAGATCGCCAAAAGCAAATGGGAAGATGGAGGCAGGATAAGAAGAAGGATAATTTTTTTCTTTTGGGAATAGCCATTGGTCAATTAATTTTTCAAGGTCATTCAACCCTTAATTTTTGACATCATCTTACCTTCTTAGCTAGGAAGCCTCCTTAAGACTAGATCGCCGATGGCCAATGGGAAGCTGGAGGCAGGATAGGAAGAAGGATAATTTTTTTTCTTTTGGGAATAGCCATTGGTCAATTGACCCTAAATTTTTTAAATATCATCTTGCCCTAACATTCCCTCCTAGCTAGGAAACCTCCTTAAGACAATGAGATTGCCGATAGCAAATGGAAAGATGGAGGCAGGATAGGAAGAAGGATATTTCTTTTTCTTTTGGGAATCACCATTGGTGCATTAATTTTTCAAGGTCATTCAACCCTTAATTTTTGACATCATCTTTCCTTCTTAGCTAGGAAGCCTCCTTAAGACTAGATCGCCGATGGCCAATGGGAAGCTGGAGGCAGGATAGGAAGAAGGATAATTTTTTTTCCTTTTGGGAATAGCCATTGGTCAATTAATTTTTCAAGGTCATTCGACCCCAAATTTTTTAATATTATCTTGCCCTAACATTCCCTCCTAGCTAGGAAACCTCCTTAAGACAATGTGATTGCCGATAGCAAATGGGAAGCTGTAGGCAGGATAGGAAGAAAGATATTTCTTTTTCTTTTGCGAATCACCATTGGTGCATTAATTTTTCAAGGTCATTCAACCCTTAATTTTTGACATCATCTTACCTTCTTAGCTAGGAAGCCTCCTTAAGACTAGATCGCCGATGGCCAATGGGAAGCTGGAGGCAGGATAGGAAGAAGGATAATTTCTTTTCCTTTTGGGAATAGCCATTGGTCAATTAATTTTTCAAGGTCATTTGACCCCAAAATTTTTTAAATATCATCTTGCCCTAACATTCCCTCCTAGCTAGGAAACCTCCTTAAGACAATGAGATTGCCGATAGCAAATGGGAAGATGGAGGCAGGATAGGAAGAAAGATATTTCTTTTTCTTTTGGGAATCACCATTGGTGCATTTTTCAAGGTCATTCAACCCTTAATTTTTGACATCATCTTACCTTCTTAGCTAGGAAGCCTCCTTAAGACTAAATCGCCGATGGCCAATGGGAAGCTGGAGGCAGGATAGGAAGAAGGATAATTTTTTTTTTGGGAATAGCCATTGGTCAATTAATTTTTCAAGGTCATTCCACCCTTAATTTTGCTATGTTCTTACCTTAATTTTCCCCTCTAGCATCTCAGGAAGCCGGGGCTAATGGGAAGCCCTATCATTGCTTTGCTGGACCTTATCAAAGGACATTCAACCCCAAATTTTTGCAGTCTTCATATCTTAACTTCTCGATTCCCCACGAACTTGTACGACTCCCTGCGTACTATATTTACCCAAATATCCTTAAGACAATGAGATTGCCGATAGCTAATGGGAAGATAGAGGCAGGATGGGAAGAAGGATAATTTCTTTTCCTTTTGGGAATAGCCATTGGTAAATTAATTTTTCAAGGTCATTCGACCCCAAATTTTTTTAATATCATCTTGCCCTAACATTCCCTCCTAGCTAGGAAACCTCCTTAAGACAATGAGATTGCGGATAGCAAAGGGGAAGATGGAGGCAAGATAGGAAGAAAGATATTTATTTTTCTTTTGGGAATTGCCATTGGTGCATTGATTTTTCAAGGTCATTCAACAATTTTGACATCATCTTACCTTCTTAGCTAGGAAGCCTTCTTAAGACTAGATCGCCGATGGCCAATGGGAAGCTGGAGGCAGAATAGGAAGAAGGATACATTTTTTTTTCTTCTGGGAATCGCCATTGGTCCATTTTTCAAGGTCATCCCACCCTTAATTTTGCTATGTTCTTACCCTAAGTTTCCCCTCTAGCATCTCAGGAAGCCTCCTTAAAACGATCGAAACGCCGGGGCTAATGGGAAGCCCTATCATTGCTTTGCTGTTCATTATCAAAGGACATTCAACCCCTAATTTTGCAGTCTTCATATCTTCCCTTCCCCACGAACTTGTACGACTCCCCGCGTACTATATTTACCCAAATATCAGCTTTTGAACAAAGGATAAAAACAATAACTTCACTGAAGCACCTTAAGATTTGAAATATCGCGAACGGTGGGGGTACGTTTTGATAGAGATTTGAAATGGAACTGAAGAAGGATGACACCCAAGGATGATTCCGCGGAGCTCCTTTCTTAAGTGGCCGAGGTGGGGGATCGTACACCGGTGGGGAAAAAAAGAGACGAACCAACAAAATGAAGAAGATCCCCACCGTGCTTTTTTCTCTCTTTTCCTTTCAAGGGCAAGTGCAACCAAAGTTCAGGTTCGCTTTCTTTTTAACACTGACCTACCTATTATATAATTTTGCCGTTTTAAAACTCGGAAATTTTTATATCCGTGTCAACCGGACACGTTTTCTTTCCCTTTCAACGAGTTTTTATTGAATTATTGAATAAGGCACCCAACTAGTTTTTTCATCCACATTTCTTTTATACTTCCTTCTTTTTATATTAATTTTAAAAAATCCCATTTAGATTGTTTTTCGATATTTAAAAATTCATTTTTGAAACAAAAGAAAACAATTAAAAGACTCAAAAAAAGGCTTTTCAAAGGCTCTCTATAATAAAGGACTAAAATAAACTTTAGAAGGCCATCTGATTAGGGCTTCGAGATAAAGTTATAACTTTGATGTACGTTTCATAATAGGCACGTTTCGCAACGGGTTTTTCGACCTTGTCTGCTCGAATAGTGCATTAAACTTCCAAGTCTCCCACCAACTATTCCCTAGTTCATAGAAGTGGATTTAGTTCGTCAATGAGCAACTTCAACTTGATTATTAACTATGAAAAAACGGCATTGAAGCTTTTTGGAGCCATTTTAACTTCCACAAAAAAAAGTTTATCGTGATACTCATTAGGGAAGGTTTTTATTAGGTGTACAAAATGAACCTCAGCCACAGGGTAAAGAATTTTGTAGATTTTAGCCGAGTTTCATTTTGTACACCTAGTAGTTCATTTTTTCAAAATTTTGAACATTTTAGGCGTTAAAGTCCATCAAAAGTTGACCTCCGTGTAAAAAGGTTATTGAAGTATAACTATTAAGAAGGTTAATTTTTAAAGGTTTGTAAATCGTAAACCGTTACAGATATTGAAAAAATGCACTAAATAAAATCGGTTGGAAATTTAATTCTCTTTAATTTTTATTCTATTCATTTTTTCTCTAGGACGCACTGTTTTCAAGATAAATTATTTAAAAAAAATTGTTTTCCGAAAATGGTGCATCCTAGAAAAAGATAATTAAGCGCAAATTTATAGAGAATTAAATTTCCTACAATTTTTATTTATTAGGTGTACAAAATGAAACTCAGCCACAGGGTAAATTTGAATATTGTAGATTTTAGCCGAGTTTCATTTTGTACACCTAATAGAAATGGGTCTTAATAACTATTTAGGTATATTTCTTTTCTTCGAAATCTATTTATTTTTCTTACCCCAAAGAAACACCCAGTATAGGATTTTTGGGCGTTTTAATCTCCATTTTTGAAAAGCATATTTTTTTATAGCAGAGATTCCAATACTTTTTTTTGAATTTAGATGTGTGGACTATTTTAATCGGGAAAAGTCGTAATACTCCTTCATTAATAGGGTTTTATTTTCACAAATTCGATGTAAACTTTTGAAAATCCTGTAAAAATGGGGTTGCACAGTCAAAATGCTAAAAAAAAAAAAAAGTTAAAAATAAAAAAAAACTTCCAAAAATCCTTTAAAAATGGTTACATTTGTCATAAAACCGATGGAGAATCCTGAAAATCTAGTAAAAATGCTGTTTTCTCATCACGAAACTGAGGGAAACTCCTGACAATCTTGAAAAATGGTTTTTTTTTGTCAAAAACCGAGGAAAACTCTCTAAAAATAAAAACTCAATAAATAAGTTGGGGGTTTTATTTTCAAAAATTCGAGGTAAATTTCTGAAAGTCTTGAAAAAAGGGGGTTTTCCCTGTCAAAAAGCGGGGGAAAATTCATAAAAGTTTTTTAAAAATTGAGTGTCACTGCCAAAATGCTGAGAGAAACTACCAAAAATGCTCTAAAAATTAGTTTTTTTTTTGTCAAAAAGCCGATTAAGAATTCTGAAAATCTAAAAAAAATGCGGCATTCTCATCATTAAACTGAGGGAAACTCCTGACAATCTTGAAAAAGGGGGTTTTTTGGTAAAAAACCGAGGAAAACTCTCTAAAAATAAAACACAATAAATCAGTTGGGGTTTTCTTTTTAAAAATTCGAGGTAAATTTCTGAAAGTCCTGAAAAAATGGGGTTTTCCAGTCAAAAACCGAGGAAAACTCTCTCAAAATAAAAACTCACTAAATAAGTTGTGGATTTTCTTTTCAAAAATTCGAGGTAAATTTCTGAAAGTCCTGAAAAAAAGGGGAGTTTTCCAGTCAAAAAGCGGGGGAAATTCCTAAAAGCTCTTTAAAAATTGAGTTTCACTGTCAAAATGCTGAGAAAAACTACCAAAAATGTTCTAAAAATTAGTTTTATTTGTCAAAAAGCCGATGAAGAATTCTGAAAATCTAAAATAATGCGTCATTCTTATCATTAAACTGAGGGAAACTCCTGACAATCTTGAAAAAGGGGGTTTTTTGGTAAAAAAACCGAGGAAAACTCTCTAAAAATAAAAACACAATAAATAAGTTGGGGGTTTTATTTTCAAAAATTCGAGGTAAACTTCTGAAAGTCCTTAAAAAATTGGGGTTTCCTGTCAAAAAGCGGAGAAAAATTTCTAAAAGTTCTTTAAAAATTGAGTTTCACTGTCAAAATGCTGAGAAAAACCACCAAAAATGTTCTAAAAATGAGTTCTATTTGTCAAAAGCCGATGAAGAATTCTGAAAATCTAAAAAAAATGCGGCATTCTCATCATTAAACTGAGGGAAACTCCTGACAATCTTGAAAAAGGGGTGTTTTTGGTAAAAAACCGAAGAAAACTCTCTCAAAATAAAAACACAATAAATCAGTTGTGGATTTTCTTTTCGATAATTCGTTAATTTCTGAAAGTCCTGAAAAAATGGGGTTTTCCTGTCAAAAAGCGGAGGAAAATTCCTAAAAGTTCTTTAAAAATTGAGTTTCACTGTCAAAATGCTGAGAAAAACTACCAAAAATGCTCTAAAAAGTAGTTTTATTTGTCAAAATGCCGATGAAGAATTCTGAAAATCTAAAAAAAATGCGGCATTCTCATCATTAAACTGAGGGAAACTCCTGACAATCTTGAAAAATGGGGTTTTTTGGTAAAAAATCCAGGAAAACTCTCTTAAAATAAAAACTCAATAAATAAGTTGTGGATTTTCTTTTCAAAAATTCGAGGTAAATTTCTGAATGTCCTGAGAAAATGGGGTTTTCCTGTCAAAAAGCGGGGGAAAATTCCTAAAAGTTCTTTAAAAATTGATTTTCACTGCCAAAATGCTGAGAGAAACTACCAAAAATGCTCTAAAAATAAGTTTTATTTGTCAAAAAGCCGATGAAGAATTCTCAAAATCTAAAAAAAATGCGGCATTCTCATCATTAAACTGAGGGAAACTCCTGACAATCTTGAAAAATGGGGTTTTTTCGGTAAAAAACCGAAGAAAACTCTCTCAAAATAAAAACTCACTAAATAAGTTGTGGATTTTCTTTTCAAAAATTCGAGGTAAATTTCTGAAAGTCCTAAAAAAATGGGGTTTTCCTGTCAAAAATTCTTAAAAGTTCTGTAAAAATTGAGTTTCACTGTCAAAATGCTGAGAAAAACTACCAAAAATGTTCTAAAAATTAGTTTTGTTTGTCAAAAAGCCGATGAAGAATACTGAAAATCTAAAA
This sequence comes from Orius insidiosus, assembly GCA_014119065.1. Taxonomy (NCBI): domain Eukaryota; kingdom Metazoa; phylum Arthropoda; class Insecta; order Hemiptera; family Anthocoridae; genus Orius; species Orius insidiosus. Next base: position 149,199 of record JACGAQ010000187.1, on the reverse strand, counting down.
AAAATGCGGTATTCTTATCACCATACTTAGGGAAACTCATGAAAATACTGGGAAAATGGGATTTCTCTGTCAAAAAGCAAAGGAAAATCCCTAAAAATTCTGGAAAAATGGAATTTTACAGTCAATATGCTAAAAAAAAACACTTCCAAAAAGTCTTTTAAAAATGGGTTTTATTTATCAACAAACCGAGGAAGAATCCATAAAATCCTGTAAAAGTGCGGTTTTATCATAACCAAACCTAGGGAAATTGAAAAATTGGGTTTCTCTGTCAAAAATCGAGGAAAACTCTTCAAAAATAAAAACTGTCTTAATCAGTTAGGGTTTTCTTTTCAAAAATTCGAGCAAAAAATGAGTTTTATTTGTCAAAAAGCCGATGAAGAATCCAGAAAAAAAAAATTTTCATCACGAAACTTAAGGAAAACTCCAGACAATCTTGGAAAAATGGTGTTTCTCTGTCAAAAACCGAGGAAAACTCCCTAAAATATTGTGTTTCTGTGGGAAAGCGCCTAGATTCCTCTAAGATAAAGTAAACTGAAGGAACTATTTTTTCGAAAACTCAAAATTTGAACGAAAAACCCTTTTTATTCACGGTTGTTCATCATTCATTGGACCCCTATTGGTCCCCTGGCCACACTTCGGTAACCCCTATAGTTTTACTTGAAAAGTTTCATGAATATCAGTTTTGATGAAATCAGAATTTGTAATGTGAGAAGGCCCTGATACACGACACATTCTTGTCTCGTCGGCCTCCCGCAATTAATCCTCGGTTTCTAAACAAGTCTTGAGTGCCCCAATTTTTTTTTCTCTCCTAAGTCTTAAACCAAAGTATTACTTTTTATTTCAACACTTACGTTAATAACCCATTTTTTTAAAAGAAAAAATTGCCTTTTTAAGCTAAGAAGGTTACTAACCTTAAGAACTAAGGTTAAACTCTACAAGGACTTCTATCTAGCTCTAAATGTATTTTTTTTTCCCTATCAAAAGGTTTATCAGAAAGTGAATGACGTGTGACGAGGGTTTGATTATCAATTTATAAGCAAATGTCTTCCTAATGTTTTTTAATGCTTTTTCGCCTCTGAAAAAGAAAATAAAAACTTATGTCACAAGAAATTGCTAAATCATAAAAGGGTTCGACCTTAAAACGTAATAATATGAGGATAAAAAAAACCCAGGATCCATTTTATTAACTTTAAATATCTCCTTTCACATTTTTCGTTGCCCCCTGAGCGAGAATGAAGGACGCAAATGTAAATAAAAGGGAAGTCGTTAAAATTGTGACCTTTTTTAATGTCTCTTTTTTGTTTAAAAATGAGAAATGTGGTGTCTGAAGTTTCCAATGTGAAATTGCCCGTTAAGAAGCTTCATTTAAAGAGTCCGAAGGCCTAAAGGGCTCAAGAGGCCCTAATTTTCAAAAAGAAGGTGAAAAAAACGCCTAAAAATTAGGAAAAAAGGATGTTTCTTGTCAAAAAATTAGAGGCTAGAGGGAGTCTCCTTGCCGAAAGATCGACAAAATTTACATTGAATCTTAAAAAAAGGGGATTCTTTGAGGAAAAACGTGGAAAAGCTCCAAAACTAAGGACAAACTGTGATTTCTTGGCAGAAAAACCGAGGAAAACGCCTAAAATTCAGTGAAAAAGATGTTTAACGCCCAAAAAATCGCTCTAATTTTCAAAAAGAACGTGAAAAAAACGCCTAAAAATTAGGAAAAAAGGATGTTTCTTGTCAAAAAATAGGGCTAGAGGGAGTCTCCCAGCCGAAAGATCGAAAACATTTACATTAAATCCCAAAAAAAGGAAAACGCCTAAAAATTCAGTGAAAAAGATGTTCAACGCCCAAAAAATCGCAGTCGTCCTCATTTAAGAAACTAGTTCCTGATGTATCTAAAAACGGCCGCAGAAAAAATTGAAAATCAGAGGCCTGCTTTAACATTTTTAAGTCTCCTACTACATATACTAATACAACTTTAACTTATTTAAAAAATAAAATTAAAAAAAAAAAGGTCCAAAAATGAGGAAAGAAGGACTTTTTTTGTCAAAAAATTAGGTTTAGAAGTCTCTCAGTCGAAAGATTGAAAAAAAGTGGGTTTCTATACAAAAACGGAGGGAAAGGCTCTGAAAAAAACGCCCAAAAATAAGGAAAGAAGGACTTTTTTGCCAAAAAATTGGCTTTTTAGGAGTCTCTCAGCCGAATGATTGAAAAAAAGGGGGTTTCTAGACAAAAACCGAAGGAAAGGCTCTGAAATTTAGGAGAAAAAATGTGATCTTGGCCAAAAAACCGAAGAAAACGCCAAAAATTCATTGAAAATGATATTTAACGGCCAAAAAATCTCAGTCATCCTCAAATAAGAGGATCGTTCCTGGGGTGTCTAAAAACGGCAGCAGAAAAAAAAAAATCAAATCAGGGACCTGCTCTAACGGTGTTTTCCGAGCTGGGTCCCGAGTGGTCTAGCTGGGTCCCGTGACCTGTAGAGGGGAGTACTAACTGGGTCCGAGGAATTTCAGAGGGTTATACTAGCTGGGTCCCGATGGTGGACCTTTTGCATTGGGTGCAATAGTCGCAGAATCAAACAAATTTTGTATACTTTTTTGCTTTCACACCCCCTGTACCCCAAAACCACCCTTAACTCAAAAGGTTTTTTCAAATTTGTCAAAGATAAAAAAATTTGGCACCAAAATTCGGATTTTGGCGCAAAAATTTAAAATTTTAAGATCGACACGAAAATCTTATGATGGAACCATGCTCATTTCAATTTTCGGTGTTATGCGGGTGGCTAAGAAAGATTTAAACTTGACTAGGATCAGCTGGATGCAATGAATTTGAACGTTGGCTCGACATTTTTAACTTCTTCAATTTTCTTACGCGAAGGCACGATTATCACTGGTAAAGTTGTGTTGGTTTTGTCAGAGTTACTCTTCGGTGTTTTCATATTTTATTGTTTATATTGAAATTAAATAATAAAAAAATCTACCTAAAACCATGAAATATCGAGAACAATAGCCGGACCCACCTAGTACTTTTAATTGACCCCCTCGGACCCAGTTAGTACAGATTATAGTTAATCTTCTTATAACCGGACCCAGCTCGGATAAGGCCGCTCTAACATTTTTGCTTAAACAAAAAGCCCCCCCCCCCCCCCTCTGTAACAGAGGTCTGTAACTGATTTTTGGATGTAATTTTGAGTCTCCCTCTCATTAAATGAAAAAGAAGAAAAAAATATAAAAAAAATTCCATTTTAATATTTTAAAATAGGAGATAAGTCTTTTATATTTTTTTGTCTTTTTTAGGTAGATTTTTTATGTTAAGGTTAGTGAAATGCATTCTTCGAGACTTGCAAAATCCAAATATTCTTAATTGGTCATGAACCAGACCGGTTTGCTTGTTTACTCAATCGCCCGTTTTTCCACAACTGGTTTATGACTATCCGGACTTCATTTTCTCAAACCCGCCCTTTGTCGTTCTTTTTTTTTTCCTTCAAGTTAAACTAGTCGACTTTTTTTCTCCAGGCATACACACTCTGACACCTTCTAATGTGTCAATATTTAACCCCGTTTTCTGAAGGATTCGTATTGAACTTGCGCTAATAACGGGCCGACTTTCACGTAACTCTTGTCCCGAAGAGGTAAATAGTTTAAGAATTGCGACAAGGACGACGCTAATGCCCACGTCGTAATCGTAAAAGAGAATATAACCGAGTATCCTTCTCGAACACGTTAGGAAAAAATAAAAGCCTCGTACATTTTTTGGCTGGATCTTTGACCCAATTCCATGGTCTCCCGTAAGTCGTTGTAAAAATCGATTACGTCCATAAAAGGTTATACATACAACCTACATAGACAGTAATCACACTCAAAACTACTCTACAAAATCTTTTAAATTTTACACCACAAGACTACTTTAATAAATTTTTGATTAAAAAAATTTTATGCCTATTTTGAAGCACTTTTTAAAAGACATTTGGGCGTTCTTAAGGTGAGATGACTGTGGGTAAGATAGCCAGATGTCCTAAATTCTAAAGTGGCACTCTGTGAAATGAACAAAAGGCGGTATAAAAGGCGCAGAAAGATGCCAAAAGTTATAGTTTGAAGAGCTTCCAACGAAAACTTACTCGAACGATCAATAAAGGAGGGGGAAGTATAACGGAGGGGAAGTTTAAGGAGGGGGAAGTATAAAGGATGTTGAAGGAGGGGTAAGTATAAAGGAGGAGAATTTTAGGGAGGGGGAAGTATAAAGGAGGGGAAGTTTAGGGAGGAACATTAGTAGTAGGAGGAAAATTGATCGGAAAAGATACTACTCTAGATACTACTCGAGAAAATTTGGGGAAAATCGGTGGAAAACTGTGGCCGTGAAGTGTTCCGGAAAACGCTACGGCCGGCCGGCACCACAGACAAAGTTGAGATCGGTAAAGATCTATATTCGATTTGACCCTCCGGGGCCTGAAGGACCCTTCCCCAAGAACCCAACGTGGAGGGTATCACAATAACTTCTTTAAGGAAGTTAAAAGACCAGAAAATCGAGGGAAATACCTAAAACCTGTTAAAATGATGTTAAAAGCCCGAACACCCCCCCCCCCCACTGGATATTTGGAATGAAAAATGTTCAAATTGCTTTGAAAAATAACTAAAGTGCTCAAAAGGCCCTAATTTCAAAAGAAGTTGGGAAAAAACCTCCCGAAAATTTGGAAAAAAAGATGTTTTTTAGCAAAAAATCTAAAAATATCAACTAAATCTCAAAAAATGGGGTTTCTCGACAAAAACCGAGGGAAACGCGTAAAAATTCAGTGAAAAGAATGTTTGGCGGCCAAAAAATCTCTAAAAACGGCCGCAGAAAAAAAAGTATTGGTTTGAAGAGCTTCCAACGAAAACTTCCTTAAAGAGAAGTATCTATATAGGAGGGGGGAAGTATAACGGAGGGGACGTAAAACGTAGGGGGAAGTATATGGGAGGGGAAGTATAACGGAGTGGGAAGTATATGGGAGGGGAAGTATAACGGAGTGGGAAGTATATGGGAGGGGATGTATAACGGAGGGGGAAGTATAAGTGAGGGGAAGTATATGGGAGGGGAAGTTTAAGGGAACGAAAGTATAACGGAAGGGGATGTATAAGGGAGGGAAAGTATAAAGGAGAATTTTCCAAGTTTGTTTGTTCCAAAAATTTTCCGATTTTTTTTTTTTTCGAAAAGGTTTCCGGGTTTTCCTTTTTTTTTCTTTTCTTTCTTTTTCTTTTTTTTTTTTTTTTTGAAAAATTTTCTAAGTTCTTTTTTTCGAAAATTTTCTAATTTTTTTTTCAAATATTTTTCAAAGTTTTTTTTCGAAAAATTTTCCGGTTTTTTTTCCCCCCGAAATGTAGTCACTGGACCTCTTGGAGATCCGCCAAGCCGGAGGGACCGCGGAAATGCTTGATAAGAAATTCCCATACATAGAGAAAAGAATCCCATACTAAAAAGTCCTTTTTTTCGTCTTAAAAAAAAGGGGAATTTCCCATATTTTATTCAGTATTAAATATATTTGAATCTCCTGGAGCATGCGCCGAAGAATGACGTCGTCCAAATCGTTTGTCCGTCACATGTAAAGCCATCTGACGTTAAATTTGACGTGCAGATCCTTCTGCGCATGCTCCAGGAGTTTCAAATCAGTTTCAAACTGAGGTTGGAAGAAAACTATTATTTTACACATTAGTTTCAACTGATATTTCAACTTTCTTTTACATTTTTTGACTTTCTGAGTGTAAATTTTACAAGTCGTCAAATGGCTATAATTCTCCAAACAATGAAAAGAATCTGGAAATTGGAACGGAAAATGGATCGGGAAATGAACGGGAATTCAAGCCGCATGGATGGGACAACTGGTTTCGTAATACAAAAGAAGCCATTAAATCCTCCGGGTCAGTAAAAATACATCGCCCTAGTTGAAAAAAAAAATTACTTTGAAATCGGACAAAATCACCTCATCATAGATAATAGAGCGGTTGTGAAAGACTTGGAAATGACGGTGGTGAGAAAAAAAAGGAAGAAAGAGAAGAAACCTTGAAAGAAGGCTCTCCAGAAGACGTAAGAGCCGAAACGTGAAAAGAGGAATCGAAAAAATGACCCTCGGTGGCTAAGTCAAGGCCGACTCTCCCAGCGACCTCCACCTTCAAAAGCGAACGATGACAATCGTGAAGAATCGTTCCGACTCGTCAAAATATTACAAAATTTTTAATCTACGGTGAAGATAATTGATTTATGAAGCGTTTTTGAACGAAAAAGATTGAGGAAACCCATTTTGACCTCTTTTTTTTTCTATGTTTATTTATAGAAACTTTTACAAACTTCCACTTAAAGCGCTAATGACTTAGCAAAGTACCATAACCGCGATTTCAACTGGTTTAACAAAGTAATAATAAAGTCCTCTATTGAGCCATTATTATTTCAACTGATTTCTCGTATGCTTCAACTTATGAAACAGTCTTGGGCGTAACTAGGGACGCGTCAGCGTTTCGCACTTCCACCAAATCTGAATAATAATTTGTAGGGGGGAGGGGATCTGTATTTATTAGGTGTACAAAATGAAACTCAGCCACAGGTTAAATTTGAATTTTTAGATTTTAGTCGAGTTTCATTTTGTACACCTAGTAGTTCATTTTTTCAAAATTTTAAACATTTTAGGCGTTAAAGTCCATCAAAAGTTGACCTTCTCCGTGTAAGAAGGTTATTGAAGTATAACCATTAAGAAGGTTAATTTTTAAAGGCTTGTAAATCGTAAACCGTTACAGATATTGAAAAAATGCACTAAATAAAATCTGTTGGAAATTCAATTCTCTTTAATTTTTATACTATTCATTTTTTCTCTAGGACGCACTGTTTTCAAGATAAATTTATTTAAAAAAATTATTTTCCGAAAATGGTGCAAACTAGAAAAAAATAATTAAGTACAAATTTATAGAAAATTAAATTTCCTACAATTTTTATTTATTAGGTGTACAAAAACTGTACTTCAGACATACAGATTTCGGCTATTTTTTAAAATTTCGAAAAAAATTATAGGTAATAAAAAAAGTAAAAAACTCTCGACAATATAAAGTTAGCCACGAAAGGAAGATTTAGTAAAAATTTGGTGAAAATCGGATGAAAATTGTGGCCGTGAAGTTTCAGAAAAACTGAAGATGTTTAAAGATCACTAATTCACTTTCTTCTAAAGAGTCTGAAAGACCAATTAAATTTTATTATTCAATCTAATTAAATAGAAGGGCTTTTGAGGACTTAGCCGCCCCCTGGCCCCCTCACGAATTAGCTTTGTTCCAACCGTAGTTTGAAAGTGGTTTGAAACTTGTGGAGCATGCGCAGAAGGATTTGGACGTCAAATGCAAGTCATTCAAATCGTTGAAACATCAAAATCTGAAGTCATCTGACGTCAAAGTTGACGTGCGGATCCTTCTGCGCATGCTCCAGGAGGTTAAAACTCCCGTTGGAACAAAGATGACTTCAGATTTGATGGACCAAAGATTTGAATGACGTCATATTCGACGTCTAAATCATTCTGCGCATGCTCCAGAAGGTTAATACTCCCGTTGGAACAAAGATGACTTTTGCTTTGAAGGACCAACGATTTGAATGACGTTATATTTGACGTCCATATCTTCTGCGCATGCTCCATGAGTTTCAAACTCCGGTAGGAACAAAGATGACTTCAGATTTGATGGACCAACGATTTGAATGACGTTATATTTGACGTCCAAATCTTCTGCGCATGCTCCATGAGTTTCAAACTCCGGTTGGAACAAAGATGACTTCAGATTTGATGGACCAAAGATTTGAATGACGTCATATTCGACGTCCAAATCCATCTGCGCATGCTCCTGGAGGTTAAAACTCCGGTTGGAACAAAGATGGCTTCAGATTTGATCGACCAGCAATTTGAATTACGTCATAATCATAGATTGTGTTCCAAAAAGTTTGACACTGCTTTGAAACTCCTGGGGCATGCGCAGAAGGATTTGAACCTCAAACATGACGTCCTTCAAATCGTTGGTCCGTCAAATCTGAAGTCATCTAACGTCAAATTTTACATGCGGATCCTTCTGCGCACGCTCCAGGAGTTTCAAACTGCAGTTGGAACAAAGCTAATGTATTGGCTTTCCTCGATTTTCTGGTCTAGAAAAATCCGAGCGTTTAGCAATTTTTTAACAAAAAAAAAAAAAAAAAAAAATGAAGGGCAAGGACTGTTAATATTCAGGCTTTCCTCAAACAGTCAACTAAAATAATTATTGTAACAATTGAGAACTTTTTTTACATGAAGAATACGCAATTTTAATTGCGTACTTTTAATTATTCAGGGAAGAAATACGAGAAATGGCATTTGCGAGAAACGCGTCTCATATTTTATATTTCAATATTTCATAATTGGAGCAAATAGTAATATCCGTTGAGATTAAAAGTCTTCGTTGGGTCCGGAGGGGCCTGGGACGATCTGGAGGAGGGGTCGCCAGTGAAAGGTGCCGCCGTTGTTAATGTTGCGTAGCCTCACAAGGTATATAAACCTACTTGCTCCCTTTAACACCATCAGTCAAGAGAAAAAGTCTAACTAGAAACAAAATGGCCGCTAAGGTGTGCTTAAGAGATAATAAAGAAAAAGGAGGTTTATTAAATTGTTTGTTTTTTAGCTCGCAGTTTTAGCTTTAGTTTTCGGATGCGCCTCCGCGGGTCTTTACGACGGACACGGACTTTCGTATTCGAGCCAAGCCGTCCACCTCGCTCCGGCCATCCACGCAGCCCCGATCGTCCAGAAAATCGCCGTCCCCGTAGCCCACAAACAAGTCAGCGTTGACTACGTCGACCCCCATCCTTCCTACAAATTCGAATACGGAGTCCACGACGCCCACACCGGAGACGTCAAAAGCCAATCTGAACAAAGAGACGGAGACGTCGTCCACGGTAGCTACTCCCTCGTCGAACCCGACGGCACCAAAAGAATCGTCGAATACACCGCCGACGACCACAACGGATTCAACGCCGTCGTCCACAGGGAACACAACGTCCACCCACAAGTAAACAAACTCAAATCAAAACCAAAACTAAAAGTTAAATTTCAGGTCGTCCAAAAAGTCATCGCCGCCCCGGTCGCCAAAGTAGCTTACGCCGCCCCCGTCCTCCACGCCGCTCCTCTTCTCCACGGATACCACCACTAAAGACTAGAAACCACAAATCTCATTTGTATATAGACTTCGTTTTTATACCAATAAAAAAAACTATTTAAAAATTTATTTTTTGTATAATATTATTTAAAAATCCTATCAAAAATTCTACCTCAATTCATCATGAAAATAGCCACAAAACATCTGTAGTTTCGAACCGAAATTTTTCCATAAACATAAAGATTTCAAAAAATAATTTATTTTTCATTAATTATTAATTTATGTTCTTAAATTAATGAAAATTAATCTTAAAGTAAATTTTAATTTCAATTTCTTTAGAATCAACCTTTTTGTTTAAATCTGACTCTAACAATTAATAAATGATAACTTCTAAAAATTTTATAAAAAGCCCTAAGAGGAAGCTGAAAGGTTGTACATACCAACTTTAAAAATTAATTTAAATTAATTCTGAGCTTGTAATCTCAGTTTTGAGCTAGTTTTTAAATTTTTTTTTGTGATCTGGAAATCGCTGATGGCAACTTTTGAGCCCCAAAAGCGACGTTTTTTGGTTTTTCTGGCTTTTTTCCTTGTATATTTCGTCTTTTAACGAACCTATTACGTGATTTTTCAGTCAATCGGAAGATCGCAATTGAATAAAGTCGAGAGAGGAAAATTGCTCAATCGAGCTCCTCGAAAGGGACTCAAGAATGAAGACTCTTAATCGAATCACGCCATTTACGGAAGACGCGAACTACTATTGCAAATTACGAATTTTATCGAAACGGCGTGAAAACCTTATTAGGTTATTTTTAATAATAATTCCTTCACGTTTTCTGATTAATTGCGTTTTGCACAATTTTTTCTTTCCGTAAGGCATGTCGATGATGAATCAATAGATGAGACAAAAAAAAAAATCGAAAAAAAAGAGTAATTTAAAATAACGAGAATTAAAGATTTATTAATATAAATTTGTTTTATAAAAAGATAAGTTCCAGATTCCAGGAGGAGAGAAAACGTCTATGAGCAGGTCTTCCACAACCTATTCGTTCTGTTTTACAAAATTTCTTAAATATTTACAAAAAAAATTTTATTAACTTCATTAAAGAAGTTATTATGATACCCTCGATGTCGGGTTTTCTGGGAAACGGTCTTCCAGACCCCTAAGGGTTAATAGAATCTTTACCGATCTAAACTTTGTCTATGGTGCCGGCCGGCCGTCCGTAGCATTTTTTTCCGGAACACTTTAAGGCCACAATTTTCAACATATTTTCACCAGATATTGACCAAATTTTCTTTAGTCAATGAACCATTTTTGAATTTCGAAAAAATGGCGGAGATATGTCGGTTTGAAATTTTTAAGAAATTCGCTGCGGCCGAACCGTTGGTCCGATTTTCACTAATTACTTCTTATACTTTTAAAAATTTTTGGTGAAAAAAATGATCATTTTTTTAATATTAATTATCACTTTAGTAGGGAGAAATTTAACACTTCCACCTGTAACGAGAGGGACCTCCCAAGGGAAAAATCCCATTATTTCTACCATGATACTTAAAACAATTTTGGAAAAAAAACTTAGAAAATCTCCCTCTGTTATACCCCCTCCCTTATACGTCCCCATCCATTTTAATCCCTCTCCCTTATACTTACCCCTCCGTTATACCCCCTCCCATATACTTCCCCCTCCGTTATACCCCCTCCCTTATACAAAAAAATTTTGGAAAAAAAATTAGAAGATTTTTTGAAAAAAAAAAAAATCTCCCTCTGTTATACCCCCTCCCTTATACTTCCCCCTCCGTTATACCCCCTCCCTTATACTAAAAAAATTTTGGAAAAAAAAACTTAAAAAATTTTTCAAAAAAGAATTAGAAAATTTTTTGACAAAAAAAATCTCCCTCTGTTATACCCCCTCCCTTATACGTCCCCATCCGTTTTAACCCCTCTCCCTTATACTTACCCCTCCGTTATACCCCCTCCCATATACTTCCCCCTCCGTTATACCCCCTCCCTTATACTAAAAAAATTTTGGAAAAAAAATTAGAAGATTTTTTGAAAAAAAAAATCTCCCTCTGTTATACCCCTCCCTTATACTTCCCCCTCCGTTATACCCCCTCCCTTATACTAAAAAAATTTTGGAAAAAAAAACTTAAAAAATTTTTCAAAAAAAGAATTAGAAAATTTTTGACAAAAAAAATCTCCCTCTGTTATACCCCTTATACTTCCCCCTCCGTTATACCCCTCCCTTATACTTCCCCCTCCGTTATATCCCCTCCCTTATACATCCCCCTCCGTTATACCCCCCCCCTTATACTTCCCCTCCGTTATACCCCCTCCCTTATACTTCCCCCTCCGTTATACCCCCTCCCTTATACTTCCCCCTCCGTTATACCCCTCTCCCTTATACTTCCCCTCTGCGGGCGGTCCTCAAATTGAACCCAATTAACCTAAATGGATTTTTCCGATGGAAAACACCACTGACGCGAGGGTGATATAACCTGAGTAGTTGAAAACCCTCGTAAAATAAAAAATTAAAAAAAAAAAAAAAGGAAGTTTTCGTTGGAAGCTCTTCAAACTAGTACTTTTTTTAAATAATCTTTTCAATAGCCGGAGTTGCCATTGTTCCAGAGTTTCCGACTCTTTAGGCCAAGAAAGAAGTTAGCTCTCGGCCCACAATATCTTCCAATTTGGCCCCAGATCGCCCTTTAAATTTACCAGGACAAAATGGGGATTTCACAAAAATCGTTTGAGCGCTCTCATATGTTAAAATCGATTTGGCTCGATGATTAATTGCCGGTGTTTAGGGTTATGAATGAGTCGGGGGAGATGCGGTTTCCGTTGGGAGGGCGTGTTTGTTTCGGCAGTGAGGAAATGCCGCGTTTGTAAAGTGTAAACTTGACATTTGCATTGACCTAGAAAATATATTTAATTCACTACAACTTCCCATCCTTGAACGAGGTAACTCAACTCTAAAGATCATCCACCGCCAACTCCACGAAAAGTTTCGAGAATCTGTTTTAAAAATTAACCTTATTTAATCGGTAAAAAAGTTTAAATTCAATTATTTATAGGTAAAACTACGTTTTTTGCCTGAAAGGAAAGAAATATCTGACATTTGGTCAAAAATAAAAAAAATGAAACCTCCCTAAAATGGGGAAAATTAGTTTATTAGGTAGATTATTTTTCTTCGAAATCTATCTATGGAATTTTTAATCAGTTTTCTTTAAAAATATTTTCGTCCCCTTTTATAGATAAAATAATAAGCAATATAGATTTTGAAGGCTGAAAAAATTCATAGTCAATTATAAGTGAAGCGGTAGGTTTAAAAATGTTGAGGAAATGGTTAATATTAATGGCTTTTTCTATTTAATTAAAATGCCTTAAATAATTCCCGAACACAAGAAAAGATATTGCAAAAATTTGAATTTCATCATCCTGACCCATTTTTTTTTCGTACTCCCGTTCAAAATAAATATTAATATTCCCGTCTCTTGCAAAATTGACACGGACTCCTTCGTTTGGTAATGATCTTCGAATAAAAAGAAAGGCGTTCTACCTACCATGGAAAAAAATTTATTTATTAAAATTGCAAGGTCGACCAAGTGGGGGAGACTTGGGGAGTAGAAGGTAAAAAAAGGTGCAAGTCCGCTTGTATAAAATGACCACTCGACGCACCCTAAAGTCAGTCAATCCACAGGATCACAATCAACATGATCGCTAAGGTATAAAATCAAAACGATCATTTTTTCTTTAAAAAAATGATCATTGGTGATAGTGAAGTGATTTTAAATTTAAGTTCTACTTTGTGAAATTTTAAAACTTAATTTATTAATTTTTTTATATATCTATTGTGAGAAACTGTGCTTTAAAAATGGCGGGGTTTCAGTTTTAACTTAATAAAAAATTAATTTTGTTTTTGAGGTCTCCTAGACCCCACAGGGTCAATTTGACTATTTTTAAAGTATAATCGATAGTCTGAGCAAGAGTGTAATATTCAGTTTAGTTGGTGCCATATATTTTTTTAACTTTGGTTAGACTAAACCAGCACGTCGTTGATGCGTTGATGGTTTAGTATTACGTTTAAATTAATTAATTTAATTCAACATAATTATAATGTTTTTTTTTTTCATTTAGTTTTCAGTCATCGCCGCCCTTTTGGGCTTCGCCTCTGCCGGACTTTTGGACGGTGGATATGGGGGACTCGCCCTCGGAGGACTCGGACATGGAGTCGGCTACTCGAGCCAATCGATCCAACTCGGAGTCGGTAAAGTCGCTTTGGCCGCCCCGGTCGTCCACGCCGCCCCGTCCTTCAGGCTCAAGTCGTCCACTCCGCCCCTGTTGTCCACTCCGCTCCTCTCCTTCAGACTCAAGTCCTTCACGCCGCCCCAGTCGTTCACGCCGCCCCGGTCGTCCAGAAAATCGCCGTCCCCGTCGCCCACAAACAAGTCAGCGTTGACTACGTCGACCCCCATCCTTCCTACAAATTCGAATACGGAGTCCACGACGCCCACACCGGTGACGTCAAAAGCCAATCCGAACAAAGAGACGGAGACGTCGTCCACGGTAGCTACTCCCTCGTCGAACCCGACGGCACCAAAAGAATCGTCGAATACACCGCCGACGACCACAACGGATTCAACGCCGTCGTCCACAGGGAACACAACGTCCACCCACAAGTAAACAAACTCAAAATCAAAACCAAATACTAAAATTTCAATTTCAGGTCGTCCAAAAAGTCATCGCCGCCCGGTCGCCAAAGTAGCTTACGCCGCCGCCCCGTCCTCCACGCCCCTACCCTTTCTTTAGGATACGGACATCACTAAATGAATATATTGTAGAAAAATGAAATTTTTGTACATAAAGAACTACTTTTTATACCAATAAACCTCAATTTAATTAGTCATAATTTGTTTTATTTCCCTACGTAATTTCATTAAAATATCGTCAAAAATAGTTTTTAATAAATAGATAAACATCTAAAGTTAACTGCAGTCCATGAATATTAATCATAATCCGAAGCCAAGAAGTACAGAATCATATGCTTTGTTCCAACCGCACTTTAAACCGGGTTGGAACTCCTGGAGCATGCGCAGAAGGAAATTTGAAGTCAGATGACTTCAGATTTGACCGATAAACGATTTGAACGACGTCAAACTTGACGTCCAAATCCTTCTGCGCATGCTTCAGCTGTTTCAAAACAGTTTCAAACTACAGTTAGAACAAATCTAATATTTATCCATTCAAATATAGCAACCTGCCACTTTACCGAAAAACTCCCTTCACGTATTTGGGTGATATTTTGCTTAGAACTAACTTCATCCGAATATCATTAAGGAAAGGAGCAAGGGACAAAAAAAAATTTACCTAAAATAAAAAACAAAAAAATTGAAGAAATGGAAGAATTTATGAGAACGGCGAGACTGCAGAGCAGGGACTCACCTCACCAAAACCGATCAATAAGCACACACAAATTTTTTTGCTATAATTAAAAAAGTGTAAAAAAAAATAATAATCCGATTTCACTTTTCTTTCATGTCATTTTCAAAAAAGCTCCATAAATGTCGTAAATAACGTTCTGAGAAGCGTATAATACATTTTCGCCCTTTTGAAACATTTATAAATCCTCTATCCGACCCACGTAACTCACTTCCATAAAAGATTTACCCAGAAAAACCAAATAATTCATTCTAAATAAATATTACAAAAACAAAAAAATTACGTTTTTATGTTTCTGGTGATTAATTAATTAATTGGGAAGTTCCCATGGAGTGTGTGAATAAAAGCGGCCTCAATATCATTACAGTGGTTTCGGTAATCCACTTTGTTTTTTTGACGTTTTTGCAATATTTAATAGTTTCATTTCTAATCTTCAAACAATCCATTTCATTTACTGAAAACATCAACTTCATTTACGGAAAATAAATCATATAAAGTGATTACAAAATTAAATAATAGGGTTTAAAAAATTGGATAAAAATCACTTTTTTGACCGTAGGATTCAGGTGGTCCAGGGTTCAAATCCCAGGCTATGTAGAAGATTTTTTTTAATTCGAAATTAAAGTAAAGGAAGAAATGACTGTGATAACGGGTATCTCACGACGCGTTTCGGCTTAATAAGCCTCGTCAGGTGAGCTATTCCCTCTATCACAGTCATTTCTTCCTCTGTTGTTGGTTAATTGTTTGATAATAAAATCAATTTGCGTATAGCAATAAAATTAAAAAAAGTAAAGTAATGCCTTGGCAGCAGTTCTGTCATAAAAACCAACAAGGAGGTGGTGAGTGGCTCTATCTCTTAGAGAAGTGGCGGCGTTGAAGTTTTTGGGGGACAAGTTGTCTCCAGCTTCCCGCAGTTTCCACTAATTCTCTCGTAGATAGGTCCACAGAGAAAAGATAGAAATGATTGTGATAGAGGGAACAGCTCACCTGACGAGGCTTATTAAGCCGAAACGCGTCGTGAGATACCCGTTATCACAGTCATTTCTTCCTCTGTTGTTGGTTAAGTGTTTGATAATAAAATCAATTTGCGTATAGCAATAAAAATTAAAAAAAGTAAAGTAATGCCTTGGCAGCAGTTCTGTCATAAAAACCAACAAGGAGGTGGTGAGTGGCTCTATCTCTTAGAGAAGTGGCGGCGTTGAAGTTTTTGGGGGACGAGTTGTCTCCAGCTTCCCGCAGTTTCCACTAATTCTCTCGTAGATAGGTCAACAGAGAAAAGATAGAAATGATTGTGATAGAGGGAATAGCTCACCTGACGAGGCTTATTAAGCCGAAACGCGTCGTGAGATACCCGTTATCACAGTCATTTCTTCCTCTGTTGTTGGTTAATTGTTTGATAATAAAATCAATTTGCGTATAGCAATAAAAATTAAAAAAAATTAAAGTAAAGGATGGCGCGTTTGAAATTGTACAGTTAGGCCACTGTTTCAAAGTTGTCTCCAAGGCAATATGGAGAAATCCTCCGCCTGGACCCTTCGTTAACTGTTTATTATTTATTGCTAGTTTCAGGACTTTCGGGTAAAAAAGTTTTCACGCGATTATAATCTTGGAACAAAAACTCTCAAAATTATGCATTCTGATGAGTCTCCTTAGATGTTTCCGACAGAAAATTATTTTTACGTTCTTTTGTCCAGTATTTCTCACATTTTTCCCTCAAATTTGCCTTTGTTTTCAGGTTTAGTATAGGAAAAGAGGTTATTGCAAGCACAGAATAAACGAGTGCCCGCATTTTCGCTTTCACTCTCGTTTAGTTGACCCTTTGAACGGCGAACCGAACGAGAAAAGGTCGCATATCTCAAAAGATTCAGAGCAAAACTTTTTTCCCATATCAGTCGTTTTTCCATGAATAAATTTTTTTAAATATTATTCCAATTATGAAGTATTAGGTGTACAAATTGAAACTCAGCCACAGGGTAAATTTGAATTTTGTACATTTTAGCCGAGTTTCATTTTGTACATCTAGTAGTTCATTTTTTCAAAATTTTAAACATTTTAGGCGTTAAAGCCCATCAAAAGTAGACCTCCGTGTAAGATGGTTATTGAAGTGTAACCATTAAGAAGGTTAATTTTTAAAGGCTTGTAAATCATAAACCGTTACAGATATTGAAAAAATGCACTAAATAAAATCAGTTGGAAATTCAATTCTCTTTAATTTTTATTCTATTCATTTTTCTCTAGGACGCACTGTTTTCAAGATAAATTTATTTTTAAAAAAAATTATTTTCCGAAAATGGTGCATCCTAGAAAAAAATAATTAAGTACAAATTTATAGAGAATTAAATTTCCTACAAGTTTTATTTATTAGGTGTACAAAATGAAACTCAGCCGCAGGGTAAATTTGAATTTTTTAGATTTTTGCCGAGTTTCATTTTGTACACCTAATATTTTGTTGCTATTCATTTAAGTGCTTCTATACCGTCAACAAAAAGATCTTGTAAACTTGATTTTTTGGCCTACCACCGCCGAAGAGTGCTTATTTATTTCGTAATCCATGGCCGGAAGTTTCATTAGAAAACGCGTTTTTTCGTCCACAAATACTAAATTTTATTCTACGTGATACCCTCAATAGATAGTTTTCTTTCAGACCCTGAGGCATCGATTTGTTGACTCAATTTATTTATTTTTTCTTTTTTTCCCCATTTTTTCTCCTTTTTTTTTTGCCCCCAGGAACTTTCGTTAAAATAACGAAATGGGATGAAAAACCAACTTTTTAATTCAAGGAACTATTGAGATCGATATGGCGGAGTTATAGCACATTCTGACTTGATAAAGGGCTATTAATTAAATAATATTGTAGAAAAAAATTTGTTTCGATATAAATTTTATTTGTATAAAAAATTATTTACATTATTTATATTTGGTTTGAAATATCAGTGGTGTCCATATCCATAGGAGATGGCCGGGGCGTAGGCGAGTTTGGCAACGGGAGCTGCATAAGCGAGCTTGGCGACGGGGGCGGCGTAAGCGATTTTGGCTACTGGGGCGGCGATCACTTTTTGGACCTTAAAATAAAAATATTAAGAAAAATGAAGGTAAAATGAGGACTTACTGGATGGGCGTTGTGTTCCCTGTGGACGACGGCGTTGAATCCGTTGTGGGGGTCGGCGGTGTATTCGACAATCCTTTTAGAACCGTCGGGTTCGATTAAAGAATAGCTTCCGTGTACGACGTCTCCTTTCCTCTCTTCGCTTTGGCTGTGGACGTCTCCGGTGTGGGCGTCGTGGACTCCATATTCGAATTTGTATTCAGGATGAGGGTCGACGTAATCGATGAGTTGTTTTTGAGCGTAGGCAACTTTGGCGACTGGAGCAGCATAAGCCAATTTGGCGACTGGGGCAGCGTATGCATATTTGGCGACCGGGGCAGCGTGAAGGACTTGCGAGTGGAGGACGGGAGCGGCGTGAACGATCGGTGACGAATACGCGATTTTCGCTACAGGAGCAGAATGAAGAATTTGCGTATGAACTGGAGCATACGCTACCTTCAAAAGCAAAATTTTAAAATTGAAACATTTCTTTTTTTTATTACCTTCGCGACTGGTGCTGGAGCATAATGGATAGATTGGCTCGAGTAGCCAATTCCATCGTAAAGCCCAGCCGAAGCGAAACTGACAAAAAGAGCCAAAACTGCGACCTAAACCAACAAAAATGATAAAATTTCTGTGTAAACTGCGTAAAACATTCTACACACCTTGGAGATCATGGTGAATGTTGAATGACTGACTTTTTGAAAGGGTGACCGGCCTTTTATACGTTTGTTACGCGAGTGTATTTTCTCCTTCCCCATTCGACAAGAACTCCAAGAACGGACGACCTTCCCAAAATTTTTTCATAATCTCTTTCTTTCTTCGCCTTTCTTAAATAAAATTTCTTAACATATCTTTTCGAGATCAAAATATTAAAATAAAAATTTGTTTAAACCAAAACTCCATTTTTCACTGAATTCACTGAAATTTGGGTAAAATGGGTCATATAAATTAAAGACAGAATGAATAAATAAACTTTTGTAATTTGGTAAAATAAATTAAAAATTCTAAGAGGTCGGTTTGGTTTATCGTCTGTAGTGTCCGCCGTAGCTTCCGTAGCTTCCATAGCCGGAAGCGTAGGCAAGTTTGGCGTAAGGAGCCGGTTGAATGACGGGTGCAGCGTAAGCGATTTTAGCTACAGACGGGTAAGCGACGGGAGCAGCGTGGACGGCCGGAGTGGCAACCGCAACCTGCGCGACTGGAGCATGTACGGCGTGTACGCTAGGCGGGTGTACGTTCTGCGACTTGTGAACGAGCGCGTTAAATCCGTTATGAGGATCAGCCGTGTATTCCACTATCCTTTTCGAACCGTCCGGCTCAACCAAAGAATAACTTCCGTGCACAATATCCCCGTTTCGTTCTTCCGATTGACTTTTGATATCTCCAGTGCTCAGGTCATGGACTCCATATTCAAATTTGTATGATGGATGAGGGTCGACATGCTCTACTTTTGGCACCACAGCTACCGGCGCAGCGTGAACAACAGGAGAAGCCACAACCTATTAAATAGTTAAAAATAACCATAACATTAAAAACTTTACCTTGGCAACTGGTGCAGCAATTGCTGGAGCGTAGACTGGAGAAGGATACGCGAGTCCGTGACCGCCATAAACACCACCATAACCATCATAAAGTCCGGCGGAGACAACTCCAACCAATAATGCGGCAATCAATACCTAAAAATAGCCAAATTTTCGGTCACTAACTTCAAAATCGATTCGGGACAATCGAAGAACTTGTTGGGAAAATTCAGGGGGGCAAAAATCTACACAAACTGGGATTCGAACCCGGACCTCTCAGTTCCATTATCGCAGGGGTTACAACACAAAAGATTCTACAGGATTTACGTCCCAAATCCCATTTTTCCCCCCAGGGGATATTTTTCATTAACCTCTGACAAAAGAATGGCTCCAAATTAGCAGAAAATTTTAACGTTGAAGTTTTAAGAAAAAAGTAAATGAAACAAAACTCTCCTCAAACTGAAATACTTCGTGAATTTCGAAGATTTTCCGGACTAATTGAAAATTTAGGGGACAGAAGTAGATTTAGAGCACTTTAAACGCACAGAATCTGAAGAGAAATAAGAAAAAAACAGGCTTACCAGTGTCGTCATCTTAATCGAAATGAATCCTTTGTAGGGAATCTCGTCCGTTTATATACACCTAAACGGAAGGTGACATATCATCACCCCACCATTTCAAGAAGAGCTTTCAAGACAGTTTTGTCAGCTAAAACCGTCACGTACTACGTTTTTTTCTCTGCAGCCTGGAAAGGGGGTAAACGATATTCCCAGGAGTTTAATTATCTCAAAGACCCTCAGAGTCCATTCACCAGAAGAACAAAACAAATCAAACTACTACATTATTAAGTCCAAGGGCTTTTTAGTTTATGGTCGACTTAAACGGAGGTGTATTACCCTCGATTCATACTCGAGCAAGGTCATACCATTTAAAATAATTCCGAAACCCCAAAAATTCCAAACACTAAGGATCCGAAATTATAAGAAGCGGAAGGCCTTTTCAAGCCACTCCAAATACTGAGCATTACGAAATATCGATTTGTGCACAGGTGTAATCACCTTAGAAATTGAAATTGCAGCACAAAAATAATGACGACAGTCCCGAAAGTCTTTGCGTGTATAAAATCGCCTGATATCAACTTTCTCATAGGGATTTTATTAGATTACCCTCCATGTCTAGTTTTAAACAGAGTAGTATATGATGCCTCCAAATTTTTCCCAGTAAAATTCAAATCCCTAAAGGCATAAGACTAAAAAAAAATTCCAAAGTTGTTATCTCAATTTTTTTCCAAAATTTTTATAAGGATCAAGGTGTAGTGTACAAAATGAAACTCAGCCACAGGGTAAATTTGAATTTTGTAGATTTTAGCCGAGTTTCATTTTGTACACCTGTTCATTTTTTCAAAATTTTAAACATTTTAGGCGTTCAATTCCATCAAAAGTTGACCTTCTCCGTGTAAGAAGGTTATTGAAGTATAACCATTAAGAAGGTTAATTTTTAAAGGCTTGTAAATCGTAAACCGTTACAGATATTGAAAAAATGCACTAAATAAAATCTGTTGGAAATTTAATTTTCTTTAATTTTTATTCTATTCATTTTTTCTCTAGGACACACTGTTTTCAAGATAAATTTTTTTTTAAATTATTTTCCGAAACTGGTGCATCCTAGAAAAAAATAATCAAGTACAAATTTATAGAAAATTAAATTTCCTACAATTTTTATTTATTAGGTGTACAAAATGAAACTCAGCCACAGGGTAAATTTGAATTTTGTAGATTTTAGCCGAGTTTCATTTTGGACACCTAATAGAAATAATGGGCTTTCTGCCCAAGGGATGCCTCCCTCGCAAAGGGTGGAAGTATAAAATTTCTCCCAGCTAAAAAAACAAACAAAAAATTTGTTTTACAACAAAAGTGTCAAAAATATAGTTAGTATTTTGGAAGGAGAAAATCGGACCTACGGCACTGCCGCAGCGCATTTTTTTAAATTTCAGATAGACACATCTCCGCCATTTTTTCGAAGTTCAAAAATCGCCCTCATTACACTCTTGTTCACTAAAGAAGATTTTGTGAAAATTTGGTGAAAATCAGTTGGAAACTGTGGCCGTTCAAATCCCTAAAGCCATGAAACTAAAAAAAAAATCAAATAATATTGATCGCATTAAAATGGAATTAATACGTATGATCAAACATTGGTAAGGGATGATAAGAACAAAATTTATAGTGGCGGAAGGGGACATTTTTCAGTGAAGCGATTAATAAAACCAGTTTTCTGTATGGTTTTTTTCATAAAAGGTTTATGAGGGGCGGAAAGCAGAGACTCAAGTGTCTGACTCATCCCTCCCCTTGATTAGAAAACGATTTTTTTCGTCGGGAGATCTTCAGAATATAAACTTGTTGATTTTATTCGCCTTGTTGATTTTAGTTTTTACAGCGCTATTTGGCGAATGAAAAAGTGAACGTTTACAACATGTAGGTCCTGGGTTTGAAATGGCAAAATGGCGAAATCCCTCAGCTGAGCCCATCCCATGTTCCATGATAACCGGTTAACCTAAAAACATCGATTTCCGTCGGGTTAGGCCACTGTAACATTACATAAAGGTTTTATCGACTTAAAAGATCTAGAGTTTGACATTCTGTTACCTAGAAAAAAAGGAACTTGATTCTTGTTTAATGAAGTGAAAACTCAATTACAAAGTTCCTCCAACTTCCTCGACGTTTTATCTTTCATCTAAGAGACTTAAAAAAAATTGAACAAAAAGAGGATTTTATGTTATTGTAATTTTAAAATAATAAGATAGTAAAAAAGTCGTTTTACGAATTGGATTTGAGGGTTAAGGGTTAGGTCGCCCCCTCGGGTTTGCTCCCACCCTCTCGAAAAGTGACGTCATCCTTGGAACTCCCCTCTACCGGCTTTTACAGCGGGGGTTGTCGTAGTGGGGGCTCAAAAACACCCACAGCTTTCACCCAGACACTACCGGAGAAAGGTCAGTCATCTTCGTTATTTCTAATTGTTTTTTTTTCTTCCTCCCTTCATTTTCCATCTCGATGGACAGAGGTTACCCCTTCATACTCCCACTTCCACTAAGCCAGCACGACCTTCCTGCCTGCATTCTCTAGCGTCTCAAATTTTCAAACTCCCTCCTTTTTTGCATGAAATACGACGAAACTATTCATCGGATTTTCTTATATAATATATTTTTGAAAAAGCTCGTCAAAATATACAAAATGACTATCGGTTTTTTGGAAAAAAATTTTTTAGTCAAAAAGTAAGTTTTCTATTTTCCAAAGGAAAACTTTTTGGAAAAACTGCTCCCAAGACCGCCTGGGGATTCCCAAAATAAGAAACAAAAGCTTTTGCTAAAAATTTTCCGACGATTTTTAGTGCTCAAATATAGGAAAGTACATAATTTTAGGCCTGTCTAACACTTTGAATTTTGAGGTAGCTTCAAGTTATTATCAAAATCCTCTGCTTTCTTTCCTGAAAAACTTCAATAAGCATAAATAAGTTGCTTAATCATTAAAGTCCAGGGTATTTCTATGTTCATAGCGTGACAGTCCATCATTAACTATCGTTGACAGAATAATAATAATGTTGCCAGATTTTGGTTTTGGTTTAATATGATTTTGCGGGCGAAAAGACGGTGGGGAGAGGTGAAGAGGGGGAAAATATCACCTGTTGGTCCGCGTCTCATCGATTCACGAGTGTCTCCTCTTTTCTTCACGAGATCAAAAAGTTATGCGTCGTCCCCAGCGGTTTCTTTTCTTCAAAACTTCGCTTTTCTGGAAGGCACGTGATCCGTGCCTGGTACGGACGACCTCAATTTTAACTTCATCCAACCCTCTTTTCTAATTAATGATTTGCATCTCAGGCCTTTTTTTTCTGGAATGACATCCAAAAAATTTTGTGTTTTATTCGTCCGGAAGGCTAAATATCCCAAGGGAGCGTTAATTCAGTTTTATTTACATGGTCACGAAATACTGTCGTTGAATATTCCCTCCCATGCTCGATAATCCATAGGCTTCGGAGTTTTATTTCCTTTTAAAAAGTTTACGGCCTCCCTTTTTTTTAGGTTTAATGCGACGAACTGAAATGATCCGATAAATTTCGCAAACGGTGAATTTCCTCTTATGTGAATTTTACACTCCAATCAATTTGAAGTCACGGTTCGGTTGGCATCACTGTTTTTTAAAAAAAGATGCAAGATTTTGACCAAAAAATCGATAGATACTAGGCGACTAGGCGCCAAATATTTCATAGATATAGGTTCTTTCTATTTTCCTTTCGTTTTGACCTCAATGTCTTTATTTTCTGGAAGGGCACTGAATGATGATCTGGACGTGAAGAGACCTTGATCACTGACCTACGGAGCCTTTTTATTGTTTATGCCAGGGCCAAAGTGGGTCTGCCAAGCAAGGAGTCCATCGGTGCCAGTCTGCCAATTTTCCGCTGCGATTTCCCTCATTTCTTGAGGTCAGAAAAGATAAAATCAAAACAGAAAAATAAAAAGCCTTTAAGGCTGGCGTGACTTTAAAAAAGTTTCAATCTCGCTAAAGCCCTTCGCGTGACTTCTGCATCAAGCAGAACATTAAAATAAAAAGGAAATTCTACGCTCGTTTTTGATGAAATTTTCAAATTAGGCTGATTGCTTTAAAAACAAACAGCTTTGAGGTATTCCGTTAATTGTATGTAATTAAAGAGGGGAGAAGTTTGAATATTTATAACATTCATTAACAATCTATATTGATTTTTTTTCTTCAAAAGGTTGAATTCATTTTTGAGCAGATTATACACTCCAGGAACTTCAATGTCAACCTGTCTTCCTAGATCGCAAATGGGAAATGAGTAAAAAGCATCGTGAGTGATGCAGTAGAAAATTTCTATTCAATCGGTTTCCGTAGCACATTTGTAGAGCCTCGGGCTAGTCATCCAAAGGTCGTAGGTTCCAAGTCCACTGGGGGCCCAATTTTTTTTCTACTATTTTCGTTTACTTTGCTTAATATTGCATCATTTAAAATATTAGGTGTACAAAATGAAACTCGGCTAAAATCTACAAAATTCAAATTTTCCCTGTGGCTGAGTTTCATTTTGTACACCTAATAAATAAAAATTGTAGGAATTTTAATTTTCTATAAAGCACTTAATTATTTTTTTCTAGGATGCACCATTTTCGGAAAATAATTTTTTTTTAAATAAATGTATCTTGAAAACAGTGCGTCCTAGAGAAAAATGAATAGAATAAAAATTAAAGAGAATTAAATTTCCAACAGATTTTATTTAGTGCATTTTTTCAATATCTGTAACGGTCTACGATTTACAAGCCTTTAAAAATTAACCTTCTTAATGGTTATACTTCAATAACCTTCTTACACGGAGAAGGTCAACTTTTGATGGACTTTAACGCCTAAAATGTTTAAAATTTTGAAAAAATGAACTACTAGGTGTACAAAATGAAACTCGGCTAAAATCTACAAAATTCAAATTTTCCCTGTGGCTGAGTTTCATTTTGTGCACGTAGTAAATAAAAATTGTAGGAATTTTAATTTTCTATAAAGCACTTAATTATTTTTTTGTAGGATGCACCATTTTCGGAAAATAATTTTTTAAAAATAAATTTATCTTGAAAACAGTGCGTCCTAGAGAAAAAATTAATAGAATAAAAATTAAAGAAAATTAAATTTCCAACAGATTTTATTTAGTGCATTTTTTCAATATCTGTAACGGTTTACGATTTACAAGCCTTTAAAAATTAACCTTCTTAATGGTTATACTTCAATAACCTTCTTACACGGAGAAGGTCAACTTTTGATGGACTTTAACGCCTAAAATGTTTAAAGTTTTGAAAAAATGAACTACTAGGTAATGAAACTCGGCTAAAATCTACAAAATTCAAATTTACCCTGGGGCTGAGTTTCATTTTGTACCTACACCTAATAGATAACTGTGTTATTTTTTTTAGAGTTTTTCTCGAGAATCGGTTTGATGGGAGTGCCTCAAGATGCCACTTTCGTCCAGGCCGGAATCCATTCAGTTGGAAGACATGGACAAGAACTCACCCAACGGGCTCGTACATCCTGGTAAGCCAAAATCAAACTTTAAAAAACACATAAGCACAAAAACCGTCAGATATTCCAAAAAGTGCAACGCTTTTAAACATCGAAAGAATTAATATAGGCTGAACATTCCCGAAATGCCAAACGTCGATCAACGTCTAAACTACGTTCCACATAAATTCCTTTTAAATGACATTCTGATGAAATGCACTTTATGAGAAAAGGTGAGGAACTATTTTTTTACCCCGTAAATGTTGAAAAAATGCGAAAAACAGAGTCGTTTATTAGACAAATTAGCGGGAAAGAGAGGAAAAAAGAGGACTTTTGTTAAAGGTAAAGACTTCTGTTTCGAAATATTAAGGCCTTTGTACTGCCCCAGATTACAAATTAGTTTCGCGTTTTCTTATCGTCACTTTTTCTTCCCTTTAGCGATATTTTAAATTGGCTTCTGATTTTCTCAAGTTGTTCATTTCTTAATTATTTTGTAATGGATAAAACTATGCTTGAAAGGAAAATTTATGGACGACCATCATGGTCCTTCTTCGGCATCTTATATAACCGATTGAAATGCATCTGGGAAAGTAGGGCAGGGCAGAGTGTATTTAAAATTTTTTTTTTTCGTCTTTGTCAGCGACTTGCTCTACATAAAAAATTATGCAATTCATAATTGAGTGTACATGTCAATTTACATAAAAGGGTAGCTTTATTACAAATACGATTTTTATCAGCGTTTGTTTTAAATCTCATTAATATAAAACTTTCACTTCGAGTCACGGTCGCGCCTTTAAAAAACGGGATATTTTAATTAAAGAAGTGTCGAAAAAAGTTTATTTTTGGGTAAATTGGAGGCCATCGCCGGACATGTTATTATTAGACGAGACGGTTTCCGAACGTTTTAGACAGTTTGGCGCCATCACCCTCTTCCGACCCAGTTTTCCAATCGAGGAATTCCAATTTATTAAACGTCTCAATTGGAATAGTTCGATTGTTCTTGAAAGCTTCCTAGTAGGACATGCGTGACCTTGAGTATTTTCGCGTCAGTGTTAAAATATCTGAGGAACAGGGAGACGATGGAATATTTCATGACCCGTTTCGACATGTTAGGTAAGGTATACGTCCTGCTTTTCGTCAATTTGGGAAGCCATCCTCTAAAAAGTAGACACCTAGTAAACATTGACAAAACCGTACTGGTTTTAGCTAAAGTACTCTGGTGTACGGGTGTTTTGGATCGTTTTCCTCAATATTTTGGTGTAAAAACACCCGTTTTATTCGGTTTTTTTTGGCATCGTACACACTTTTCAATGAGTTTTTGGTCATTTTTCTAGATCTTATGATGAAGAAACACTTTTTCCGTACGTTTCTTTGCAGTACTCTGGTGTACGGGTGTTTGGATCGTTTCCCTCAATATTTTGGTGTAAAAACACCCGTTTTATTCGGGTTTTTTTAGCATCGTACACACTTTTCAATGAGTTTTTGGTCATTTTTCTAGATCTTATGATGAAGAAACACTTTTTCCGTACGTTTCTTTGCAGTACTCTGGTGTACGGGTGTTTGGATCGTTTCCCTCAATATTTTGGTGTAAAAACACCCGTTTTATTCGGTTTTTTTGGCATTGTACACACTTTTCAATGAGTTTTTGGTCATTTTTCTAGATCTTATGATGAAGAAACACTTTTTCCGTACGTTTCTTTGCAGTACTCTGGTGTACGGGTGTTTGGATCGTTTCCCTCAATATTTTGGTGTAAAAACACCCGTTTTATTCGGTTTTTTTGTCATTGTACACACTTTTCAATGAGTTTTTGGTCATTTTTCTAGATCTTATGATGAAGAAACACTTTTTCCGTACGTTTCTTTGCAGTACTCTGGTGTACGGGTGTTTGGATCGTTTCCCTCGATATTTTGGTGTAAAAACACCCGTTTTATTCGGTTTGTTTGGCATTGTACACACATTTCAATGAGTTTTGATCAATTTTTCTAGATCTTATGATGAAGAAACACTTTTTCCGTACGTTTCTTTGCAGTACTCTGGTGTACGGGTGTTTGGATCGTTTCCCTCAATATTTTGGTGTAAAAACACCCGTTTTATTTGTTTTTTTTTTTGGCATTTTAAACACTTTTCAATGAGTTTTTGGTCATTTTTCTAGAGCTTATGATGAAGAAACACTTTTTCCGTACGTTTCTTTGCAGTACTCTGGTGTACGGGTGTTTGGATCGTTTCCCTCAATATTTTGGTGTAAAAACACCCGTTTTATTCGGTTTGTTTGGCATTTTACACACATTTCAATGAGTTTTTGGTCATTTTTCTAGATCTTATGATGAAGAAACACTTTTACCGTACGTTTCTTTGCAGTACTCTGGTGTACGGGTGTTTGGATCGTTTCCCTCAATATTTTGGTGTAAAAACACCCGTTTTATTCGGTTTTTTTGGCATTGTACACACTTTTCAATGAGTTTTTGGTCATTTTTCTAGATCTTATGTTGAAGAAACACTTTTTCAGTATTCTTTTTGCATTCTTTTGCCCAAGACAAACCTTATTGAGATGTAAGGATATTTTCCGGGCTTGGGAGTTCAATGTCCTAAAAGCTCGGATCTTTGCGTGGAGAAGGGCTTGGGGATAAGGAGTTCATCCACAGAAAAAGACAATGAAACCTTAGTTTTTGTGGGAAACTTAATTTTTTTGCATAGTAGGTTTTTTAATGGAAAGGGGGTCCCTCGTTTATTTCGAGCTCCGAGTTCCCTTCCCAAAGTTGCCAGTCGCCGTCCGTCTTTCCTTCTGCGCGAAGGCCGAGGAAAAGACAGGTAAGCATCCTTGACTATGGGATTGAAAAAAGTTTACATACAAAATTAAACAAAATATAGGTATAAAATAGTCTAAACTTAATTGCTCAAAAGTATTAGGTGTACAAAATGAAACTCGGCTAAAATCTACAAAATTCAAATTTACCCTGTGGCTGAGTTTCATTTAGTACACCTAATAAATAAAAATTGTAGGAAATTTAATTTTCTATAAATTTGTACTTATTTATTTTTTTCTAGGATGCACCATTTTCGGAAAATAATTTTTTTTTAAAATAAATTTATCTTGAAAACAGTGCGTCCTAGAGAAAAAACGAATAGAATAAAAATTAAAGAGAATTAAATTTCCAATAGATTTTATTTTGTGCATTTTTTCAATATCTGTAACGGTTTACGACTTACAAGCCTTTAAAAATTAACCTTCTTAATGGTTATACTTCAATAACCTTCTTACACGGAGAAGGTCAACTTTTGATGGACTTTAACGCCTAAAATGTTTAAAATTTTGAAAAAATGAACTACTAGGTGTACAAAATGAAACTCGGCTAAAATCTACAAAATTCAAATTTACCCTGTGGCTGAGTTTCATTTTGTACACCTAATAAATACTCTTTTTTACTTCCCGAAAGTAGTTATTTTGACACCCTCCACGTCGCTTTGGGGAAGGGTCTTCCAGACCCCGAAGGGTCAAATCGAACATTGATCTTTACCACAATTTTAAACCTATTTTCACCAAATTTTCACTCAATCTTCATTAGTCGGTGAACAATAATGTGAAAGAATTTTTGAAAAAATGGCGGAGAAATGTCTGTTTGAAATTTAAAAAACTGCTCTGCGGCATTGCCGTAGGTCCGATTTCCACCAAATACTCCTTATATTTTTAAGAATTTTCGCTGTAGTAAAAAAAAAAATTTTTTTTTAGTAGGGAGAAGTTAGATACTTCCACCCTTTGCTAGAGAGGCATCCCTTGGGCAGAAAGCCCATTATTTCTACCTCGATACTTAGTTTTTAAACCTTGCAGAGACATATTAGGTCAAAGCCAGTGGTGAATTATTACTTTTTATTGTCTCTCTCTCTTCCTCAAATGTTATTACTGATAATTAATGCTGTGCCCAGCATGCGCCTTAAACAATCTTGCCAACCTTCAACTCTCCAACATTTTTGTCTAATTTTTCAGGCTCTTTTGAACCGTTTTATTCAACATTCTCACTTTTTTAGGCTCATTAAGTAGTCTTTTTGGTCCTCATTGAAAGAGGCTTTTATAAACCTTTCATTCCTGTCGCAACATATTGTAGGCAGGGCATGAGAGAGAAAAAAAAAGTTTTCTTTTCTCCCTATCTTGAAAAATTAATTTAGAAAGAGCTGTGGCAGCTGTGTGTAAACTAATTGTCTGTCATATCGATTTGAAAATTTGATAAATATGAATTGGACAGGGGTGTAGGTAGGACTGTATTGGGTGATACGAAGTCCTCCTACCCCCTCCGCTCAATATTGCTAAAAGGGAGATAGAATTAGTTTCGAAAGGGAAATGGACGAGGGGGAGATTCCGTTTCCATGGCGACGCCCCAACAGTTTCCCTCGCTCCCGGCGAAAGAAACGCCGCGTCCTGGACGTTCTCGCTTTGTTTGAAAAGTCAGATTGATTAATTGGGAGGCCCATTCATCTCGACCACCCCATATCAACCGCAACAGTCCTATCAGGAATTAAACGCCATATTTAATTACATCACCCTTTAAAAATGTGCACACTTTTCAATTTATCCTACAATTAAAATGTTACCATTTTCAGGATTTCTTATGGGAAAGGAGGGAAAATTTATTTTGAGGTATGAAGTTTGAGAAAAAAAATAAGTAAAATAGACGTAGATCCAGAAGTAGATGTAAATAGTAGAAACAGGATTAGTCGCTGTATATATTTGGCCATTGAAACTTCATCATCTACCCCAGAAAGGTTTTTCCAGGGTTTTAGTGTAGCTCCTGAGGGTCTTGAGGGTGGAGCCCCTGAAGATCTTGAACTAAAGGACACCTTTGTCAAAGAAAAACTTTCTACCACAGAAAAAGGTCTTCAGTTTGACCGCAAAAGGTCTTAAGCCTTCTTAAGACTCTAGAGGATCTTGAGAATCTCTGGAATGTCGTAGTTTACTCAGGTGTACCTTGACTTGTAGACCATTTTCAAGGAGAAAAAAAAATACATACCAACTTAAAAAGCCCCAAAATTGTACATAATTTGAGCCTAAAAACAGGACAAAATTGGGTTATTTGAAAGATTTTTCGACGTTTGACCTTGACCCTCAAAAGTCTTCTGCTATTAGGGATGAAGTGTTACCGTAATCACAGGTTTAAATTGCGGTCGTTCAGACATCAGCGACTTAATTTTTTAACATTCCTAAGAAAATTATTGTAATACCCTCGAAGGCCGATTTTTGGGAAAGGAACGACCCCTTAAGACCGGGCCCGATAGTATTAGGTGTACAAAATGAAACTCAGCTAAAATCTACAAAATTCAAATTTACCCTGTGGCTGAGTTTCATTTTGTACACCTAATAAATAAAAATTGTAGGAAATTTAATTCTCTATAAATTTGTACTTATTTATTTTTTTCTAGGATGCACCATTTTCGGAAAATAATTTTTTTTTAAAATAAATTTATCTTGAAACAGTGCGTCCTAGAGAAAAAATGAATAGAACAAAAATTAAAGAGAATTGAATTTCGAACTGATTTTATTTAGTGCATTTTTTCAATATCTGTAACGGTTTACGATTTACAAGACTTTAAAAATTAACCTTCTTAATGGTTATACTTCAATAACCTTCTTAAACGGAGAAGGTCAACTTTTATGGACTTTAACGCCTAAAATGTTTGAAATTTTGAAAAAATGAACTACTAGGTGTACAAAATGAAACTCGGCTAAAATCTACAAAATTCAAATTTACCCTGCGGCTGAGTTTCATTTTGTACACCTAATAAATAAATTGTAGGAAATTTAATTCTCTATAAATTTGTACTTATTTATTTTTTCTGCACCATTTTCGGAAAATAATTTTTTTTTAAATAAATTTATCTTGAAAAAAGTGCGTCCTAGAGAAAAAATGAATAGAATAAAAATTAAAGAGAATTGAATTTCCAACAGATTTTATTTAGTGCATTTTTTCAATATCTGTAACGGTTTACGATTTACAAGCCTTTAAAAATTAACCTCCTTAATGGTTATACTTCAATAACCTTCTTACACGGAGAAGGTCAACTTTTGATGGAATTTAACGCCTAAAACGTTTACTTAATACTTTACGGCCGTAATTAACCAAATTTCTTACTATAAATAGTTCACATTTCATCCCTCCCCTAGTGAACTAACGTAGAGAAAATCTAAGATCCTGTATTTTGTGACAGAAAGTAGCTAGAACAGTAGAACAAAAATTAACTTTAATTTAATTAAGGAACAAAAAAAGTATTGACTGAAGTATGTAAATTTTGCTCCGGATATTAAGAGGCCCATTGTTTCCTTAAAAGCAAAAAAGCTTTAAACCTATCCCCTTCGGCGGAGTCTAAAGTATTCAGCGAGAGAAGAAAAGAGAAAAAAAAAGTAGGTTTTTTTATTGTTAAATCTTTAAAAAGGGCCGCTTATCCATTGAAGGAGAATATTAGGTCAAGTAGACCTCGAGTGAAAGAAGGACGAAGATTTTTCACCTCTTGTTCCAAGGGCTTCTGGAGGCGTTACATGTTAAAATCTGATGGATCAGAAAAGAGAGGAAGAGGTACCGCGCGGGGGTCTGAAGTAAAATCAATACTTTGCCTGCTGGAGATCCAGAAGAGGAGCCGATTTTATGAATCCGTGACCGCTTTCAGAAAGACACCAGAAGGTAGCCCAAGTGGTTCCTTGAATTTTTCATAAGCCCACTTTTTCAAAGGGGAACTTCACTTCGCATACGAAAAAATTCATCTACATCTACCATCTTTCAATCACGATGAAGAAAATTAGAGTAGGGAGAATAAGTGAAGATCAGCTGGATGCAATAGATTTGATCTCTACTTTTTAATACTCCAAACAGCACATGAAGTCTGAAGATCGTCAACGACTTTCATGTACCTAACTCCTTTCTTCGTCCTTCCTTTAATCTCCTGCATTTTCAATTAGAGGTTTGAATGCTTTTCTTTTTTGTCTTCTGTCAGTTTTTCTCTTTCATATTTGCGGGCATCTGCAACTTCACTCGGAGCTAATGTTACCAAAAAAAGCAAAGGACCACAATTTTTCATGTGGTGATGATTGGGGATTTTAGTCTTCGCTTCTGGATGTGATAATTGTGATGTGGCTATGTACATATTGCTAGTGAAGGGTGATGAATGGATTTGCGGATGGTGCAGATGATTCCCCACCCTCAATTCAAATGAAGATGGGCGAACGTCCTCAGGCTGACCTTGAGAGTGTTGCACCGATGGGGAATGAAAAGGGTGGGAGGTTGGCGGTAGATAAAAAAAGTAAGCGCGGGGGTTTGAGGATTCTGGCAGAGCACAAAGGGAGGAAAAGCGGTGGCGTGGATGTTCGAGGGTGCCGGGGGTGGTATTCGCGCATGTGCCGCCCCATTGATCGGCGTATCCGAAGTCCGCGTCAGCTTCCAGAAAGCGGCCTCAGTCTCGCCCGAGATCCCTCACTCGACTCCCGCCGCCTCCGACCTCACATGTCCGCTTCGTTTACCCTTTAGTACTCTCCGCGGCAATACTGGCTAATGCCAGGGACCGCCTTTTTAAAATTTCAATAGTGTCCGGACCTAGAGACGTCGAATCTGTCTACTGGAGGAGGAGAGGTCACGTGATGAGCGAAGCAGATGTTGATGATGTTGCTTTCTTGACAGGTTTGCCACCCTCTTTATTCTAATGGATTGTTTTCGCAATTTTTATTTACCCACGTCATCAAGTAGTTAGACAAAATTCAAACATCAATGGATGCTGCATCATTAGCAAACCTTTATCATTTTACCCAGTTACTACTTTAGCGCATATTTGACCTTAGATTAGTCATAATCGATTTGAAATGCCTTCATAGTATCCTTTGTAGGCCATACATTAAATATTGAACATTTTAATCAATGACATTTTTTTATGCTCTAAATTAAAAGACAGAGGAAGGGGTTCTCGATTTACAGTTCATTGAGCCAGGATTGAACTTTCGAGCGTTTCTATTCAGAAAATCTTCGATGAATCCTTAGTAAATCGTTAGATGATAGATAAGTCGACGCCGGCGGCTCACCTAAAAACGGAAACAATAAACTTTCATATCATAAAGCTGTCATGTTCCAATTTTTTCGCCTCCCTCTTAAATATTCCTCCCCCAACGCTCACGGTTGAGCAGCCTTTTCTCCCACATGTGCAATTACCGCATCTACGAAGATGTTTACGCACCACCTGGTCCATTAGTCGAATTGCTTCCTCTTTATTTTATGTTTTCAAGTTAAAAGATCTGGTTTAAACTAGAAAGATAAAGAAGAATCGATGCACAATTTACATTTTCTCTAGGTAGGTTTAGGGTCAAATCGACGTCTCTAAAATATTCAGCGTCCTTCGTCTAGCCCTCGTCCCTTTTAGACCCTTAAAGGTTTCAATTATTAATTTTATTACCGGGATTAAAATAGCCTTAAACCGTATCCCCATTAATTTTGTCAACACCATTAAATAGACATTTACTTTTTTTTCCTAAGGTTGAATAATTGAATAAAAATCTCGGTCGAGGAGCTCTTGAAAGTTTTTTTTTGTTCCTTCATTTTATGGTGTTCAATTAAAAAACAAGATTAAGCGCCTGTTATGAATCCGGTGTCACGCGAAGTTGGCGTAACCGCCTCCTCTCACGTCTACGATCGTACTTGACACGTCAAGAGACAACTAATAAAAATAATTGACAAATTGAATATTAAAATGAATAAAAGTGTAATTAAATAATGACCCTGCGGTAGCAGGGACTAAAAGGTAGATTTCTTTTCATGATTAAAATTAAAATGTATAAACACAAATATATAATTATGTTATAAAAATGATGATATAAGAAAATTGCGCCACTGAGCCCCTAGAAAAACATCTGATAATTTTATTAATAAAATATTTAATAATTTCCCGGTATAAATTCAATTTTTTTTAAAGTTTAGCTAGTTCAATATTTTGCGCCTGGCTCGTCCAAACCTGCTTTAATTAATTTTTTACACGCCCTCGCAGAGGTCTTAAAGTTTTTTTTTGCAAAAGGACTAGGATTTCAATAGAAAATGCCAATTTTGTCTTTTAAGCCCTAAGTAAAGTAGGTGAATCGCTGGTCCGATTTCAGCCATTAACGAACTCGTCCGAGCTATTGAGATAAAAGCTCTAAATACCGGATATCGTCACCCTCACATTAAAATTGCTCCAGTTATCGTGCTAATATATATACATATATGTATATCAACGAAATTGTGCATACCTCCTCCGGCTGCAATACCTCCTCCGGAGGAGGTATTGCTGTATAAAACCGGTACTCTAAAAGCGTGAAAAGTTGAAAACGACGAAATCCGAACACTCTTCGAAGTCTAAACATTCTAAAACCCTTCGGGTTCCCGCCAGTTTCACCTTAGCAACATCCGAGCCCGGTTCACCCCTTGCCGTCGTACCCCGCTTCTTTCCCCACCGCTCCCTTAGGAGACCGCGTTCACTCTCCTCTCCGCCCGCCCTTCAGTGTTCGGATTTCGTCGTTTTCAACTTTCACGCTTTTAGAGTACCGGTTTTATACAGCAATACCTCCTCCGGAGGAGGTATTGCAGCCGGAGGAGGTATGCACAATTTCGTTGATATACATATATATATATATATGTATATGGGATGGTTTTGGGGTCCAGGAGGTATGAAACGAAAAACGTATAGAAAATTTTTTGAATCTGCGACTACTTGGTACATACAATAGGTAGATTTTTGAAGAAAGAAATCTACCTAAAATTAACAGACTGCTTTTCTTGTGGGCTGCCCTAATTTCAGGTAAAGGGCGTCCTTGAGAAGAATTTCCCGGCCTCATTTTTAGCCCAAAAAAAAGCATCTTTTTTAGGGGTTTCCAAATTGTTTTTCCCTAAGGACACTCTTTTTAAATCCGTCAGTTTTTCACGGTCTAAAACTCCTATTTCACCCAAATTTATGCGTTTTAATTGATTTTTTATCCTTTCCCGGTACACATTATGGCCGCAAGTTCTTATTTTATTAGGTGTACAAACTGAAACTCGGCTAAAATCTACAAAATTCAAATTTACCCTGTGGCTGAGTTTCATTTTGTACACCTAAAAATAAAAATTGTAGGAAATTTAATTGTCTATTTTGTACTTAATTATTTTTTTCTAGGATGCACCATTTTCGGAAATAATTTTTTTTTAAATAAATTTATCTTGAAAACAGTGCGTCCTAGAGAAAAAATGAATAAAATAAAAATTAAAGAGAATTAAATTTCCAACAGATTTTTTAAGTGCATTTTTTCAATATCTGTAACGGTTTACGATTTACAAGCCTTTAAAAATTAACCTTCTTAATGGTTATACTTCAATAACCTTCTTTCACGGAGAAGGTCAACTTTTGATGGACTTTAACGCCTAAAATGTTCAAAGTTTTGAAAAAATGAACTACCAGGTGTACAAAATGAAACTCGGCTAAAATCTACAAAATTCAAATTTATCCTGTGGCTGAGTTTCATTTTGTACACCTAATACATATATCGAAAAATATACTAGGGATAAGTTTGGAATTTTCTCGCCATTTCCGTTTGCCCCGGCTGGGCGAAGAATGTAGTTTTTTTGGCCTTGATTCTTTAAAAAGTTGCAGAAAGTAGGAAGAATATACAGGGTGTCCGGAAACGTCTGGGAGAGCGTTAAAAAGTGGTTTTATGAAAAAAATTAAATATAACCCCCCTTAATTTTTAATCAAAAAATTTGAAGGTGTAGCTTAAAATGCGTTTGGATACACAGGGTGCCCCCAACAAAACCTAACTTCGTTATTTGAAATAAGAACCCATATTTTTTACTTCAGATTCGTAATCTACGCAAAATTTCAAGTTGGTTTGACTATTCATTTGACCATTTTTGACAACTTTAAAAAATGTCAAATTTTAGCGTTTTTTTGTATTTTCAGCCTAGAAACACCCAATTTTTCCTCCGCGATCTTGAGTTTATCGATTTTTTTTGTCTCGATTTTTACTGGTCGACAAAATGGCTGTCTGTCAGTAGTTTTTTTGGATGCGCTACAGAACTTTCGTTCGAAGTAAAATATTTTCGTTTGCTAAATCGCGAAAACCTTCAGTCATTGAGGATCCTAAATATCGATTTTTATCATTAATAAACCCCACTCGATATGTCAGACGAGCGTCAAATGAAAACACTCAAATCATCACCCAGTTTAGTCCCCTTCAAATAAAACCGTGAACTGCAAAACTTTTAAAATTAAACAACTGAAAAAAAATGCTCAAATTTTATTTAGACGATTAAACATCCTTGGAGACAATAAATTACAAGCTCCCTTTTCGTAGAGTGTCGTAAATGGCTTTTAATCTTATATCAACAGTGGGACACCGGTTGCTGAATTGCACTTCTTCCTCTTATCGATTTGACACTTAAGGGTGAAAACACGCATACGAAAGTCCGGCCATAATTAAGGATGAAAAAAGCCTTTTAATATTGCCAAAACTGTAGTCTTCAGTCTAAAAGCACCTTTTTTGTTCAACATGATAAATGTTAATGCGATTCTTTTCTTTTTTTACTTTTGTTCCAAAAGGAGCTTAAGTTTCACGACAAGGGACTTAATCCCATAGAGCATTTCTCAAGAACTCTTCATATTTTCAGAGTACACCCTTAAACAAAGAAAAATTTTGCTTTTTTTAAAACAATCAACATTTTACTTGATTAAATTCTATTTGCGTTTTAGTTTAAATGAGGCCCCTAATTACCTAATATTAGCATGACAAAATCCACGTGTTTGTACGGTAGACCGCATTATTAGTACACGTGGACTGTCAACATGATAAAAGGGGAAAAACACTTGTTTTTTTATAATTCAATTTACTTTAAATCGTGATTAGCTTTTATGAGGCACACGCGACGTAATTTTTAAAAATCTAACATCGCACTTTACTTAATTGCTTAAAAGGAGCCTCTCAACATCATTAATTTTTTGATTGATGGCCTAAAAGCGTTGCATTTTTTCTTTCTTTTTTTTGTTCACACTGAGCACATTATTTTGTTTCATGTTATCCCGATAGAGGACTCATTATGGCCAGTCCCAATGATATGTGGTAAGTGAGGGACGAAGAGTTTTTCAGGAGATTTTTTTTTTTTTTTGCATGTCGCGGCATGTTTTTAAGTAGTTTTGACGAATATATTTTTCTCGGGTCAGAAAAGTTTATAATTTTTTTTAGATTGACGGCTTGTAGATTAAACCCGAAAAGTTGAATATATTTCGGCAAAGGCATGGTAGGTCGTCGAATAATGAATTATTATTTCCCCTCTTCACAAATGAGATTCACCAGGTCTTATTTTGTCAGACTTTTATTACGTTTTTGAGGCTCAATGTAGTGTGAATTGTTTATTTTTTAAATAAAATACAGAATGGTTTTACGGTTTGTTTTTTTTATTATACAGGGTGTCCGGAAACACATGGCAAGCGTCTGGGAGAGCGTTAAAAGTGGTTTTACGAAAAAAAGTTAAATGTAAACCCCCCTTAATTTAAATCAAAGAATTTGATGGTGTAGTTTAAAATCCGCCTGGATATACAGGGTGTCCCAGACACAACCTAACTTCGTTATTTCTAATGAGAACCCCTATTTTTATTTCAGATTCGTAATCTACGCAAAATTTCAAGTAGATTTGAGTACTCATATGACAATTTTGGAGAACTTTAAAAAAATGTCAAATTTTAGCGCATAAACGCTAAAATCCGTTAAAATTGACCTAGGAGACTCGTTTTTTTTTAATTCCGCCTATTTTTGTCCGAAGATTCTAACTATTACCAATAAGTGGGAAAAAAACGAGTCTCCTAGGTCAATTTTAACGGATTTTAGCGCAAAAAATGCTAAAATTTAACATTTTTTAAAGTTGTCAAAAATGGTCAAATGAATAGTCAAACCAACTTGAATTTTGCGTAGAATACGAATCTGAAGTAAAAATATGGGTTATTTCAAATAACGAAGTTAGGTTTTGTTGGGGCACCCTGTGTATCCAAACGCATTTTAAGCTACACCTTCAAATTTTTTGATTAAAATTAAGGGGGGTTTATATTTAACTTTTTTCAAAACCACTTTTTAACGCTCTCCCAGACGTATGCCATGTGTTTCCGGACACCCTGTATAGGTAAAATAGATGATTTTTGAAAAAATTAGTCGAAATACTTTGGATTTGGCTTCTTGGCTCAGTGGCAATATGGCTAAAGCCTCCGTCTGAGCACATCTTTCGCTACAACCATACTTAATATCACGGTGTCCAGAACATAAACGTTTGGGAGATCGTTAAAAAGGGTTTTATGAAAAAAAAAGTAAATGTAAACCCCCTTTAATTTTAATTGAAGAATTTTTTGGCTTAAAATGTTTAGGTATACAGGGTGCCCCATACAGAACCTAACTTCGTTATTTTAAATAAGGCACCCTATTTTTTATTTCAGATTTGTAATCTACGCAAAATTTCAAGTTGATTTCACTATTGATATGACCATTTGGAGAACCTTTAAAATGCAAAGTTTAGCGTTTTTTGCGCTAAAATCCGTTAAAATTGACGGAGGGGAATTATAAGGGAGGGAAGTATAACGGAGGAGGAAGTATAAGGGAGGGGAAGTATATGGGAGGGAAGTATAAGGGAGGGGAAGTATATGGAGGGAAGTATAAGGGAGGGAAGTATAAGGGAGGGGAAGTATAAGGGGGGAAGTATAAGGGAGGGGAAGTATTACCGAGGGGAAGTATAACGGAGGGGAAGTATAAGTGAGGGGAAGTATAAGGGAGGAAGTATATGGGAGGGGAAGTATAAGGGAGGGGAAGTATAACGGAGGGGAAGTATTACCGGGAAGTATAACGGAGGAGGAAGTATAGGGAGGGGAAGTATATGGAGGGAAGTATAAGGGAGGGAAGTATAAGTGAGGGAAGTATAAGGAGGGGAAGTATATGGGAGGGGAAGTATAAGGGAGGGAAGTATAACGGAGGGGAAGTATTACCGAGGGAAGTATAACGGAGGGGAAGTATAAGTGAGGGAAGTATATGGGAGGGGAAGTATATGGAGGGGAAGTATACGGGAGGAACGGGAGGGGAAGTAAGGAGGGGAAGTATAAGGAGGGGAAATATAACGGGGGGAAATAATGCCGTTAGCGACATTTCGTGATGCTGAATGCGAAGATGCTTAAATTTGTGATAGTTCGAATATTCGAACAAAAAAAAGTGGAATTTAAAAAAATAAGTCTTTAAGGTCAATTTTCACTTTTACGGCTTTTATTGCGAAAAATGCTAAATTTGGCACTTTTGAAAGGCGTCAAAAATGGCCTTATAAATAGTGAAATCAACTTGAAATTTTGCGTAGATTACGAATCTGGAATAAAAATAGGGTTTTTCTTTGAAATAACTAAGTTTAATGTAGTCACACATATCCAATCGCATTTTAAACTGCACCATAAAATTCTTTGATTAAAATTAAGGCATACATTTTAATTTTTTTTCCATAAATCCACTTTTTAACGCTCTCCGGACTATCTGAAACTAAATATGAAAATCAAAAATCTATTTTACCTGAAAAGAAATCAATTT
The DNA here is from genome assembly GCA_014119065.1 of Orius insidiosus. Taxonomy (NCBI): domain Eukaryota; kingdom Metazoa; phylum Arthropoda; class Insecta; order Hemiptera; family Anthocoridae; genus Orius; species Orius insidiosus. The sequence continues at coordinate 109,442 of JACGAQ010000187.1, read as the reverse complement.
TTACGCTTTATTTACGTTTTTTGATTTTTTTCCCCCCAGGGACAGCCAGAATGGAATGCACAAGAGGACCGTCTACGAGCACAATCGCGTGGCGATGTGCTCGCAAAAACGTGCTCTCTGCCTGGCCACCGTTGTACTTTCCATTCTATTCACAGTATCGCTCATCATCGCATATGCGGGCCCGCAGTCAGGTAAATTTACTTCCCTTGTAAATTAGACTTTAGTTTAATTTAATTCCAGATTGCCCGTGTGCTGGAGAGAAACCGCCTTATATGGACGAACATGGTCGGATTAATGGGTCGAGAAATATCATCCCGATAGCGACCAATAACGAATTATTCCCATGGAATAACCTAAGGCTTCCCCATTTCGTAAGCCAACAAGGTACCATATCAACATCCACCCTAATCTGACCACTCTAGATGTAAAAGGTAACTTTCACCCTCTCATTCTCCCTTCACTAATTTTTTTCGTTTTTAGGACAAGTGACAATAGATTTTCAAGTAGATAAAGATACTTATTCATAGTAGTGAACAGCCAAAATTTAACTATTACAGACAAAGTAAGTTTTTTTTGTTCCATTTTTGTGTTTTAATATTTTTTTTAGATGGTGACTGACAAAAAAATCATAGATTTCCAATAGCTAGAATGCTAGATATCCTCCTAGGCAACAGCTTTATCTCGAATTGAAGGATAAATTAAGAAAAAAAGTTAACTATACTCTAGTCATGAGATTTACCACAAGACTGAGTCGAGAAATGGAAGGATTTTATATCAGTAGCTACAAATAAAGATGGAGAAAAAAGGTAAAATTTAAGCCAAACGGGCAGATTTTGATTTTTTTATTTGCAGATATCTAGCGACGACCCATTTCGAGCCGACTTATGCAAGATCAGCTTTCCCTTGTTCGACGAGCCGCAGTTTAAAGCTAAATTTAAAATGTCGATATTCAGGGATAGGTTTCACATATCGCTCTTCAACATGCCCATTATAAATACTGAAGATGCTGGATTTTATATGGGAACTGGATTGGTAATGACACGCAATTTTTTCTCTTTTCTTTGTTTGCATTTTACGACCCCCTGGCCCACAAATCCACTTTTAGCTCAACCTCTAATCGATTACTCAGATTACTTATGGGATGGCAACGATTTTGATCAGCTAGATGCAGCAGTTTTGACCAGGGAAACCTTTTGGGCCCTTTACAGCGTATTAACTTGCTTAGAGAAGTCATTGTGATACCCACCACTTCTGGTTTTGGGGAAGGGAGGGTCAATCGAATATTGACCTTTACCGATCTCAACTTTGTCTGTGGTGCCGCCCGGCCGGCCGTAGCATTTTTTCCCGGAACACTTTACGGCCGCAGTTTTCAACCGAGTTTCACCAGATTTTCACCAAATTTTTTTTAGTCGATAAACAACAAGGGCGATTTCCGAATTTCGAAAAAATGGCGGAGATATGCACGTTAGAATTTTTAAAATTTCGCTGCGGCCGAACCGTCGCATTGGTCCCATTTTCACCAAATTTTTACCAATTACTCCTTATATTTTTTAAAATTTTTTGGTGAAAAAAAATTATCATATTTTTACATTAACCTTTTCGAGACCGCAGGCGACTAGTTGCCCATCGGTGCCAGCGGGAAGCCTCTCTAAAAATTTAATACCTTCGCTCCCCGTGGCGCTAGCGACATGCAAAAACTGGCAATCTGTTGGGGAAGAAATGAACTACGTGATGATCGCATCACTCGTCGCTTTCTGTGGCTTGCTGGGCGCTGGGAGCGGTCGGGGAGAAGTGAGGGGAAAAGAGGATAACTTTGTTTGTGGTGCCGGCCGGCCGTCCGTAGCATTTCTTTCCGGAACACTTTACGGCCGCAATTTTCAACCGATTTTCACCAGATTTTCACCAAATTTTTTTTAGTCGATAAACAAGAAACTAACAAGGGCGATTTTTGAATTTCGAAAAATGGCGGAGATATGCACGTTTAAAATTTTAAAAAATTCGCTGCGGCCGAACCGTTGTTCCGATTTTCACCAAAATTTTTACCAAATTACTTCTTATATTTTTTAAAAATTTTTGGTGAAAAAAATTATCATTTTTTGAAATTAATTATCATTTTAGTAGGGAGAAATTTCATACTTCCACCCGCTACGAGAGGGTAAAAATCCCATTATTTCTACCTTGATAGTGATACTCATTTTCGAAAATTCCCCCCGTTATACTTCCCCTCCTTTATACTTCTTCCCCTGTTATACCCCCCCCCCCCCATTATACTTCAAAAATCCCATTATTTCTAACTTGATAGTGATACTCATTTTCGAAAATTCCCCCGTTATACTTCCCTCCTTTATACTTCTTCCCCTGTTAGACCCCCCCCCCCCTTATACTTCAAAAATCCCATTATTTCTACCTTGATAGTGATACTCATTTTCGAAAATTCCCCCCGTTATACTTCCCCTCCTTTATACTTCTTCCCCTGTTATACCCCCCCCCATTATACTTCAAAATCCCATTATTTCTAACTTGATAGTGATACTGATTTTCGAAAATTCCCCCCGTTATACTTCCCCTCCTTTATACTTCTTCCCCTGTTATACCCCCCCCCCCCATTATACTTCAAAAATCCCATTATTTCTAACTTGATAGATACTGATTTTCGAAATTCCCCCGTTATACTTCCCCTCCTTTATACTTCTTCCCCTGTTATACCCCCCCCCATTATACTTCAAAAATCCCATTATTTCTAACTTGATAGTGATACTGATTTTCGAAAATTCCCCCCGTTATACTTCCCCTCCTTTATACTTCTTCCCCTGTTATCCCCCCCCCCCATTATACTCAAAAATCCCATTATTTCTACCTTGACAGTGATACTGATTTTCGAAAATTCCCCCCGTTATACTTCCCCTCCTTTATACTTCTTCCCCTGTTATACCCCCCCCCCCCCCCCCCCCCCCCATTATACTTCAAAAATCCCATTATTTCTACCTTGATAGTGATAATGATTTTCGAAAATTCCCCCGTTATACTTCCCCTCCTTTATACTTCCTCCCCTGTTATACTCCCCCCCCATTATACTTCAAAAATCCCATTATTTCTACCTTGATAGTGATACTGATTTTCGAAAATTCCCCCGTTACTTCCCCCTCATTTATACTTCTTCCTCTGTTATGCTCCCCCCCCCCATTATACTTCAAAAATCCCATTATTTCTATCTTGATAGTGATACTGATTTTCGAAAATTCCCCCGTTATACTTACCCTCCTTTATACTCCTTCCTCTGTTATACTCCCCCCCCCCCATTATACTGCCTCCCCTCCTTTATACTTCCCCCTCCTATTTTACTTCTCTTTAAGGAAGTTTTCGTCGGAAGCTCTTCATACTAGTACTTTTTTTAGTTGCGTGATGATTTTCAAGAATCAGTCGAGATGAGTACGTACTTAGTCGCGTTCGTCGTTTGCGATTATCAGCATATAAGAAAAGTGACAAAAAGAGGTGTTTCCGTTGCTGTATACGCACCGCCGGATCTTCTCCCTCAGGCAGAATTCGCATTAAACACAGCGACAGCGATGATGGATCATTACGAACAATATTTCGCAATCGATTATCCACTTCCCAAACAAGGTAAAGACTTTAAATTTTCATTATGTAATCAATCTTTTTAGATCTTATTGCCATACCGGATTTTGGCGTTGGTGCGATGGAAAATTGGGGATTAATAACTTATAAGGAAACATCGATTTTGTAAGCCGGAACAAACATCGGCAGCAGCGCATCAGTGGGTAGCTGTAGTCGTCGCTCACGAATTGGCTCACCAGGTAACATCTTATAAACTTTTTCTCTCCCTTCTACAAAGCTGTATAATTTGTAAGAAACATGCGCTACCCATCAATTTGTTCCAGTGGTTTGGGAATCTGGTGACGATGCGCTGGTGGAGCGATCTATGGTTGAATGAAGGGTTCGCGAGTTTTCTGGAGTATCTCACAGTCGACAATATAATGCCCGGATGGAATATGATGGAGCAGTTTGTCCTCGATAAAACACAACCGGGGCTCAACCTGGACGCTCTTTCCAACAGCCATCCGATATCCGTAGCAGTTCACGATCCGACCGAAATTGAAGCCATTTTTGACACTATATCCTACAGCAAAGTATGATAATCATGGAAAATAATTTTTTTTAAATAAATTTATCTTGAAAACAGTGCGTCCTAGAGAAAAAATGAATAAAATAAAAATTAAAGAAAATTAAATTTCCAACAGATTTTATTTAATGCATTTTTTCAATATCTGTAACGGTTTACGATTTACAAGCCTTTAAAAATTAACCTTCTTAATGGTTAAACTTCAATAACCTTACACGGAGAAGGTCAACTTTTGATGGACTTTAACGCCTAAAATGTTTAAAATTTTGAAAAAATGAACTACTAGGTGTACAAAACGAAACTCGGCTAAAATCTACAAAATTCAAATTTACCCTGCGGCTGAGTTTCATTTTGTACACCTAATAAATAAAAATTGTAGGATATTTAATTCTCTATAAATTTGTACTTAATATTTTTTTCTAGGATGCGCCATTTTCGAAAAATAATTTTTTTTAAATAAATTTATCTTGAAAACAGTGCGTCCTAGAGAAAAAATGAATAAATAAAAATTAAAGAGAATTAAATTTCCAACAGATTTATTTAGTGCATTTTTTCAATATCTGTAACGGTTTACGATTTACAAGCCTTTAAAAATTAACCTTCTTAATGGTTATACTACGGCTCCGTGGCTGGTGGGTTCAGTCTTGAACTTCCACCACGGAAGACCGGGGTTCGATCCCAGATTGGGTATAGGGATTTTTGTTGGAAGTTAAATTCCAATTAAAATATCCTTCTACAAAATCTGTGGATAATTTAGTTAGGCCACTCCTCGGTAGTTGGTCCCGAAAAATGGGCGCCACGGCATTATGGCGAAAGCCCCCGCCTGGGTCCAACCCCCCTCCCCCTTGTGACGGTCTGAAGGCCAACAAGTATCAAAAAGGAGTAGATTAACCAATAGGAAGAGTAAGCCTCTTGCTCATTGGTTATATCTACTTCTTTTTTTTAAAAAAAAAAAAAAAATGGTTATACTACATAACCTTCTTACACCGAGAAGGTCAACTTTTGATGGACTTTAACGCCTAAAATGTTCAAAATTTTGAAAAAATGAACTACTAGGTGTACAAAATGAGGCTCGGCTAAAATCTACAAAATTCAAATTTACCCTGCGGCTGAGTTTTTTTGTACACTTAATAAAAAATTGTAGGAAATTTAATTCTCTATAAATTTGTACTTAATTATTTTATTCTAGGATGCACCATTTTCGGAAAATAATTTTTTTCAAATAAAAATTAAAGAGAATTGAATTTCCAACAGATTTTATTTAGTGCTTTTTTCAATATCTGAACGGTTTCGATTTACAAGCCTTTAAAAATTACCTTCTAATGGTTATCTTCAATAACCTTCTTACACACGAAGGACAACTTTTGATGGACTTTAACGCTAAAATGTTTAAAATTTTGAAAAAATGAACTACTAGGTGTACAAAGTGAAACTCGGCTAAAATCTACAAAATTCAAATTTACCCTGTGGCTTTCATTTTGTACACCTAATAAAAAAATTGTAATATTCGTTTGTAGGGTGCGGCATTGCTGTACATGATGGAAAATTTTTGGGACAAGATACATTGAAAGCGGGGCTTAACGATTATCTGAATACGCACAAATACAGCAACGCTGACACAAAGACCTTTGGGCGGTGATGAGTAAACATGCCAACCATTCGATACATGTTAAAACATAATGGATACGTGGACAGACAAATGGGTTTCCCTTGATCGATCGACATTACCGAGAAAACGGACAAATTTCGGCTTCACAGTCAAGATTTTTATTGACGCCAGAACCCAGGAATGAAAACTCGACTGCGCATATGGAACCAAAAGCTCCCTATTCGTATAAATGGTACGTCCCGCTGTCCTACTATACTGACGTTTTCAGAAGAAGAGACCGTCTGGATGAACATGACTGATGGTAAAAAAAGAAAATGGGGAAAATAACACATTTTTTTTCAGTCAAATTTGAAATCGATCCTAAAGCCACTTGGTTGAAAGCGAACCTTAACCAGTCTGGTTCTACAGAGTAACTACGATGCTAAATGTGGGAGGCACTTGTGACGACACTGAAGAAAACCATACGACGTTCAGCCCAACAGACAGAGCTAGTCTATAATAGATGATGCTTTCACTCTTTGCAGGTAAACAAAAGTCAAATTGGGAATGTTGACACCTTTTCAGAGCTGGGTTGTTGAACATATCAACGGTTTTGGATTTATCTGTGTATCTCCGGAACGAGCGTGATTACGTGCCTTGGGCAACCGCCTTAATCCACCTACAGTCTTGGGCAAGGTTCTTATCGAATCCGCGCCTTATAGGCTTTTCCTTCAGTACACAAATCATCTATTGACGCCTGTAGCGAGTTCTTTAGGATGGAATGATGAAGGAACTTTGGAAAAGTATGTAGAGAAAACATTGAAGGATTCATTACTGTTGATTTTCAGACTATGAGATCTGACGTCCTCGTATCCGCTGTTCTTTGCGGTGTTGAAGCCACAGTCAAGGACGCCAAACAGAAATTTCACGATTGGATGAACAAAGGGACCAGGATACCTCCGAATCTTCGTGAAGCCGTTTACACTGCAGGTAAAAAAGAACAAAATTGTGCCCAGTTTAAAGCGTTCTTTCAGGCATCAAATACGGTGTAAAAGAATGGCAGTTTTGTTGGAATAAGTACAATACGACAAGGGTCGCGAGTGAGAAAAAGCTTCTTTTAAGGGTTCTCGGTGTTTCTTCTGATCCCTGGATATTACAAAGGTAAAGCAATCAAAAAATAAAATTATTTTACAGTTTTTTTAGATATTTATTGGCAACATTGGACCGAGATAAGATTAGACCTCAAGATATAAAAGTTGTCGTTTCTTCCGTCGCTTCTAATCCTGAAGGTGGTCTTTTGGCATGGAGGCATATGAAGGCACATTGGAGGGATCTTCAGGCCTTTTGGAAATGGGACTTTACAATGGTAGTCTCATATCCGCTGTGACCCCTTACTTTTCTGCACCTTACGACTACAAAGAGGTAAACCATTGACTTCAAAAAAAGTTTGATCCCCAGCAATGATATGCGAACCTGTGATCTTTGGGTTAGCTATCAGCATTTGATCAATGGCTTATGCTATTAGCTACTTCATTCATAGCTGACGCTATACTACTTGATCAATAGCTGACGCTATTAGCTACTTTACTCGATCGATGGCTGACGCTATAGCTACTTGATCGATGGCTGACGCTATTAGCTACTTTACATGATCGATGGCTGACGCTATTAGCTACTTTTCATAGCTGACGCTATTAGCTACTTGATCTAGCTGACGCATTAGCTACTTTACTCGATCGATGGCTGACGCTATTAGCTACTTTTATGATCGATGCTACGCTATTAACTTGCATAGCTGACGCTATTAGCTACTTGATCAATAGCTGACGCTATTAGCTACTTTACTCGATCGAGCTGACGCTATTAGCTACTTTACATGATCGATGGCTACGCTATTAGCTACTTTACTCGATCGATGGCTGACGCTATTAGCTACTTCATAGCCGCTATTAGCTACTTTACTGATCGATGGCTAACGCTATTAGCTACTTTACTTGATCGATGGCTGACGCTATTAGCTACTTTATCGATGACGATGACGCTATTCTACTTCATTCACCTGACGCTATTAGCTACTTTATCATAGCTGACGCTATTAGCTACTTTACTCGATCGATGGCTGACGCTATTAGCTACTTCATCATAGCTGACGCTATTAGCTACTTGATCAATAGCTGACGCTATTAGCTACTTTACTCGATCGATGGCTGACGCTATAAGCTACTTTTTATCGATGGCTGACGCTATTAGCTACTTTACATGATCGATGGCTGACGCTATTAGCTACTTCATTCATAGCTGACGCTATTAGCTACTTGATCAATCTGACGCTATTAGCTACTTTACTCGATCGATGGCTGACGCTATAGCTACTTTTTTGATCGAGGCTGACGCTATTAGCTACTTTACTCGATCGATGGCTGACGCTATTAGCTACTTTACTCGATCGAGCTGACGCTATTAGCTACTTTACTTGATCATGCTGACGCTATTAGCTACTTTACTCGATCGATGGCTGACGCTATTCGCTACTTCATTCACAGCTACGCATTAGCTACTTTATCAATAGCTGACGCTATTAGCTACTTTACTCGATCGCTGACGCTATTAGCTACTTCATTCATAGCTGACGCTATTAGCTACTTGATCAATAGCTGACGCTATTAGCACTTGATCTATACTGACGCTATTAGCTACTTACTCGATCGATGGCTGACGCTATAGCTACATTACTCAATCGATGGCTGACGCTATTAGCTACTTACTCATCGATGGCTGACGCTATTAACACTTTATTCGATCGATGGCTGACGCTATTAGCTACTTTACTGATCGATGGCTGACGCTATTAGCTACTTGATCGATGGCTGACGCTATTAGCTACTTATCAATAGCTGACGCTATAGCTACTGGAGCAATAACAGACGTTATTAGCTACTTGACCAATAGCTAACGCTATACTACTTGATTCATAGACAGATAGATTTAGCTACTTGATCAATAGCTAATACTCTCAGCTACTTACTTGATAAAACTGACGCCATTACCTACTTGATCAATAGCTAACTTTTATGTTTCAAGCACATATTACCAATTGAGCAGTAAACCTATTAGCTAGTTGATAGAGTGTTGGGCCAGAAACCCAAAGGTCGCAGGTTCTAAACCCACTGAGGCCTAATTTTTTTTTTCTTCTCTTTTCTTCTTCTCTTATTTACTTTTTTTTTTTAAGGTGGATTTATTTTTCCGTCACATAGACGTCGGCTCCGGTTCCCGCGCAGTGCCTCGAAACGATCAAACTCAACATCCACTGGGTCCGACGTAACGAGCAAATTCTTTTGACTGGCTCTCAAAGTACTTGTCCAGTTAGTCTGTACCATTCCATTAGAAAATAGACTAAAAGGCTAGAACTTAAAAAAAAAGTCAAATATTTAGAAAATTATTATTTTTATAAGAAAAAAAGAGAGTTTTCAATTTTAAAACTTTTTTTCCTACCCTTTTTTTCTTCAGGGTAGGCGAAATCCGTGTTCAATTGGTGCGTAATTTTTTTCTGCTATTTTTTAAAAAAAAGAAAAAATATATTTCTCAAGTAGAAAACTCTAGTCGGTGTACTAATTGTACAAAGTTACCAGAACTTCTTTTTTTTTTTCTGCTGATATCTTCCGATTTTGTGAAAAGTCCAAATAGGGACTGGAGTTTTAAAAAAGGTGTTCCACATTTTGTATTTCTAATATTCAAAGCTTTATTTTAATTTTATTTATGGTGCGATTTTAATCTATGTGCAATTTATGTTGTTTTCGTTTAGGTTAATTTAGAACATTATTATAACATTTTTAAATCTGTCATTTCCGTGCCTGTTGTAAAATAAAAAAACGTGTATATAATTTTTTTTTGTTTTCTGGCTTCATTTTTGTTTGTACAGTGTAAATTTCGCGCCCCGTTCACATTTTTAGCACAAAAAAATTGGAATTCGTTACCAAATCTAGTACAAAAATATAGAAATCAGTCAAGTGCCAAACACAATTTTTTTTTTGGGGTAAAAACTTTTTAAAAACGCTATTAGTTTAAAAATGGGCACAATTTATAGAATATCGCTAGTTTTTTATACCTTCTAGTCTTTGTATACCGACTTATTATATTTTACAGCAATTTTAATTAAAAATTTAGGCGTTTTTTTAATACTAGATTTTTTTTTTCTTGGGTGGGGATGCCGAAATGGCCTATTTCAAAATATCGGGGTAGTTTAAGGATGTCTATAAAATTCAGTCTATTTTAGTATTAAAAATGAAAGTTTTTAGAATTTGAGGTAACGAGTCCATATCAGTTTTTATGTTTTGAATTCCTCTTGTACATAGAATTGTATTGTGTTTTTTGGATGGAAGAAAATTACAAAAAGGATGTTTTAGAATAAAAATACATGTTTTTTAAATAAATTATTTTTATAAAATCCCATTTGACATCTTTTTATTATAGTTTTAGGACCGGGGAAGGAGCAGAAAGGATTTCGATACAGACGTTCGTCAAGAATCTTCCATTTTTTTATAGGATGCATAAAACCAATTCAAGCCGACTGAAAAATGGAATTCCTCCAAAAGTTTTAAGCAAAAATTTTAATTTTATGGCTTAGTTGAGAGAATAAAGACTGCTTTAGGCTGTTAGAATAGGCTTTTTAAATAAATTTTTTTTAAATAATAAATAAACAATGATAATATTTTTTTTGGTTTATTCCCAGACTATGCTTTCGATCCAAGGTAGAAATTTGTCCAGTTTTGTGAAGGCGATAGGGACGGACTCGTCGCAAATATTTTCCACTGCGATACCCACTAAATTGTACATACATTTGTTTTCTGGGTTTTTCACTTGAATTGGATCGCCTCCTTTTCCCTGGAAAATATTTTGTAAAAGTACTCAAGTTTTTTTTTCCTTAGAGAAGTATTGTGATACCCTCCACGTCGGGTTTTTGGGGACCAAAGTTATGAACCAAAGTTCACAAGGTCGATTTGACCCCTCCGGGTCTGGAAGACCCTTCCCCAAAAACCCGACCTGGAGGTATCCCAATAACTTCTTTAAGGAAGTTAAAAAATTTTATTGGTAGTTAATTTTCTTAAATTATTATGTGCACAAAATGAAACTCGGCTAAAACTACAAAATTCAAATTTACCCAGTGGCTGAGTTCATTTTGTACACCTAATAAATAAAAATTGTAGGAAATTTAATTTCTATTTGTACTTAATTATTTTTTTCTAGGATGCACCATTTTCGGAAAAATATTTTTTTAAATAAATTATCTTGAAAACAGTGCGTCCTAGAGAAAAAATGAATAGAATAAAAATTAAAGAGAATTAAATTTCCAACAGATTTTATTTAGTGCATTTTTTCAATATCTGTAACGGTTTACGATTTAGAAGCCTTTAAAAATTAACCTTCTTAATGGTTATACTTCAATAACCTTCTTACACGGAGAAGGTCAACTTTTGATGGACTTTAACGCCTAAAATGTTCAAAATTTGAAAAAAATGATACTAGGTGTACAAAATGAAACTCGGCTAAAATCTACAAAATTCAAATTTACCCTGTGGCTGAGTTTCATTTTGTACACCTAATATTTCCGCAGTTTAGGCCCAAAGAGTTATTTTAAATCTACTAAAAAATAAATTACTTGGCAGCTTTGGGATGATCGTCTCACTGAGTTGACTTTAGCGCATAAAAATGAATCGCGAGTTCGTTCGAGATTTCGCAGTCTGAATTTTCGGCAAAGGCCATCTTCATCTTTTGCAAAGAAAGATTATTGACGTCCGAAAATTTTTTCGTTTTGTTCCCTTCCATTTTGATCTCTAAAATCGCTACAAGAAACTCATTTTTTTTCTAAAATTTAATTTTACCTTCGTTTTTTTGACCAATAAGTGGCCACTAAGTTTTTGGGAATTGAAGACGACGGGAGGCAAGCAGGTCGTAGAGAATCGGTGAGTTTTGGTATTTTGGCAAGTCTTAAAAGGGCCAAATTGTTCGCGTATGTTGTCCTGTTGTAGGCCGGATGCCTGATAACTTCGCTGATACCGATTATGTTTTCGTTTCCCAAATTTACAGTGCCGAGAACTACCGATTTTGGTTTTCCGCTGAAAAACCGAACTTCAATAAACACGGAACTAAAAAAACTTACATTGGCGAATGAGTACAGTGAGCTGCTGTAACGACGAACTGATCGCTGATCAAAGCGCCGCTGCACTGTCCCCAAAGAATCCTTTTGGACGCATCGCTATATCCCAAGCCCGCCTAAAAAAACGATTTCCAACCGAAAAAAGATTATAAAACATACGACATGCGGATATTCTCCTAACATCGCAAAACTGCTTCTGTTGCAGAGGCGCTGCATCTCTCAGATTTGACAGGGACGATGCCGCTTTTTGAAAGCTCCGCCACAGTTCGGATACGAGCTCTCCGTAAGTTTCGCACACTAAAAATTTCAAGTAAATAAAGTAAAATTTAGCCACACGTCAGTATTAGCACTGAATTATAATCTAGTACTGTATGACAGGTGATGATTTATTAACGATTGTTTCAAAATGTAAACTAACCAAAATAAGCAAATGATAATGATTGGGTGGAACCGCCAGCCAATAGAAACGCATAATCACCGTCGTTTTCACCCCGATCTAGCGGTTGTTTCGAGTACCACATACTCGACGGTGCCGCTTTACAGCGGCTGTTTTGTCGTAGTGGAAATTTTTTTTTCCTTCCAAGGCCATTCTATTAGCACAAAAGTTTGGCTAGGAATCTTTGAACATTTTTTTAATTACGCTTTTTTTTCTTCACAAGAGTGGATACGAAAAGTTTCCTTGTTAAAAGTTTGTTAACATTGAGTTTATAATTACTCCCATTAAAATATAAGATTTTGATTGTTCAAAAACAATTCCCCAGAAAATCTGGGGAAAACGCCTTAGGACGAGGAGGAGCTTTCAAATAGAGTCTACTTGGACAGAAAAAGAAACTAAAATTGCTAATTTATAAAAAGATTATTTATAAACTATTAGGTGTACAAAATGAAACTCGGCTAAAATCTACAAAATTCAAATTTACCCTGCGCTGAGTTTCATTTTGTACACCTAATAAATAAAAATTGTGGAAATTTAATTTTCTATAAATTTGTATTAATTATTTTTTTCTAGGATGCACCATTTCGGATTTTTTTTAAATAAATTTATCTTGAAAACAGTGCGTCTTTGAGAAAAAATGAATAGAATAAAAAATAAAGAGAATTGAATTTCCAACAGATTTTATTTAGTGCATTTTTTCAATATCTATAACGGTTTACGATTTACAAGCCTTTAAAAATTAACCTTCTTAATGGTTATACTTTCAATAACCTTCTTACACGGAGAAGGTCAACTTTTGATGGACTTTAACGCCTAAAATGTTCAAAATTTTGAAAAAATGAACTACTAGGTGTACAAAATGAAACTCGGCTAATCTACAAAATTCAAATTTACCGTGGCTGAGTTTATTTTGTACACCTATAATAGCTTTGTTCCAACCTCAGTTTGAAACTGTTTTGAAACTCCTGGAGCGTGCGCAGAAGGATTTGACGTCAAGTTTGACGTCGTTCAAATCGTTTGTCCGTCAAATCTGAAGTCATCTGATATCAAATTTGAGTTGCTCCCGGAGATTCAAACTACGGTTTAAAAGACGTTACTTACTTATTTGAGATAGTCGGTGAGTTTCTGAACTTCGCGAAGGGTTGAGGTGGCTTGAGACATATCGGTGAGGAGAAGAACGGCCTCTTCGTCGCCAGATCGATGAGCTTCCGCGATCTCCTGATGAAGTGAAGTTTCCGCGTACTGAGAGTTCAAAGGGCCGCGTTTTTCGCCAACTGCTGCTTCGCGAGGACCTTAAAATCGATCGGGCTATTCGAAGAAAACGGATTCGACTTCCGGGACGGTTCCTTTTCCTCCGAACCGGCTTCACTCTGTGCGTACGTATCCGTATCGAATTCACATCATCGTAGGTTTTAACCAGAATGTGGGGGTCTTTTTTTCAAAGGTCTCCTTCTTCTCGATCTCTAAAATTCAAGGAATCCCAATTAAAAGCTAATAGAAACTGGGCAATTACGACCTATAAAGGAGATTCTACTTAAGAAAATTAGAAATTCTAAGCCATAAATCGAACAATCTCGATTGATGTTTATTTTTATTACTCGGAAATTACATACCATGTACATTTGTGAACTTTTCTTTCTTTTCGTTCGCCATCTCCATTTGATGGGGGTGAACAGTGGCCTCTGTGCTGCTCGCGGCGACGATTTGATAATTGTGGTCTTCGGAAATTTCAGTGACGGGTATGCTTTTCTCTCTTGGGCAGCAAATGACAGGGCCGGTCGTGTTGCAGAGCTCCGGCGCGTACCCGTTTTCGATTTCTGAACCCAAATTCGAACATTCGTAGCTTAGAAGGCAGATTCCAAACCCAAAGAGCTCACACATGGCTCTCCTTCTTCGACTGCAAAAAAATTAAATATTTATGCTGTACAAATTTTTGTAGAATCAGGCCCGAGGAAGCGAAGGGGGAAAAAAAACTTGCTTTTCAGGGCGGCGGATCCGACCTCAAATTCAACAAAGTGTTATACAGAGTGAAGATGCCTAAAATACTTTCCTATTTCAGCTCTAAAAATTGTCGGAAAATTTTTTACAAATGCAAGTTTTCGTTATTTTGGGAATGTCAAAGCGGTCTTGGGAGCAGTTTTTCGGAAAAAGTTTTCCTTTGAAAATAAAAAACTTACTTTTGACTAAAAATTTTTTTGCCAAAAAACCGCTAGCCACTTTGTAGGTTTTGATGAGCTCTTTTCAAAAATATATTTTTTAAGAAAATCCGATGAATAGTTTAGTCGTAATCCTTTCACAAAAATTTGTAGGAAAACAGGAAAACATTAAGGGCGAAAGTGCTGCTATCTCCTGTTTTTAAAACGAAATGCTCGGGCCCATAATATGTCTTCTTGGGCGAAAAGACCGAGGTCATAAAAAATGGCTTTATTGGTCCAAAAATACGTCAAAAGTTGACTCTAGAGCAAAAGGGTGTGAAAACGGAAAAAAAGTCCTGCGTTCATGTGACAAGAAATTAGCTTTCCACAGATGGAAGATCCGGCTTGGGTCCCTTTTGTGGGGCGACAAGGAAAAAAGCAAGAATACACATGTATAAGGGTGTTGAAGTACTTACTTTCTATAAAACTTTAACTGTCTCATCATTGCCTTTGCATCACCAACTTTCAAAAAAAGGATTTATTATAAATATATAAAAAGACTTATATATTTGTATAATAAATCCTTTATGAATCCATTTCATTCAGTGGATATTTTATCATTTTTTATTTAAAAAATTTAGTTTTTATTTCAAATAAAAGACGCCCACATCTTAAGTTTAATCAGCGAAAAAGTCAACTTGACGCAAATCTTCCAATTTCCCGAAAATCTATTTCCTAGTTGCCGCCTTCGGCGGGGATGTATTTCCTACCCACGTCAGTTTTCGAAGAGAAAAAGGAGAAAAGTTGAAGTTAATTCTAAAGTTTGAAAAAAAAATATAATAAGGCAGCTGGGCAAATGTTAAAAATTTAAATACATCAAAAGATCCTAAATTAAATTTCTCCAAATCTCCATGAATGAAGTTTACTGTTTCTGACACGCTGTCTGTTAATAAATGAGGGAAAATCTCAATGTCAGACAAATTTCTGGAAATTCGTCTATAAAGGGGGATTTACAGAGTAAAATTAGGATCCCGCAAGACCTTCGCGCCTGGCGGGATCCTAATTTTACACCCGTCAAAGACGTTTTTCCTTATTTTAAATAGTTTTTTCACTCACGTGCATTAGAAAAAGTAGCGATATTAACGAGAAATGTTATTAAAAGATATCCTTTTGGCTTCATGGTTCTATGTGGACTGTCCGGCTGTCTTCTTCATCCTTAACTTCTATCTTCGAGCCCCCTCCTCTAAATAGGCAACGGTTTCACCCAAGAAGAAAGAGGGAACAGAAAAATGAAGAAAATGAAAGGTGAAGTGAAACTGATTTATTTAGAAGGCAATCAATTATTTAAATTAATAAGGAAAAACATTAGAATCCGCCGATTTTTTACAGTCTTTCAAACCTAGATGTTCCCACAATTTTTGTATTTCTAGAGGAGTCTGGGGGAGTGTTATCAATTTTCGGATTTTCGTAGTTTTTCTAGGTTTTTTTAAAAAAAAAAAAAAAAAAAAAAAAAAAAAAAAAAAGTTTAGGAGTTTTCCTTTGTTTTTAGACAAAGAAACCTTATTTTTAAAGGATTTTCTGGAGTTTTCCTTGGTATTTTGGCAGGGAAGCTCCATTTTTTTGGAATTCTTACAGGGCTTTCACATTCTTACAAGATTTTTTGTGAGTTTTTCTCAGTTTTTGGGAAAAAAACAAAATTACAAGATTTTTGGGACTTTTTTATCGGTCCTTGAACAGAAAAACCACATTTTTTCATGATTTTCAGAAGTTTTTCTCAGCTTTTTGACGGAGAAACCTAATTTTTAAAGGATTTTCAGGAGTTTCCCTCGGTATTTGGCAGAGAACCTCCATTTTTTCGGGATTCATACAGGGCTTTCACATTCTTACAAAATTGTGTGTTTTTATTAGTTTTTTTAAATTACGAGATTTTAGGACTTTTTTTCGGTTTTTGGACAGAAAAACCACATTTTTTCCGATTTTTGGGAGTTTTTCTCAGTTTTTTGACGGAGAAACCACATTTTTAGAGGATTTCCAGAATTTCATTTCGTTTTCAATTTTTCGCTGCATTTAGGAAGAGAAGATCCATTTTTATAGGAATCATGCTGATATTTTACATTCTTACTGTATTTTTGCGAGTTTTTCTCAGTTTTTTGATAAAAAATAAAACAAAACATACGGGATTTTTGGGACTTCTTTTCGGTTCTTGAACAGAAAAACCACATTTTTACATGACTTTCGGCAGTTTTTCTCAGCTTTTTGACGGATAAACCTAATTTTTAAAGGATTTCTAGGATTTTTCCTCGGTATTTTGGAAGAGAAGATCCATTTTTATAGGAATCATAATGAACTTATACTTTCATACCGGATTTTAGCGAGTTTTTCTCAGTTTTTTTACAAAAAACAAAAACAAAAACAAAAAACAAGATTTTGTGGGCTTTTTTTCGGTTCTTGAACAGAAAAACTTCATTTTAAGATAAATTTTGGGAGTTTTTTTTATCTGTTTTTAGGTATTTGGCAGAGAAACCACATTGTTAAAAAATTTCCAAGACTTTTCCTCGACATTTTGGAAGAGAAGCCCCATTTTTCTGGAAATCATGCTGAAAATTTACATTCTTACTGGATTTTTGCGAGTTTTCTCTCTTTTTTTTGACAAAATAAAAAAAAACAAACAGGATTTTTCGGGCTTTTTTTTCGGTTGTTGAGCAGAAAACCCACATTTTTAAATAATTTTGACACTTTTTCTCTTTTAGGTAGATTTCTTTTCTTCAAAAATCTACCTATTGTAATGTACCAAGTTTATATATATATATATGTATATATTAGCACGAACTGGAGCAATTTTAATGTGAGGGTGACGATATCCGGTATTTAGAGTTTTTATCTCAATAGCTCGGACGAGTTCGGTAATGGCTGAAATCGGACCAGCGATTCACCTACTTTACTTAGGGCTTAAAAGACAAAATTGGCATTTTCTATTGAAATCCTAGTCCTTTTGCAAAAAAAAACTTTAAGACCTCTGCGAGGGCGTGTAAAAAATTAATTAAAGCAGGTTTGGACGAGCCAGGCGCAAAATATTGAACTACCTAGCTAAACTTTAAAAAAAATTTGAATTTATACCGGGAAATTATTAAATATTTTATTGATAAAATTATCAGATGTTTTTCTAGGGGATTATCAGATGTTGCTACCGCAGGGTCATTATTTTTTTTTTTTTTTTTTTTTTTTTTTTTTTTTTTTTTGACAGAGAAACCACATTTTTAACAGATTTCCAGGAGTTTTCCTCGGCATTTTGACCGAGAAGCTCAATTTTTAAGGGATTATTTCTGGACTTTTACTTTCTAACCTGATTTTTTGCGAGTTTATTCGTTTTTTGAAAAAAAAAGGGTTTTTGTGACTTTTTTTTGGTTCTTGAAGAGAAAAACCACATTTTAACATGATTTTTGGAAGTTTTCCTCGGTTTTTTGACAGATTTTCCCCTTATTTTAGTTTCTCCATAAAAATCAGCCTGACGTCTAAATTCTCAGGGCGTTCAAACTGAATAAGGAATTGGGGACGGAAAAAGTGGTCCAGCTGCTTTGTGCCATCATTGTAGTAGGATGAGTTTTAAATTTGATTTTTCAAGAATGTTGGCAGCGATTTATATTTTATTAAAAATTCTATTTCCGGAATCAATTGAGCTTGTTCAAATCTGTGGAAGAAAACGTAATATCCTGAAGGTGGACAAAACATGGGCAAACTAAAAAGAAAATTTTTTAATTTAGGAATGAATAAAATAAAGATGGTAAAGTCGAAGTGGAGATATTAAAAGGAATGACAAGTGACATGCGGATCCGAATCGGAAATCGAATGGATATAAACTTTCTTCTCTAATGAGGGAACGAAGACATTTTTCTTCATCAAAGAGTCGTCTTTTTTTACGTCTAAGATGGGATTTCCTAGTCTGAACGAACCGGTCGCTGATCGAACCGGACAATTACAGTTCGCGGGTGACCGGTGCAAGACCGGCGCTCCGAGTCGATCATAATTTATAAAACTTTCTTTGATCGGTCAAGAGCGAGCAAGGCCTCGGACTCGATCTTGACCCTTCTCGGGTGGGGAGAAACGGAACTGGTTCGCATGTACTACAGGGAAAGTGATCATACTTCTAATACCATCTGACATCCTGCTTTATCATCATAAACCAAGTTTTTTTTTCTTCATCCCTTTATAGCATTTTATAAGTTTTCCTTTTTTTTACCGGATTCTCCGGGGTTTTCGTCAGATTTTTCGGAACGTTACTTTTATCTATTAGTCTATTACTATTTTTGAGACTTTTAAAAGTGGGCCTTTTATCAAATTATGGAAACTATTACTCTAAGCACTTGGTCAAGGATGCTTACCTGGCTCTTTCTCGCTTTCGCGCAGGAGGAAAGACAGACGGGCGACAGGCTACGATTTTGGGATGGAAGCTCCGAGCTCTAAATAAACGAGGCTCTCTTCATCTATTAAAAAAACTATCGTCGATAGTTCATAAAAAACCATAACGAGTGCCTACAACTCATCCGAAAGTATTCTCATCCGAATGTCTACTCGTCCGAAAACTAACGTAAAAAAATTGCTGCGTCGTAGAAATGAGGCAGCGTTCCACCCCAGAAAGTTTTAAACTCCTTTTTGGGCGTACCGAGCTCATTATCCATCCCAGGGCAGCCTACAGGGTGAGAAAATCCTCGCGAGAGGAAAAAAATTAACCCCCTTTTGTCATAAAACGAGCACATCTCGCGAGAGGAAAAAAATTAACCCCCTTGTGTCACAAAACGAGCTGATCCTCGCAAAAATAAACAAACAAACCGACCGTGACTTGCGGGGGTCGAACGCTGCCTCATTTCTACGACGCAGCAATTTTGTACGTTAGTTTTCGGATGAGTTGACATTCGGATGAGAATACTTTCGGATGAGTTGTATTCACTGTTTCTATTTTATTAAACTATAATATTTAAAAAAATATAAACAGACAACTCATCCGAAAGTATTCTCGTTCGAATGTCTACTCATCCGAAACGGCCACGCTCCTTTTTCGGATGAGAATACTTTCGGATGAGTTGTTTTTTATATTTTTTCTATTTCTATTATTTTCGGATGAGTAGACATTCGGACGAGAATACTTTCGGATCAGTTGTGTGCCCCCCTTTTGAAATGGGCCTTTTATCAAATTTTGTACGAAAACTAAAATTATAAAAAATTTGTCATTAAATTTATAACAATTTTTAATTATCTTTCAAAATTCAAATAAAAAAAAGTGGAAACTTTACTACGGGTCTTTTTTTTTTTTTTTTTTTTAATAATACAATTTTTTGATTTTTAATTAGTCAATCATTGCTATTACACCCCTTCTCTATCGAATCAGGTAAATTTAATAATCAAAGAAATAATTAATTTTTATTAATTATTAATAATTATATTATATTAATAATTAATAATAATTTTTAGTGGATGCGTAGGAGAATTTGTCATGCACAACTACAAAAACCGCTGTAGCTCCTTCAAAAATGGAGATAGCGATTTCGGACCACGAGAAAAGTTCTTGAAAAATGCTCTACTTTTCATTTCTGAAATAAAAAATAGGGGTTTTAATTTGAAAAAGGAAGTTAGCGACGACATCTCGTGATGCAGAACGTGAAGAAGCATGAATTGGTAATAGAATCTTCGGACAAAAAATAAGCGGAATAAAAAAAACGAGTCTCCTACGTCAATTTTAACGGATTTTAGCGCAAAAAAACGCTAAAATTTGACATTTTTTATAAGTTGTCCAAAACTATCATATGAGTACAAATCTACTTGAAATTTTGCGTAGATTACGAATCTGAAATAAAAATAGAGGTTCTCATTTGAAATACGATGTTAGGTTGTGTCTGGTACACCCTGTATATCCAGGCGCATTTTAAACTATACCATCAAATTCTTTGATTTAAATTAAGGGGGGTTTACATTTAACTTTTTTTCAGAAAACCACTTTTTAACGCTCTCCAGAAGTATGCCATGTGTTTCCCGACACCCTGTATATTTGGATAATGTCCTCAATTTTACAACCCAGATGAGCCCTTTATTGTCCGAGTGACCCCACAAAATCTATGAAGTTTTATTTCAAATCAGTAATTTTTATTTGGGTCAAAACCGCTAACCAGAAATAAATTGAGGGGAATTTTACTCGATATTGGCTTGTTCAGTGAGATAAAATTTTTTTTCCACATTTTCATTAATTGTTATTTTTTACAAATAAAAATTCTTTGAACATGAAACTTTTTTGAAAGGTGGGAGCTATAAAAAAAAGGGAATAAAGTATGAGCATATTTTCCATTAAAAAATAAACCTAAAAATGTATCAAAAAAATTGACTAATTAATCACCATGGTTGGGAAAAAAAATAATAAAACGATATCATGTTTCACGAATCACTTGTTTAAAAATAACATTCGAAAAATTTCTTTAAACAAATTTATAAATTTTTTCCATCAATTGGTTTCCAATAAATCCCAACCTAAGAGAAAGACTTAAAAAGAAAAATAAGTTTTCCAGTACATTCCCGAGAGTCTACATCTCGTCCTATTGTATCTCGTCCTAAACATAATGGAAACAGAAAAAATATAAACTGTCATCTCGTCCGAAAGTAATCTCGTCCCAACAGTTAAGCCCTTTTTAGGACGAGATGGCAGTAGGACGAGGAGACATTCGGACAAGTGTATTTCAATTTTTATACAATATTTTAAATATTATACTTTCTTAAAATAGAAATCGTCTCGAATCTGTCATCTCGTCCTAAGAACATCTGTAAAATAAAAAATTAGTTAAAATTAAATGAAATGTAATCTCATCCGAAAGTATTCTCGTCCTACTGTCATCTCGTCCTAAACATAATGGAAACAGAAAAAAATGTAAGCTGTCATCTCCGAAAGTAATCTCGTCCTAACAGGCTACACCCCTTTTTAAGACGAGATGGCAGTAGGACGAGAAGACATTCGGACAAGTGTATTTCAATTTTTATTCAATATTTTAAATATTATACTTTCTTAAAATACAAATCATCTCGTATCTGTTATCTCGTCCTAAAAAAACATCTGTAAAATGAAAAATTAGTTAAAATTAAATGAAATTAATCTCATCCGAAAGTATTCTCGTCCTACTGTCATCTCGTCCTAAGCATAACGCACAAACAAACTGTTCATTGCTGCGTCGGAGGAATGCGGCAGCGCTCCACCCCAGGAAGCTTTAAACTCCTTTTTTGTCGTACCGAGCTCATCATCCGTCCCAGGGACGCCTACAGGGTGAGCACATCCTTGCGAGAGGAAAAAAATTAACCACCTTGTATCACAAAACGAGCTGATCCCCTCAAAAATAAATAACAAACCAACAATGACTTGCTGGAGTGGAACGCATTCCTCCAACGCAGCAATTTTTGTACGTTAGTCTTAGGACGAGATTACAGTGGGACGAGAATACTTTTGGATGAGATTACATCAATTTTTAATTGTAACAAATATTTTATTTATAGATATTTTGGACGAGATGACTGTAGGATGAGAATCGGACGAGTTGATTTATATTTAATAAAGAAAATATTTAAAAAATTGAAAAAAAAAATAAAAATTGAAATCCACTCGTCCGAATGTAATCTCGTCCTACTGTCATCTCGTCCTAAACAGTGGCGTAGCCTATTAGGACGAGATGACAGTTTATATTTTTCTTTTTCTATTATTTTTAGGACGAGAATACTTTCGGACGAGATGTGTGAGTGGGTTCCCACTCCATATTTTAAGAGTTTTTCCATCAAAACACCAAAAGAAAAAAACTTTTTATCATTTGAATTACCTATCTCAAATTTAATATAAAAAGAATTCTCAGTACCCAATATTTCATGAGGTCAACTATTTTGTGTACTCTTCTCCCGTGAAAACAAAAAAATTGAGGGCGAACCCTACAATCTGAATAGAATCTCCATTGAATATTAGGATATGACCTACGCGAAAATATTTTCGCGAATAGAGTTTTATGGTGGGGTAAATATTAGGGTGGGGGCGGTTTAACCTGTTGCCGCCTCCAGTCTCTCTCCTAACTTAAGATAGACCACATCTCCTCTTCGACAAATTTCCGTAGTATATCATCCGTTCTTATAAGATTAGGGCACTCATCATAATAACGATTACAAATTATAATCGTAATCATAACTACGATTTCAGTTTGCATAAACGTAATCATAATTACGATTACAATGGTAATTATAATTAATATTTTGGTTGGCATTAACGTAATCATAATTGAGATGAAGTAGGTCATGTCTAATCTTCCTTTTGCCTCCCGCTTGTTTATTTTCTCAGACAGATACTTTTTACTTTAATAAGGGAAGGAAAAAGGATCAAAAATTTTAAGCCGGTCTACAATGTCTTTGCGAAAATCATTTATAAAATTTTTCCCAAGAATATTAAGGGCGTCCTCCAAATGAACATTTCGAAAACACTTTTCTATGGTCCTGTTTGGAATTTTTGAGTACTTTTTTTTTTAAATCGCCATGAAATTGCAGCGAAATTAGCAAGACAGACTCGGAATTTCGATTTTTTTCTGTATCAAATTTTAAATTTTTTTAATATTTAAATTTTCAAAAAATCAAAATTATGAGCCTGTCTTGCTAATTTTGCAGCAATTTTATGGCGATTAAAAAAAAAGTACTCAAAAACTAAAAACAGGACAACGGAAACGTGTTTTCGAAATTTCGTCAATTTCGTTCTGAGCGAGGTGACTGAAAGGCATTAGTCTCTAAAACTGGGATAATCCTACAATGCGCCACCCATTCTACCCAAACCATTTGTTTCTAATCTATCCTTTACCGTACAATTCTATAGAAAAAAAAAGTGTATAAAAAAGAGTTATTGGATCCTTTACTAATTGAGCAATAATGACGTAAAATGACAAATTGTTCTCACGCATAAAAGAAACGCGAAGGGGTTTTTGCGCTCTTTGGAAATCCCGGTTCAAGATCGAGTTTATAGATTCCCGAAGAAAGTCTAGTGAAACTGGATCGTTCTTTACATGGTAAAGAGCAGCGTAGGAAAAAGAAAAAAAGGCAGCAACTCCACATCTTTCGCTTTGTTCATACCCGCCATTTTCAAATCAATTAAGTTCTAAAATGTGCAGAATGCATTAGAAAAAAACCTTTTTTATATAAAACCAATGAATTTTCATTCCTATTTTTCTTCTGTAACTTAGAATTATTGAGTTGTTTGAAAGTTTATAAAAGCTGTTTTCCTTTTTTCTGAATAGCTTCTAATCAAAATAATCCTGGACTTATATCTAAGTAAAAAAGACCCTTTCATTAACAACCCACCAAATAATTAAAAAGACTAAATATAACTCAGAATTCGTAAAACAAATTTTTAAGTCCTAAAAAATTTAAACAAAAGAAAGGAAGGAATTCAGCGGTGGAGGCACGCTGGAAAAAATTGATCTACACCGATCTCAACTTTGTCTGTGGTGCCGGCCGGCCGTCCTGAGGTAGCATGTTTTTCTACTCTATTTTCTTTAGTTTAAAAAAACTATACATATTATCTTTTTTTTGCCTTTATAAAAGTAGTAAAACATGTATAAAGATGCTGGCCTTCTGTTAGGTCAAGGAGCTTCAAACTAGGCCAGAATAAAATAATTAGGTAATTTATTCCCAGACATCAGAGCCAACTTTGAAGCTTTTTAAAAAATCATTGTTATGATTCTCCTCAAAAGAAAAATAATTTGCGACTTACATGTCTTGAAAAGAAATAGGTCATTGGGCAGTCTCAAAGTTCTTTTCAATTTATTAGGTGTACAATGAAACTCGACTAAAATCTACAAATTAAATTTACCCGTTTCATTTTGTACACCTAGTAGTTCATTTTTTCAAAATTTTGAACATTTTAGGCGTTAAAGTCCATCAAAAGTTGACCTTCTTGTAAGAAGGTTATTGAAAATAACCTTTAAGAAGGTTAATTTTTAAAGGCTTGTAAATCGTAAACCGTTACAGATATTGAAAAAATGCACTAAATAAAATCTGTTGAAATTTAATTCTCTTTAAGTTTTTATCTATTCATTTTTTCTCTAGGACGCACTGTTTTCAAGATAAATTTATAAAAAAAATTATTTTCCGAAAATGGTGCATCCTAGAAAAAAATAATTAAGTACAAATTTATAGAGAATTAAATTTCCTACAATTTTATTTATTAGGTGTACAAAATGAAACTCAGCCACAGGGTAATTTGAATTTTGTAGATTTTAGCCGAGTTTCATTTTGTACACCTAGTAGTTCATTTTTTTTTTTGAACATTTTAGGCATTAAAGTCCATCAAAAGTTGACCTTCTCCATGTAAGAAGGTTATTGAATATAACCTTTAAGAAGGTTAATTTTTAAAGGCTTGTAAATCGTAAACCGTTACAGATATTGAAAAAATGCACTAAATAAAATCTGTTGGAAATTTAATTCTCTTTAATTTTTATTCTATTCATTTTTTCTCTAGGACGCACTGTTTTCAAGATAAATGTATTTGTAAAAAAATTATTTTCCGAAAATGGTGCATTCTAGAAAAAAATAATTAAGTACAAAATAGAGAATTAAATTTCCTCAATTTTTATTTATTAGGTGTACAAAATGAAACTCAGCCACAGGGTAAATTTGAATTTTGTAGATTTTAGCCGAGTTTCATTTTGTTACACCTAGTAGTTCATTTTTTCAAAATTTTAAACATTTTAGGCGTTAAAGTCCATCAAAAGTTGACCTTCTCCTTGTAAGAAGGTTATTGAAGTATAACCTTTAAGAAGGTTAATTTTTAAAGGCTTGTAAATCGTAAACCGTTCAGATATTGAAAAAATGCACTAAATAAATCTGTTGGAAATTAAATTCTCTTTAATTTTTATTCTATTCATTTTTCTCTAGGACGCACTGTTTTCAAGATAAATTTATTTTTAAAAAAATTATTTTCCGAAAATGGTGCATTCTAGAAAAAAATAATTAAGTACAATTTATAGAAAATTAAATTTCCTACAATTTTTATTTATTAGGGTACAAAAAATTGTTTCTTTTTTTTTCAGAATTATGGTTTGACATGCTCGCTATTTTGATGCTTCTTTTACTTCCGGAGGCCATAACTTGTGACCTTTGCTTTAAACAACGTAAGTATTTATGGAGAAAAGATTCGCAGGAAAAAATGAGGTCGAATTTGCGCCCTATGTGTTAAAGCTTAGACATTTATTTTTGTGCTTTTGTGCTTTCCACCCTCAACTTTAGTACACATGGGCGCACCGGACCTCCGATTCTATTGTTTAAATAAAACATTTGTTTTTTTTAAAACAATTATTAACAACGCGGGAAGGTCAAACTTTTGATAAAATTTTTCGGGTAAAAACTAGATCCAGTATGGATAAATAATTTTTGAAATGGATTTTCTATTTTTAATTTAAAATTCAGAATTAAAAGTTTTATTCGAATCATTCTGAATATGAAAAAGTGGCCAATGAATGAGGTCGCGTAATTCCCGACAAAATTTTCCCGCGGGTAATTTGAGTTATGAGCTCGGAATTTTTCATCGAGTTGAAATTCTGTTTGATTTCGACATGTGGGGTTTTAGTAAATTTCAAATCACGTTCATGGCAAATTTTAAAAAAGGGATTCCATTGAATTTAACCATCCGTTTGGAATGTGAATGAAACCGGGATGAAAGGAGATATCGAAATAATCCGTTATTTTCTTCCCATCCTTCTTTATCTATTTTCATGGGATGAATAAGAATCGTCCTTTTTTTTATATATCTTCCCCGTACTAAAATAATGACTCCATATTTTTCAGTTTTGAGGAAGTTTTTAACGCTAAAAAACTTTACAAAAACTTAAAATTGACAATACACCATATGCAGTTCAACATAAAGCATTTCACCATAAGGAAAAGCAAAGAGACGCAGTCCTCGATCTGTTTTTAACGGCTTGAATTGCATTTTGGTGAACTGTCAAGTTCTAAGGTTTTTGTCGTCCAAACGGTGAAATAGGCTTGCTCTTTCGCTGTCCTAGTTTATGGGTGAGAGTATTATGCCCTAACGACGGAAACAGTTTATGGCGAAACGACAAGTTCTTTAAATAGTTTCCTTTATGTTCAAATGTGTTATGTCGAAACGACAATATTTAAATCTCTTCTTTATGGTGAGATGTATTCTGTTCAAATG
Organism: Orius insidiosus; assembly: GCA_014119065.1. NCBI lineage: Eukaryota > Metazoa > Arthropoda > Insecta > Hemiptera > Anthocoridae > Orius > Orius insidiosus. Next base: position 82,783 of record JACGAQ010000187.1, on the reverse strand, counting down.
CGAATGTTTTCGACTATTTTTTATGTTGAGTTGCAGATTTTAAATGGTGAACAGTAAATCGCGATTTCTGCTATTTTATGGTCAAATGCATTATGGCGAACCGCATTATGTTGACAAGTATACACTCAACACACCTAGTGCGTTAGACTATTTTCATGGGATGAATAAGAATCGCCCTTTTTTTTATAATATCTTCCCCGTAAAAAAAACGAAAATGACTCCATAATTTTCAGTTTTGAGAAGGTTTATAGGCTAAAAAACTTTACCTAAAAGTGGTTTTTTATGTCTAAGAACTAAGAAAATACCCCAAAATCCGGTAAAAAAGAGTTTCTTGGCGTAATGACCAAAAAAATCTTTCGGAATCTGGAAATGCTGTAAACTGTGGAGCTGGCCCGGCGGAACTTCCTCATAGTAGGGCAACCAATTTTTTCACCATAATGCATTTCGGCAAACGCAGTTGAACATACAGCTCTCAAAAGTTCAAATTTTGAGCATAATGCATTTCAACCTAAAGCGTTTCGCCATAAACGACTTTTTTAATTGCAAGTCGACATAAAAAAGTGCAAGTCACCATAACGCTTCTCACATAAAACCTCTCTTTAAACTATTTGTTTCGCCCTAAACTGTTTTGGCGGGCCATAATACTTCTCACCATAAACTAGGGACAGCGAAAGAGCAAGCCTACTTTCGCCGTTTAAAACGCGATTATGGCGAAACGACAAAAACCTTAATACTTGACAGTACACCATAATGCAATTCAACATAAACATTTCACCATAAACCAGGAAAAGCAAAAGAGACGGCAGCTCTCGCTCTTATTTTAAGGGCTTGAAAGCATTATGGTGAACTGTCAAGGTCTAAGGTTTTTGTCGTTTCACCATAATCCAAACGGTGAAAATAGGTTGCTCTTGCGCTGTCCCTAGTTTATGGTGAGATGTATTATGCCCTAACGACAGAAACAGTTTTATGGCGAAACGAAAAGCCAATGAAATTTCCTTTTTGTTCAACTGTTTTATGTTGAAACGACAAATTTATGTCAAAACGACAATGCATTTCAACATAAAGCTTATCGCCATAAACGACTTTTTCAATAAATGCAAGTCGACATAAAAAAAAGTGCAAGTCACCATATCGCTTCTCACCATAAAAGCCTCTCTTTAAACTTGTTGTTTCGCCATAAAACTGTTTCTGTCGTTTGTGCATAATACATCTCACCATAAACTAGGGACAGCGAAAGAGCAATCGACGCTATTATGACGACAAAACCTTAAAACTTGACACCATAATGCAATTCAATTAAAGCATCTCACCATAAACTAGGAAATGCAAGCAGGCACCCAATGGGATCACCTAGTTTTAACACAAGTGGGTTAATTTTTTTCCTTTTGAGAGGATGTGCGAATTGCATTATGGTGAACTGTCAAGTTTCAAGGTTATTGCCGTTTCGCCATAATCGCGTTTTAAACGGCGAAAATAGGCTTGCTCTTTGGTTGTCCTAGTTTATGGTGAGATTATGCCTAAACGACAGAAACAGTTTTATGGCGAAACGACAAGCCAATGAAAGTTCCTTTATGTTCAACTGTGTTATGTTGAAACGACAATTTTATGTCGAAACGACAATTTTTAAATCTCTTCTTTATGGTGAGATGTATTATGTTCAAATGCGAATGTTTTCGACTACTTTATGTTGAGTTGCAGATTTTAAATGGTGAACGGTAATTCGCTATTTCTGCTATTTTATGGTCAAATGCATTATGGCGAACCGCATTATGTGTGACAAGTACTCTAACACACCTAGTAATGTTATTCTTTAACCTTTCACCTAAAAACGATAACCGTTCATCAAAATATAATTTTGACAATTAATGTGCTGTTGAAATAAAACATAACAAATTTTATGATGACAAACCAAAAAAATACAATAACACTTTAAAAAATACTATTTATCATTTATGACGTTCTAGCTTTGACGTCATGACAAATGATCGATGTTTTCGGCGAGAACTGTTTCGACGAAAGAATAAACGATTCCTTTCTTGTATAGGAGACAAAATTAAAGAATTTAAACCTTCCTTTTGTTATCATTAGAGCCTCAGAAGAGTAAAAAAATATTTACAATACTATAAATACTTGATACGTTTTGGAACGAGTCCATTTCCTTAAGTGAATTAGAGCTTATTGCGATTTTCTTGGTTCATTCAGTTTTCTGGAAGTATTAGGTGTACAAATGAAACTCAGCCACAGGGTTTTGAATTTTGTAGATTTTAGCCGAGTTTCATTTTGTACACCTAGTAGTTCATTTTTTTTTCAAAATTTTGTACATTTTAGGCGTTAAAGTCCATCAAAAGTTGACCTTCTCCGTGTAAGAAGGTTATTGAAGTATAACCATTAAGAAGGTTAATTTTTAAAGGCTTGTAAATCGTAAACCGTTACAGATATTGAAAAAATGCACTAAAATAAAATCTGTTGGAAATTTAATTCTCTTTAATTTTTATTCTATTCATTTTTTCTCTAGGACGCACTGTTTTCAAGATAAATTTATTTAAAAAAAAATTATTTTCCGAAAATGGTGCATCCTAGAAAAAAATAATTAAGTACAAAATAGAGAATTAAATTTCCTACAATTTTTATTTATTAGGTGTACAAAATGAAACTCAGCCACAGGGTAAATTTGAATTTTGTAGATTTTGCCGAGTTTCACAGATCAGTTATTTTAACTTTCTCAAAAAGGAAATTATTGTGATACCCTCCAAGGAAAGAAAAATTCATAAGGTTGTCTGTGATATTGGCCAGCGAAAGTTTTTCTGGAAACTTAATAGAGAAAACGCATTTTTGGCCGCATTTTTAGGAGTTTTTTTTTCGGCTCTTTGCCAGAGAACCATAATTTTACTAAATAGAGCGATGGAACTACGCAAAGTACTAGTCTGGAGCTGGCCCCGACGGAACTTCCTTAAAGAGAAGTAACAATATAGGAGGGGGAAGTATATGGGAGGGGAAGTATAACGGAGTGGGAAGTATGTGGGAAGGGAAGTATGTGGGAGGGGAAGTATAACGGAGGGGGAAGTATAACGGAGTAGGAAGTATATGGGAGGGGAAGTATAACGAACGGGGAGTATAACGAACGGGGAAGTACTAAGTTTTTTGTGTAAAAAAAAAATTTTGTTTCGGAAAATTTTCCGGTTTTTTCTTTCTTTCTTTTTTTTTTTTTTGTTTGAAAAATTTTTAAGTTCTTTTTTCGAAAAATTTTCTAAGTGTCAAGGTAGAAATAATGGACTCTTTGGCCTAGGGATGTGCCTCTCGTAAAGAGTAGAAGTACGAAATTTCTCGGTACTAAAAAAAAAATTTTTTAACTTTTTTTTTTCGAAAAATTTTCTAAGTTTTTTTTTTCAAAAAATTTTCAAAGTTTTTTTCGAAAATTTTCTAAGTTTTTTTGTAAAAAAAATTTTTTTTTTCGAAAAATTTTCTGGGTTTTTCTTTCTTTTTCTTTTCTTTTTTTTTTTTTTTTTGTTGAAAAATTTTCTAAGTTCTTTTTTTCGAAAAATTTTCTAAGCATCAAGGTAGAAATAATGGGCTCTTTGGCCTAGGGATGTGCCTCTCGTAAAGGGTAGAAGTACGAAATTTCTCCCTACTAATAAAATAGTAATTAAAAGTGGCAATTTTTTTGCACCAAAAATTCTTAAAAAAAATATAAGGAGTAATTGGTGAAAATTGGTGAAAATGGGATTAACGGTTCGGCCGCAGCGAATTTTTTAAAATTTCAAACAGACATATCTCCGCCATTTTTTCGAAATTCAAAAATCCCCTCGTTACATTCTTCTTCACCGGCTAAAGAATTTTGGTGAAAATTTGGTGAAAATCGGATGAAAATTGTGGGCCGTAAAGTGTTCCGGAAAAAATGCTACGGACGGCCGGCCGGCACCACAGACAAAGTTGAGATCGGTAAAGATCAATATTCGATTTGACCCTCCGGGGTCTGGAAGACCCTTCCCCAAAAACCCGACGTCGAGGGTATCGCAATAACTTCTTTAAGGAAGTTAAAAATTAATATGAGGGCGAATGTGGAATAGATAGTTAACCTGATGATTCCTATTAGGCCGAAACCGGTCATGGAATACCCGGTTTTTTCATTCCTTTTCCCTCATAGGCTAAAATATTGCTTTTTTACAATTATAATTTTAATTAATTGTTTTAACAAGGGATAAATGTTTTCTTAGGTTTTTTAACCTGATCACGTCTTTTGCAGCGATAGCCCTTTCGCGATCAACTACTATTTCCAATCTCGTAAATTTTTTTTCTCCAAACGTTTATGAATCCAGAGGCCTAAGGGAGCTTATCAATGTTTCGTCCCTTATGATTGAGAGCGATCTAAAATGGGGATTTTATTTCATCTCTCTTTTTCTTTTATTTCGTCTTTTGAGAATTCTGAGAAGTATAAAATTTTTTAGCAGGCAGTATATTTCATCCACCACCTCGGGTGTTTTACCTCACGGTGAGAGATTGTTACTCTTATCACTTCCTCAAGAAACGAGGATAATAATAATTATTATTTATATTCGGGTTTTAAATTTCATAAGAATAATGATATACTCAAGCAAAAAAAAATGCCTTCACTAAAACCTAGCGCTTACTTAAGGAAAAAGAGCGTTCGAGGTATCCTTTGGGTTAAGGAAAGTTTCAAGGGACGTTTACGAGCCTTGTTGCGCAATTAACTTCCTTAAAGAAGTTCTTGCGATACCCTCGACGTCGGGTTTTTGGGGAAGGGTCTTCCAGACCCGGAGGGTCAAATCGAATATTGATCTTTACCGACCTCAACTTTGTCTGTGGTGCCGGCCGGCCGGCCGGCCGTCCGTAGCATTTTTTCCCGGAACACTTTACGGCCACAATTTCATCCGATTTCACCAAATTTTCACCAAAATTTCTTTAGCCGGTGAAGAAGAATGTAACGAGGGCGATTTTTGAATTTCGAAAAATGGCGGAGATATGTCTGTTTGAAATTGGCCACAATTTTCATCCGATTTTCACCAAATTTTCACCAATTACTCCTTATATTTTTTAAGAATTTTTGGTGCAAAAAATTGCCACTTTTTAATTACTATTTTTATTAGTAGGGAGAAATTTCGTACTTCTACCCTTTACGAGAGGCACATCCCTAGGCCAAAGAGCCCATTATTTCTACCTCGACACTTAGAAAATTTTTCGAAAAAAGAACTTAAAAATTTTTCAAAAAAAAAAAAAAAGAAAAAAGAAAATAAAAAAAACCCGGAAAATTTTTCGAAAAAAAAAACTTAGAAAATTTTTCGAAAAAAAAAAAAAAAAAAACCCGGAAAATTTTTCGAAAAAAACTTTGAAAATTTTTGAAAAAAAAATTTTTTTTTTTCGGACAAAAAAACTTAGAACATTTTTCAAAAAAAAGAACTTAGAAAATTTTTCGAAAAAAAAAAAAAAAAGCCCGAAAAATTTTTCGAAAAAACTAACTTGGAAAATTCTCCTTTATACTTTCCCTCCCTACTACATCCCCTTCCTTTATACTTTCGTTCCTTATACTTCCCCCTCCATTATACTTCCCCTCTGTTATACTTTCCCCTTCCTTATACTTTCCCTCCGTTATACTTTCCCCTCCGTTATACTTCCCCGTTCGTTATACTTCCCCCTCCGTTATACTTCCCCTCCCATATTATACTTCCCCTCCGTTATACTTCCCCTCCACATACTTCCCATCCGTTATACTTCTCCTCCCATATACTTCCCCCTCCTATATAGGTACTTCTCTTTAAGGAAGTTCCTGTCGGGGCCAGCTCCAGACCAGTACTTTTTGATTATTATCGGTGTTATCCGAGCTCCTTTTGTTTGTAAAAAGGATTAGGAAATATAACCTTCGTTCCAACCGAAGTTTGAAACTGTTTTGAAACTCCTGGAGCATGCGCAGAAGGATATTCACGTCAAATTTGACGTCGAATGACTTCAGATTAGACGGACAAACGATTTAAACGACGTCTAATTTGAGATCCAATTCCTTCAGCGCATTGCTCCAGGAGTTGCAAACCAGTTTCCAACTACTGAAGCATGCGCAGAAGGATCTTTTCGTCAATGACTTCAGATTTGACGGTCAAACGATTTGGATGACGTCAAATATGACATTCAAATCCTTCTGCGCAAGCTCCAGGAGTTTCAAAACAGTTTCCAACTACTGGAGCATGCGCAGAAGGATCTTTACGTCAAATGACTTCAGATTTGACGGTCAAACGATTTGGATGACGTCAAATATGACATTCAATCCTTCTGCGCAAGCTCCAGGAGTTTCAAAACAGTTTCCAACTACTGGAGCATGCGCAGAAGGATCTTTACGTCAAATGACTTCAGATTTGACGGTCAAACGATTTGGATGACGTCAAATATGACATTCAAATCCTTCTGCGCAAGCTCCAGGAGTTTCAAAACAGTTTCCAACTACTGGAGCATGCGCAGAAGGATCTTTACGTCAAATGACTTCAGATTTGACGGTCAAACGATTGGATGACGTCAAATATGACATTCAAATCCTTCTGCGCAAGCTCCAGGAGTTTCAAAACCGTTTCCAACTACTGGAGCATGCGCAGGAGGATCTTCACGTCAAATGACTTCAGATTTGACGGTCAAACGATTTGGATGACGTCAAATATGACATTCAAATCCTTCTGCGCAAGCTCCAGGAGTTTCAAAACAGTTTCCAACTACTGGAGCATGCGCAGAAGGATCTTTAGTCAAATGACTTCAGATTTGACGGTCAAACGATTTGGATGACGTCAAATATGACATTCAAATCCTTCTGCGCAAGCTCCAGGAGTTGCAAACCAGTTTCCAACTACTGGAGCATCCGCAGAAGGATCTTACGTCAAATGACTTCAGATTTGACGGTCAAACGATTTGTATGACGTCAATATGACATTCAAATCCTTCTGCGCAAGCTCCAGGAGTTGCAAACCAGTTTCCAACTACTGGAGCATGCGCAGAAGGATCTTTACGTCAAATGACTTCAGATTTGACGGTCAAACGATTTGGATGACGTCAAATATGACATTCAATCCTTCTGCGCAAGCTCCAGTAGTTTCAAAACAGTTTCCAACTACTGGAGCATGCGCAGAAGGATCTTTACGTCAAATGACTTCAGATTTGACGGTCAAACGATTTGGATGACGTCAAATATGACATTCAAATCCTTCTGCGCAAGCTCCAGGAGTTCAAAACAGTTTCCAAACTGGAGCATGCGCAGAAAAATCTTCACGTCAAATGACTTCAGATTTGAAGGTCAAACGATTTGGACGACGTCAAATATGACATTCAAATCCTTCTGCGCAAGCTCCAGGAGTTTCAAACAGTTTCCAACTACTGGAGCATGCGCAGAAGGATCTTTACGTCAAATGACTTCAGATTTGACGGTCAAACGATTTGGACGACGTCAAATATGACATCCAAATCCTTCTGCGCAAGCTCCAGGAGTTTCAAAACAGTTACCGTAGGGCTTAAGTTTAATCTGCTGTTATTAGAAATCGGCCAAAAAATCTTTTTTTTTTATTTTAGGCGCGTTCCTTGAGACTCTCCTTGACCAAAAGGATACCTTGTAAATCCCCCTTGTAAATTTGTTTCAGTTAACGATACGAAATGGACCAATTACAACCGACTTATAAATATTTGACTGGGACAGGAGCGCACAATTTTCAAGAATCTGTTACCATCGGATTCCTCGGCGCTTACGGAGAGACGAAGGTGAGTCTACAATACAAACAATGTTTGAAATTCAAACGAAATTATGAATAAAACAATATTTAGAGTGCCTTCGGGGAAAAATTGACCGGGAACGTACATAACAAAGCCGGTTTAGCCTAGACTTTACCCCTACTTACAAACATTGAAACCTTTTACCTAAATCATCTTCAACTATTAGATTTACATTTAGATTTCCAATGGAACACCATGTAAATTAAGAAGAGGAAAAAAAATTTTAAAAAGTTTGGCCCCCCAGTGGAATTCGTACTACGACCTCCGGGTTTCTCGCCCTTCACTCTACCAACTGAGCTATGGAAGACACTCCAGAGGTCGCAGGTTCGAATCCCACTGGAGGCCAAACTTTTTTCCACTCTTATTCCACTAAGTTATTCAGTCTTCCATTAAAATTATTTTTACACCATTTTTTAAATAATTTAAAGAAAAGTTAATGAAGAAAACTGTCACCAAGGATGATTAAGAAAACCACAATTCATTTAAAGTTTATAATGAAACTCGAGTAAATTAGGAGAGGAAAAAAGTGAAAAAAAGGGTGGCCCCCATGGGATTCGAACCTATGACCTCCGGGTTTCCCGCCCATCTTCTACAACTGAGCTATGGAAGACAAGCTCCAGAGGTCGCAGGTTCGAATCCCACTGGGGCCAAACTTTTTTCCACTCTTATTCCACTAAGTTATTCGTTCTTCCATTAAAATTATTTTTTTACACCATTTTTAAAAAATTTAAAGAAAAGTTAATGAAAAACTGTCACCAAGGATTGATTAAAGTAAAACCACAATTCATTTAAAGTTTATAATGAAACTCCGAGTAACTTAGGATGAGGAAAAAGAGTGAAAAAAAGGGGGCCCCGGGATTCGAACCTATGACCTCCGGGTTTTCCGCCCATCTCTACCAACTGAGCTATGGAAGACGAGCTCCAGAGGTCGCAGGTTCGAATCCCAGGGGGCCAAACTTTTTTCCACTCTTATTCCACTAAGTTATTCAGTTCCATTAAAATTACTTTTTACACCATTTTTTAAATAATTTAAAGAAAAGTTAATGAAGAAAACTGTCACCAAGGATTGATTAAAAAAAACCACAATTCATTTAAAAGTTTTTAATGAAAGTCCGAGTAAATTAGGAAGAGGAAAAAAAAAAAAAAAAAAAAAAAAAAAAAAAAAAAAAAAAAGGTGGTCCTCATGGGATTCGAACCTAAGACCTCCGGGTTTCCCACCCATCTCTCTACCAACTGAGCTATGGAAGACAAGCTCCAGAGGTCGCAAACTTTTTTCCACTCTTATTCCACTAAGTTATTCTTCTTCCATTAAAATTATTTTTTAACATTTTTTAAAAAATTTAAAGAAAAGTTAATGAAGAAAACTGTCACCAAGGATTGATTGAAGAAAAACCACAATTCATTTAAAGTTTTTATTAAAAAATAACTTATCCTCCAGAGATCACTTTCCCTGGGTATCTTAAATGAGATTTTTAGAACAAATAAAAATAAACAATTGTTTGCAGTAATAAAATGTATTTTTATCTTCCTCAAAGAGACGATATTGTGATACCCTCAAAGGAGAAGGGAGGACAGTTTTTTTTGTTAAAAATTGGCTGTTTATAAACAGAAAGACTGTAAAATTGAATAAATAGGTTGAGAGCGAAGAATGATTAAAGTTTATAGCCACTTAGTCACGGACGTAACTAACGAACTATTCTAACGAAGAAGGACTTCCCTTTATACCCAGCAGACACGAAAACTTTTAAAATTTAGTAGGAAAAAAGTATCACTCTCAGTAGGGTGAGGATTTCGTATCTTTGATTTAGTTTTTCCTTTCTCTTTTATCAAGAAACCGATGAATTCCCTGTGCGGAATAGAGGTAACTTTTAAAAGAAACATGAGCAACATTGAGGTTTGTTTGGAATACGGAGTTAATATTTAAAAAATTCCTATCACGTTTTTCAGATATTATAAGAATAAAAATTATTGAGGAAACGAGGTGAAATGATTAAGTTTTCCTTTTTGATGTTTTCAGGTCGGGCTGGGAGCTTTGCCCTTAGCAATCGCCGCCGTGAATGACGATCCGAATTTACTTCCTGGGAGAAAATTGGAATTCGTGGCGGCAGACATAGGGACTCAAAGTGGAAAGGCTTCGTCTTTAACAACCCTTCCGATTCGTGTTATGACCATGATGAGAGACAGCGGGACGGTCGCTTTTATCGGACCGGACGGTACCTGCAGAGAAGAAGCCATCGTTGCTGCTGCTTGGAATCTTCCTATTATATCTTACGTAAGCATATTCACATATAAGAAGACCCTCCACGTAGGGTTTTTGGGGAAGGGTCTTCCAGACCCCGGAGGGTCAAATAGAATCTTTTTAGAAAAAAAAAAATTCTAATGTCCTGAGATGAGATTTTTATACTACATCTGAAGACATAGATAATTACTGTCAAGCGCTAAAAAAAAAAACTTTTTATTGCAAAAACTCCTTAAAATTAAAAAAAAAACGTTATAAAATACTGAAGCACCACCTCGAAAAATCTGAAAAAATTATGAGAGGTACATTTTAGGTCCATCTAAATCTGTATTAATTTGGTGTCGCCCCTCTGAGGGAACACTTTTTTATTGCGAAAAACAGCTTAAAATTCAAAAAAATTTATAAAATACTGAAGTACCACCTCAAAAATCTGAAAAATTATGAGAGGAATATTTTAGGTCCCTTTAAAATATATATTAATTTGGTGCCCCCCCCCCCTGCGGGAACCACTTTTTTTGACCCCTTAAAATTTATAAAAATTAATTTTTCACACTTAAAAGTTTTGAAAAATTTCAAAAAATTCTCATAGATGCGTCTTTAGATGCTAAATAGTTTTTAAAAAATTGGGCTCTGTGGATCATTAGTTTCTCGAGATATTGAGGTTTTTCTAAAAAAGTATAAGCCCGTTTTTCTCGAAAATCGTTCGGTTTTTTGATCTGAAATTTATGTCAGTTCTTATTCACATAAAGAGGCATCTTTTAGAATTTTTTCGGCCAAATCGGAGTAAGGGCCATTTTGCCCCCCTTATCCCGCTATAGCCTTTTTGGTGTAATAAAAAATATTTTTTTTAGTTGCGAGAAATTTTATACTTTCACCCTTTGTGAGAGGGACATCCCTTTTTGGGAAAAAAACAATAAATTGAGGCGCTCCGGGTACGAAGGGCGAACTCGACAAAACGTAGTTTCGAGATATTCGCATTTTAAAGTTTTCTGTTAAGGGCGAACTCGACAGAAAAGTCACTCTCTGGAATTTTCGTGGCGAGATTTTAGATTTTATAGAATCATAGAGGAAAGGGTTTTTTTAAAAATTTTCGAATATTTTTTACGATTATTAATTCACAAAATGTATAATATATTTTTATTTCGTGGCGGTGAGCTGTTCCAAGGAGTGGGGCTCCCGGAAAAGGAGTGGGGGTAGTGGACTAGGATACGAGTTCGCCTTCGTACCCGCTCGGATATCGCAGTTAGAGCTTTGTCGCATATCGGTTTTTACGTATTTTAAAGGGGAAAAAAGGGCAAACTCAATATAAAAATTACATGGGTGTATTCTTCAAAAGGTCTAGAATCTGAAAATGAAAAAAAAAAATTTGTCCGATGTCGAGTTCGCCCTTCGTACCCGGAGCGCCTCAATTTTTCAAAAATCTACCTACCTAAAAAATCTCCTTGAACTTCCCCTCCTAAATACTTCCCCCTCCTTAATTGTTCCTTCTCTTTAAAGAAGTTTTCGTTAGAAGCATCAAACCAATACTTTTTCTTTATCCTTTAGCATACTTTTCATACTTTAAAAGAAGTTTTCGTTAGAAGCGCTTCAAAGCAATACTTTTTCTTTTTCCTTTAGCCATTCAGGATGTGTTTTTTTAAATCTTTTAAAAGACTAGATAAAAACAGATTATGAAGTCATCAATGAGACGTGCTTATTTCAATTCCTCCCGGATTCACGTTCTGAAAATTTTATAAGTCAATAAAAACAATGGGGAAGGGCTTTTATCCTTTTCATTATAAGAAATCACTTAGGATTGAGTGGTGGGGAACAGATTGCCTAAGAATATTGCTTTTTATTTTCTCTCGAGAAAAAATTTTTTATTAGATAAAATTAAATTACCAGCATGCGCCGAGTTAACTTTATAATTAAATCGCTAACCGAAGCGCTTTTTGGGTGTTTAGCTTTGATGGATGGATCTAATTTCTTAAGCTAAGTTTAGAAGAAAATGTAAAATAAACTTTCATACTTTTTTGTTTATTTTCAACTTTAGAGATGCGCTGATAGGATCGTTTCGGACAAAAAGGTTTACCACACGTTCGCCCGGACTTTACCCCCTTCGACGAAAGTTTCGAAATCCGTGGTGGCTCTTCTGAAGGCTTTCGACTGGAACATGTTCGTCATCGTCTCCGAAACTGAACACGCTTGGGCACCCCAAGTTAAGGACGCTATTAAGGTAAAGTATAAATTTATCTTGTAGTCCTGTCAATCAAAGCCTGAAAGCAGGAAAAAAAAAATCGCTAAAAGTTACCAATTATCCGATTTTCGTACATAATATGTTTTTAGAAAGAGCTCGCCGAAACCTTCAAATGTCAAACGGTTTTTTCGAAAAAATGTTTTACTCAAAAATTAAGTTTTCCATTTTCCAAAGGAAAAATTTTTCGGAAAAACTGCTCCCAAGACCGCATAGACATTCCCGAACTAACGAGAAATAGCTTTTGTAAAAAATTTCCGACAATTTTTAGTGCTCAAATATAGGAAAGTAATTTTAGGGGCGAAAGTGCTGCGTCTCTTGTTATTGAAACGAAATGACTCCCCATGGGAATATAACTTAACCTTTTTGGAATATTTGAAGTTTTAGGTCAACAAAGATAAACAGAAAAGGCTATCAAATTGCATTCTCGGGAAATGATGGAAAGTTCATCGAGGGTTTTCAATGGAAGGGCTTCATCGAAAGACTCGATAGTTAGAGGGTTTTCACTTATAGATCAATTCATCTGAATATCAAGAGCCTTAAACTTAAGAGCTCTTAAACTATCCGTTCGTCCTATTGAAGTAATTATATCTTGGAAGCTAAATTCTATTTGAAAAACCCCAAAACAAAGTATCTTCTCGGAAATCAAGCATTTCTTTGTACAAATCCAAACATTTTAGAACTTCAAATAATCATTTAACTTCATTAAAAAGTTATTGTGATACCCTCCACGTCGGGTTTTTGGGGAAGGGTCTTCTAGCCCCGGAGGGTCAATTCGAATCTTTACCGATCTCAACTTTGTCTGTGGGGCCAGCCGGCCGTAGAATTTTTTTCCGCAACACTTTACGGCCACAGTTTTCAACCGATTTTCACCAGATTTTCACACGATTTTCTTTAGCCTGTGAACAAGAATGTGATGGCGATTTTTGAATTTCGAAAAAATAATGGAGATATGTCTGTTTGAAATTTTAAAAAATTCGCTGCGGCCGAACCGTTGGTCCGATTTTCATCAAATTTTCACCAATTACTCCTTATATTTTTTAAGAATTTTTGGTGAAAAAAAAAATCATTTTATAACATTATTTATCATTTTAGTAGGGAGAAAATCACACTTCCACCCGCTAGGAGAGGGCCCTCCCTTGCGCAAAAATCCCATTATTTCTACCTTGACGCTTACAAAAATTTTTGGAACAAAAACAATAACTTCTTAAAGAAGTTAAAATCGGAAAATTTTTCGAAAAAAAAAAAAAAAAAACTTGGAAAATTTTTGGAAAAAAAAACAAAAAACTTCTCCCTCCCTTATACTTCCCCTCCCTATACTTCCCCTCCCTTATACTTCCCTCCCTTATACTTCCCCTCCCTATACTTCCCCTCCTTATACTTCCCCTCCCTTATACTTCCCCTCCCTTATACTTCCCCTCCCTTTACTTCCCCTCCCTTGTACCTCCCTTTCTTGTACTTCCCCTCCTTTATACTTCCCCTCCGTATACTTCCCCCTCTGTTATAGTTCCCCTCCTGTATTGTTACTACTCTTTAAGGTTGAAAGTAAAGTAAAGTTGAAAGTCCTGACAACACAAAACTTAATTACGTGGAAGTTTCATAGAAGTTTTTTTTTCTATTTACAGTGGTTGGCGGGTAAGAATAATATAACGGTCACAGACGTCCTGGAATTTCCCGCCAAATACATTCCGAACGACATCAAAAAATGGATAAACTCGTCGCCGATTCATATTTAAGAACGCGAGGTAAGTAATCTTGAGAAAAGGATTTGGAAGTTCCCAACTCGCAATTTACGTTCATCCTCCCCCCACCCAGTTTTCGGGCAATAATATTTACTCAGGACTGACATAGAAAGAGGTAAATAGAAAATAAAATCGATTTTGAGAGACCCGTGCGTTTTTAATGTCGGACATTAAACCATTTTTGTTTACCAGTTTAATTAGAAAAAAAATTTCATTCTTCAAAATAGGAAGGAGAAACCAAGCCGTTTCCTAGAACCTCCCGTTGCCATGGTTCTCCGATAGATTCGCTCGCCACCACATATTGGTGTTTAATTGTTATCAAGCAATTAATTACTATTTTTATGGCGTTCATATACCGCAAATTATTATGAATTCCGTTTTCGCGGAATATGCACACAACAAAAATTAATAAAAAATGTTTATCTACAGGGTGGAAACTCCCAGGTTAACAGGAAAACGAATCAAGATAGGGGGTCTAGTTTCTGAATTTTTTGTATTTAGCAGCGTTCCGCCGCCCCCCCCCAAAAAAAACCGTTAATTTGCTATCCTGCTTGGACGTCTCCGGAGACAAAAAAGTTAAATAACAACTCCCCTTAATTTTGAGCGTAGATCATGAATCTAAAAACTGTTTTTCGATCGCGCATGCGCAGAACGTTCAAAAAAGAAAGTTCCCTTTAGGACAGCCAAAACTTTCCTTAACTTAAATAGGAACCCCTATTTTGATTGCAGATTCGGATTCTGCAGACGATTTCGTAGAATACACTTTTGATGTTTTTAGTAGGTGTTTTCTACCCAAAATAAATAAATCATGAGATTCTTGCTACAATGCTTCCATTTTTGTGACACCCTCCACGTCGGGGTTTGGGGAAGGGTCTTCAGACCCCGGAGGGTCAAATCGAATATTGACCTTTACCGATCTCAACTTTTGTCTGTGGTGCCGGCCGGCCGTAGCATTTTTTCCGCAACACTTTACGGCCACAGTTTTCATCCGATTTTCACCAAATTTTTCACACAAATTTCTTTAGCCGGTGAACAAGATAACTAACGAGGGCGATTTTTTGAATTTCGAAAAAATGGCGAGAGATGTCTGTTTGAAATTTTAAAAAATCGCTGCGGAACCGTAATCCGATTTTCACCAAATTTTTTACCAATTACTCCTTATATTTTTAAGAATTTTGGTGTAAAAAAATTGCCACTTTTAATTATTAATTTTAGTAGGGAGAAATTTCATACTGCTACCCATTACGAGAGGCACATCCCTAGGACAAAAAGCCCCATTTCTACCTTGACACTAAGAAAAATTTTCAAAAAAAAAAAAACTTAAAAAATTTTTCAAAAAAAAAGTTAAAAAAGCGCAAATTTTTTAAGCTGTACCCAAATTGGTCTCCCGGGTCTGGGAGACCCCGTGGGGTCAAAATTGTGAATTATGTAAAAATGAGGCTATTTTGAGTGTATATGAAATTTTTTTTACATGGTAAGTTGAAGAGGGTCATGTTGGGAGGATAAATTGCTCTTGGGAATAGGCTGCCCTGATTATTACGTAAAACATATCATGATGAATATGGTGAAGATGATATTTTAATAAAATGCTGCTTACTTATATTTAATTTAAGTCCAACCTGGATTTTTATCTTTGACTTTTTTTTCCTCAGTTTACGTTTTTTCGGCGAGCACCTCGCTTTGGTCGATTCGTCCTTTGCCTCCAGGCGCGTCGACTTCTCGAAAATGGCGAGTACATCGTCATTTCAGTCGATGATGAAATCTACTATCCGGAAAAACGTGAAAAAATACTTTCAAGAGGTAAAATGTTTCATGCTTAAAATTAAATTGTGTGGGTGTGTTATTGTAAAGTTTTTGATTGTCTTTTCTAATTTCCCTTTTTTTGACGTTTTATAAAGGCATTATGGGTCGAGTAAATAAAGAAAGTGTAAAAATACTTTATAGTCTTTCATATTATCAGCTTAATCAGCATCATTATTTCCATTTTATAGCCCACGGTTATTCCTTTCGTGAAATTCCGCTTTACATGATAAAAAATGTCCGGGATGGAAAAAGCCATCTAAAAAGATTCCATGCTTAGGAAGAAAGGATAAGAGGAAGAGTTTACTCTTCGACATAAACTGCTCGACCAAGTTTTTGGCCTTCAACTTGCAAATCGAGTCACGTCGACGTTTCCCTGATCCCACTTCAATCCTTTTAAAAAAACACGCTTTTTTTTATTAAAAAAATTTTTTTCATGGCAATACGGGTGTCCGGAAAAAATTGGCACACGTCTGGGAGAGCGTTAAAAAGTGATTTTATGAAAAAAAAAAAAGTTATTAAACCCCCTTAACTCAAAGAATTTATGGTGTAGTTTAAAATGTGGTTACAGGGTGCCACCAACAGAACTTCACTTCGTTATTTCAAATGAGAACCCTTATTTTTTATTTCAGATTCGTTATCTACGCAAAATTTCAAGTGGATTTGACTATTCATTAGGACCATTTTCGACAACTTTAAAAAATGTAAATTTTAGCTTTTTTCGCGCCAAAATCCGTTAAAATCGACCTTAGAGACTATTTTTTTTTAAATTTTACTACTTTATGTACGATATTCTAGGCTAATTTTCATTTCTGAAGTATGTTTGGGTTTTAACTTTTAAAAAAGCCGTTAGCGACATCTCGTGATGCGAATGCGAAGATGCTTGAATTTGTGATAGTTGGAATCTTCGGACAAAAAGAAGTGGAATTTAAAAAAGAGTCTCTTAGGTCGATTTTAACGCATTTTAGCGCAAAAAACGCTAAAATTTGAAATTTTTTAAAGTTGTCAAAAATGGGTCATATAGGTGTACAAAATGAAACTCGGCTAAAATCTACAAAAATCAAATTACCCTGTGGCTGAGTTTCATTTTGTCCACCTAATAAATAAAAATTGTAGGAAATTTAATTTTGTATTTTCTACTTAATTATTTGTTTCTAGGATTTACCATTTTCGGAAAATAATTTTTTTTTTGTAAAAAATTTATCTTGAAAACAGTGCGTCCTAGAGAAAAAATGAATAGAATAAAAGTTAAGAGAATTTTTCCAACAGATTTTATTTAGTGCATTTTTTCAATATCTGTAACGGTTTACGATTTACAAGCCTTTAAAAATTAACCTTCTTAATGGTTATACTTCAATAACCTTCAAGAATTTGATGGTGTAGTTTAAAATGTGTTTGGTTATACAGGGTGCCACCAACAGAACTTCACTTCGTTATTTCAAATGAGAACCCTTATTTTTTATTTCAGATTCGTAATATACGCAAAATTTCAAGTTGATTTGACTGTTCATATGATCATTTTCGACAACTTTAAAAATGTCAAATTTTAGCTTTTTTCGCGCCAAATTCCGTTAAAATCGATCTGAGAGACTCATTTTTTTAAATTTTACTACTTTATGTACGATTTTCTATGCTAATTTTCATTTCTGAAGTATGTTTGGGTTTTAACTTGTAAAGTTAGCGACATCTCGTGATGCAGAATGCGTAGATGCTTGAATTTGTGATAGTTGGAATCTTCGGACAAAAAGAAGTGGAATTTAAAAAATGAGTCTCTTAGGTCGATTTTAACGCATTTTAGCGCAAAAAACGCTAAAATTTGACATTTTTCAAAGTTGTCAAAAATGGTCATATAGGTGTCAAAATGAAACTCGGATAAAATCTACAAAATTCAAATTTACCCTGTGGCTGAGTTTCATTTTACCTAATAAATAAAATTTATAGGAAATTTAATTCTCTATAAATTTGTACTTAACTAGTTTTTTCTAGGATGCACCATTTTCGGAAAATAATTTTTTTTTTTAAATAAATTTATCTTGAAAACAGTGCGTCCTAGAGAAAAAATGAATAGAAAAAAATTAAAGAGAATTGAATTTCCAACTGATTTTATTTAGTTCATTTTTTCAATATCTGTAACGGTTTACGATTTACAAGCCTTTAAAAATTAACCTTCTTAATGGTTATACTTCAATAACCTTCTTACACGGAGAAGGTCAACTTTTGATGGACTTTAACGCCTAAAATATTTAAAATTTTGAAAAAATGAACTACTAAGTGTACAAAATGAAACTCGGCTAAAATCTACAAAATTCAAATTTACCCTGTGGCTGAGTTTCATTTTGTACACTTAATAATAGTGAAATCGACTTGAAATTTTGCGTAGATTACGAATCTGAAATAAAAAATGGGGGTTCTCATTTGAAATAACGAAGTTAGGTTCTGTTGGAGGCACCCTGTATATCTCATTTTAAACTACCTACACCAAAAAATTATTTAAATTAAGGGGGTTCTCATTTAACTTTTTTTTCATAAAATCCTTTTTAACGCTCTCCCTGGCGGTGTCATATCTTGCCGGACACCATATACAGGGTGTCCAGAAACACATGGCAAGCGTCTGGGAGAGCGTTAAAAAGTGGTTTTACGAAAAAAAGTTAAATGTAAAACCCCCTTAATTTAAATCAAAGAATTTGATGGTGTAGTTTAAAATCCGCCTGGATATACCGGGTGTCCCAGACACAACCTAACTTCGTTATTTCAAATAAGAACCCCTATTTTTTATTTCAGATTCGTAATCTACGCAAAATTTCAAGTAGATTTGAGTACTCATATGACGATTTTGGACAACTTTTAAAAAATGTCAAAATTTAGCTTTTTTTGCGCTAAAATCCGTTAAAATTGACCTAGGAGACTCGTTTTTTTTAATTCCACTTATTTTTTCCCGAAGAATCCAACTGTCTCAAACTTGAGCATCTTCGCATTCAGCATCACGAGATTTCGTCGCTAATGGCCTTTTTTCAAGTTTAACTCCAAATTCCATACTTCAAAAACGGAAATTAGCGATTTGTTGACGTAATTTTAATTTTTGATGCATAAACACAAAAGACGCTGTAGCTCTTTCAAAATTTGTGGTCCGAAAGAAAAATTCCTTTCAACAAGTGCTAATTTTCATTTCTGAACTAAAAATTTGGGTTCTAACTTGAAAAAAGGCCATTAGCGACGAAATCTCGTGATGCTGAATGCGAAGATGCTCAAATTTGAGACAGTTGGATTCTTCGGGAAAAAATAAGTGGAATTAAAAAAAAACGAGTCTCCTAGGTCAATTTTAACGGATTTTAGCGCAAAAAACGCTAAATTTTGACATTTTTTAAAAGTTGTCCAAAATCGTCATATGAGTACTCAAATCTACTTGAAATTTTGCGTAGATTACGAATCTGAAATAAAAAATAGGGGTTCTCATTTGAAATAACGAAGTTAGGTTGTGTCTGGGACACCCTGTATATCCAGGCGGATTTTAAACTACACCATCAAATTCTTTGATTTAAATTAAGGGGGGTTTACATTTAACTTTTTTTCGTAAAACCACTTTTTAACGCTCTCCCAGACGCTTGCCATGTGTTTCCGGACACCCTGTATATGATATTTAGTTTCTATTAGATCATGGTGTGTAATCCAATATCCTCTGATGCACAATAGAAATTCAAATTCAAATTTCAATGGACGCTGTATCTAATTATATACCTCATATTTCAGAATATATCGACCATGGATAGATAAGGGTGGAAACAGTACTTTGGCCTTTAGATCCGTTTTAAAGCTTACGCCTTCACATCCAAGAAATCCAAACTATACGTAAGTACAACTTTGGGAAATAGTAGCGGAAAGAACTTCCCAGAAAAAAGGTTTCTTCTACAAAAGAGCACGGAAAACAAAAAGAGAGTTTCTCAATAGAAGGCTCAATTTTTTGAAAAACATTTTAACCTCATATTTTGGAGAGAAAGTCCTGTAGAGCTCAACTTATAAAGTTTATTTATAGCAAAGTTAATGCGGAAAAGCTCGTTGATCCGTAAAAAAAAATTCCAATTTAATAAAAACCTGAGAAGCTTTCTGTTCGCCCCAAGGGTGTAGTGTTCGTCGACTTTAATGATAACACATAAAAAGTATATTATCCTTTTAATTTTTTTTTATTAGTGCATTATGCGAAGAAGTAAGAAGGATATCCGCTCAGCCACCTTTCTGCGTTCCACACCATCCGAAAATTTACGACAGCATTTTCGTCCCGATAACGGCCGCTCATTTGTACGATTCGGTCATGATCTACGCACGGGCGCTCACGGAAGTTTTCGCGGAAGGAGAAGATCCTAGGAACGGGACGGCTATTTTGAAAAAGATCCTAAACAGGACATATCATTCGGTTCAAGGACACGATGTGAGTCTTACATCTTACGCCCTTATTTGCATTTTTATGCTATTTGTGTCTCGGCGGAGTTCATTCTATTGGAATGATTCTTTGTGATTTATTATCTCTTCAATATGTCCTTTTTTTCCTCTTAGAGAAGCTTGCCCTTGAATTTCTTTCTGATAGACATCAATTTCACTGATTTAATAACGTTCTTTCCAATTCGGCTCAGCAATAAAAAAACGGGAGAACACCGTTCAACATAACGCATTTCACCCTAAAGCAGTTGAACATAAAAAATCTGCATTTCGACATCAAAAATCTGTAGTTCACTCTCAATATTAGGTATACAAAACGAAACTCGGCTTAAATCTACAAAATTCAAATTTACCCTGTGGCTGAGTTTCATTTTGTACACCTAATAATTCAAAAATTTTGTTCACACTGCATTTCAACATAAAGCGTTTCGCCATAAACGGCTTTTTCAATAAATGCAAGTCGACATAAAATAAGTGCAAGTCACCATATCGCTTCTCACCAAAAAAGCCTCTCTTTAAACTTGTTTCGCCATAAAACTGTTTCTGTCGTTTATGCATAATACATCTCACCATAAACTAGATACAGCGAAATAGCAAGTGACGCTATTATGACGACAATAACCTTAAAACTCGACACCATGATGCAATTCAATAAAGCATCTCACCATTAACTAGGAAATGCAAGCAGGCACCCAATGGGATCATCTAGTTTTATGACACAAGTGGGCTAATTTTTTTCCTCTCGCGAGGATGTGCGGATTATGGTGAACTGTCAAGTTTCAAGGTTTTTGTCGTTTCGCCATAATCCAAACGGCGAAAATAGGCTTGCTTTTGGCTGTCCTAGTTTATGAGATTATGCCCAAACGACAGACAGTTTATGGCACGACAAGTTCTTAAAAATATAAGTTTCCTTTATGTTCAACTGCTTTATGTTGAAACGACAAATTTTATATCGAAACGACAATTTTTAAATCTCTTCTTTATGGTGAGATCTATTATGCTCAAATGCATTATGGTGATCGTTTTCGACTTTTCTTTATGTTGAGTTGCAGATTTTTTTATGGTTTCTGCTACTATATGTTGAAACGACAAATTTTATGTCGAAACGACAATTTTTAAATCTCTTCTTTATGGTGAGATCTATTATGCTCAAATGCATTATGGTGAACGTTTTCAACTATTTACTTTATGTTGAGTTGCAGATTTTTCTATGGTTTCTGCTATATGTTGAAACGACAAATTTTATGTCGAAACGACAATTTTTAAATCTCTTCTTTATGTTGAGATCTATTATACTCAAATGCATTATGGTGAACGTTTTCGACTATTTTCTTTATGTTGAGTTGCAGATTTTTTTATTGTTTCTGCTACTTTATGTTGAAACGACAAATTTTATGTCGAAACGACAATTTTTAAGTCTCTTCTTTGTGGTGGGATCTATTATGCTCAAATGCATTATGGTGAACGTTTTCGACTATTTCTTTATGTTGAGTTGCAGATTTTTTATGGTTTCTGCTACTATATATTGAAACGACAAATTTTATGTCGAAATGACAATTTTTAAATCTCTTCTTTATGGTGAGATCAATTATGCTCAAATGCATTATGGTGAACGTTTTCGACTACTTTCTTTATGTTGAGATGCATTTTTTTATGGTTTCTGCTATTTTATGGTCGCATTATGGCGAACCTCATTATGTCGATA
This sequence comes from Orius insidiosus, assembly GCA_014119065.1. NCBI lineage: Eukaryota > Metazoa > Arthropoda > Insecta > Hemiptera > Anthocoridae > Orius > Orius insidiosus. The sequence continues at coordinate 60,878 of JACGAQ010000187.1, read as the reverse complement.
TGTATAGACTCTTAATAAGCCAAAGCACTCTTCTAGTTTTCTTCCTATAAATATTTCAGGTTTACATTGACAGCAATGGAGACGCCGAAGGAAATTTCAGTGTGGTTGCTTTACTAAACGACGTCGATGAAAACGGTACAAAAACGATGTCCATGCAACCCGTTGGATATTTTCGCTACCACGAAAACAACACTGAAGTCCCAGTATGTACAGTAATTTTTTGGGGTGTCAATTAAAATTTTTAGGAATTCAAATACTACAATGATTCGCGCAAAATACAATGGATTGGAGGTGAAGTACCATTGGCGGAGCCAGTTTGCGGATTTAACGGACGGAAGTGCCATAGCGATAGGTGGAGAATCATCGTCATATTGGGTGGCCTTGCTTCACTTTCTCTGGTCGCTGCGATATTTGCTTTCAAGTATGAATTTTGGCTGCCCAGCTTTCTTCTTATCGTTTTGTTTCAGGCATTATAGATATGAACAAAAACTTGCTTGTCTTCTTTGGAAAATCGACATGCGAGATGTCACAATAATACCGAATGCAGACGCCGAGAAGAACATGGTAAGTATTTTATTCAAAATAAAATTAAAAAGCGTGAAAAAAACGATTTAAAGAACTTAGCGTTCGTGTCAAAAGAATATGTCGTTTTAGTTTTCGGCATGACGTCGATCGTCTTCAAATACTTTTTGTTCAGCTGTGCCCTGGCCAGGTTTGCCGGCAGAGCATCTTGAGGAGCATCGTCCCCGAAGTGAGCCCGAAACGCGCCTACACCAATATCGGCTTCTACAAAGGAAATACGGTCGCCATCAAAGCTGTTCATAAACGATCAGTGGACATCACGCGGAACATAAGGAAAGAACTAAAGCAGGCACGTTTCTTTTATGAAATTAATTCTTATGTAAAAGATAACAGATTAGAGAATTGCGGCATGAAAATATAATAACTTTCGTCGGAGCAAGCGTTGAAGCTGGGAACATCTGCATATTGACGGAATATTGCGCCAGAGGGAGCCTGGAAGACGTCCTGGCAAACGAAGATCTTCATTTAGACAACATGTTCGTCTCTTCTTTAGTTGCTGACACGATCAAAGTAAAAATAAATGAATTATTGGGGCAAGAGGGAAGCTAGGAGGCAGAAACGAGGGATGTCCAAAAATTAAAGACCGTTTGTATTTTGCCGCCGTACGGGCGAAGTATTCTGCCAGATGGTAGCACTAGCTTGTAGCGGGAAGTTCCCCCTCACATCACGGTCTCATCTCTCTATCTTATCCAGTGTTGCTACGGCAGCCGTTCGGATGGACGTCTCGGTGCCGAGTCCGCCGGTTGTGAAGTTCGCTCCGTCATCCTACAGTACTTCGTAAGTAACATTCGTAACATTAGCGTAAAAACAGCGCTTTCATACATGTTAAATAGCCGCCGTCTATGAATTTCGACCGGGCGAAGTTTCTCCGCGTTTAGAAACGGATGACGGAGCGAACTTCACAACCGGCGGTACTCGGCACCGAGACGTCCATCGCGAACGGCTGCCGTAGCAACACTGGATAAGATAGAGAGATGAGACCAGTTGTGGAGGGGGAACTTCCCGCTACAAGCTAGTGCTACCATCTGGCAGAATACTTCGCCCGGCGGCAAAATACAAACGGTCTTTAATTTTTAGACATCCCTCGTAGCAAAACAGTGATTGGAGCTGACTCCAATTCCTCGGCAATGGGGAAGATTTATCCTGCGTCAGTTTCCCTTCTTCCCCGCGCGTTCTATAGCTCCATCATTCTTTTTAGGGCATGATTTACCTTCATGATAGCGAAATAATATCCCACGGAAACCTTCGTTCCAGTAACTGCTTGGTTGACAGCCGTTGGGTCCTTCAAATCACAGATTTTGGTCTTCATGAATTCAAAGGTTTGACAATCATAAAGAATAAGTTTCAATGCACTTTTGACAGCTGGTCAAGAAGAAGACGAAGGATTAGAGACTCGAAGAAAATTGTGGCGAGCTCCCGAACTTTTAAATGCAACTCACAGCCATCCAAGGGGTACACAAAAAGGAGACGTTTATTCCTTCGGTATTCTTCTGCATGAGATCGTAGGACGCTGCGGTCCTTGGGGAAACACCCAGCTTACAGATCAAGGTAGTTCAAAAACACAATCATTTCTTAACATTTTGTTTTAGAAGTAGTCAAAAGTGTTGCGTCAGGATCAGGATTAAGACCTGACGTCACAGGCCTAGATACATCTCCTTCGGTCATCAAATGCATGGAGTCTTGCTGGGATGAAGATCCAGAAGCACGGCCAGACTTCAGATTTGTCCGAGTTAAACTGAAAGAAATGCAAGCCGGACTGTAAGACTGAACAAAAGACACTTACTTAATTTATAAGAATTTCAGGAAACCTAATATTTTCGACAATATGTTAGCAATTATGGAAAAATATGCTTATAACCTAGAAGGACTTGTGCAAGAAAGGACAAATCAGTTGACCGAAGAAAAAGAAAAAGAACGGACGCCTTGCTCAATAGAATGTTGCCAAAGTAAAGTTCTTTTTTTTTCTAGGATGCACCATTTTCGGAAAAATAATTTTTTTTAAATAAATTTATCTTGAAAACAGTGCGTTAGAGAAAAAATGAATAGAATAAAAATTAAAGAGAATTAAATTTCCAACAGATTTTATTTAGTGCATTTTTTCAATATCTGTAACGGTTTACGATTTACAAGCCTTTAAAAATTAACCTTCTTAATGGTTATACTTCAATAACCTTCATACACGGAGAAGGTCAACTTTTGATGGACATTAACGCCTAAAATGTTCAAAATTTTGAAAAAATGAACTACTAGGTGTACAAAATGAAACTCGGCTAAAATCTACAAAATTCAAATTTACCCTGTGGCTGAGTTTCATTTTGTACACCTAATATTTGGTATTTTAGGACTGTGGCGGAATCATTAAAAAGAGGAGAACGTGTTGAAGCTGAAAGTTTTGAATGTGTGACTATTTACTTTAGTGACATCGTCGGATTTACTGAACTCTCGGCAGTAAGCACTCCTTTACAAGTTGTAGAATTGCTCAATGATTTATATACTTGCTGCGACTCAATTATTTCTCACTACGACGTTTACAAAGTGGAGACAATCGGCGATGCTTATATGGTTGTTTCGGGGCTACCTGTCCGTAACGGAGACCGCCATGCTGGCGAAATAGCAAGCATGGCATTGCACATGCTGGCGAGTATAAGACGATTGAAAATCCGTCATCGCCCAGGAGAACCCCTAAAGCTTAGAATCGGCGTACATTCAGGCCATTGCGTTGCTGGCGTCGTCGGGCTCAAGATGCCCCGCTATTGTCTTTTCGGCGATACTGTTAATACAGCTTCAAGAATGGAATCCACAGGAGACGCTTTTCGAATTCACATTTCTAATACGACTAAAAGCCTTTTGGATAGACTCGGAGGTTACACTTGCGAAGAAAGAGGGAACGTTATGATCAAAGTAAAGACATTTTTAATATAAAATCGTTTTTAAATTAAACCGTAGGGTAAAGGCGAAATGCTGACATATTGGCTGGTCGGCGAAGACACTGCTATGCGAATGGCTCGTCTACAAGACATCGTCCACAGCAGCATCAGCTCAGAAAGTATACAAAATTTTTAATTATGCTCAATTATTGTTTTTTTCAGGATTAAGTGAAACTCCAGATCTTTTGAGAAGACCAACAGGTAATGAGCTACTTCCAGACGCCGGAGACGTCACAGCAGCTCGACTCCTCCACCAACTTCATCTACGAGCCGTCCGCTCATATTCCAAACATCACAGTCAAGTAAATTCATAAGTTAACTATCTTTTTTAATCCTTTCTTCCAGGAAGTATTGACGAGTGTACGCTTGCCCAGAGTAACCGGCCATAAATCCGAACCTGTCATTACATTCCGTGATACAAGCAGTCCATACACTTAATTCACTTTTTTAGGTTTTTCAGATCCCAAAACGTTACCATTGATGTTTGAAAACAATGTTACCAACTTAAATTCTTGTCGTTAGTAACAATTAAATGTTTTTATCGATGTAACAAATTATTTGATGTTTAGCAAATGTTGCGGCTTGAAATATTCAGGGTATTTAAAACATTTCAGGTTTTGTGAGATATTTGATCATTAACAGAAAATAAAGTTATTTATTTCTTTCATTATTTAGAAGTCTTGCGCTAATGCAATTCAACGCCCAACCTCTAAAAATATTAGGTGTACAAAATGAAACTCGGCCACAAAGTAAATTTGAATTTTGTAGATTTTAGCCGAGTTTCATTTTGTACACCTTGTTCATTTTTTCAAAATTTTGAACATTTTAGGCGTTAAAGTCCATCAAAAGTTGACCTTCTCCTGTAAGAAGGTTATTGAAGTATAACCATTAAGAAGGTTAATTTTTAAAGGCTTGTAAATCGTAAACCGTTACAGATATTGAAAAAATGCACTAAATAAAATCTGTTGGAAATTTAATTCTCTTTAATTTTATTCTATTCATTTTTTCTCTAGGACGCACTGTTTTCAAGATAAATTTATTTAAAAAAAATTTTTTCCGAAAATGGTGCATCCTAGAAAAAAATAATTAAGTGCAAATTTATAGAGAATTAAATTTCCTACAAGTTTTATTTATTAGGTGTACAAAATGAAATCAGCCAAGGGTAAATTTGAATTTTGTAGATTTTAGCCGAGTTTCATTTTGTACACCTAATACTAAAATTTGGGGAAAACCTTGCATTTTGAAAACTGCACTGATTTCGACTTGATCCAAAATATGAACTAAAAATCAAAAAGTTAATTTTTTTTAAATAAAAATGTTAAAAACTCCATAAGTTATAATTTTAATAATTCACAAGTCAAAATTTAAAGCTTAACATAAAATGACACATTTATTTCTATAAATTTATAATTAAATAAAAATATATGTATATTATGTACATCAAAAACCATTTACACAAATTACATATTTTCACAATGTATCTAATCTTTATAATATTTTATAGGTTAATTTACATTTTGGTATTAATAATTTTATACAAAATGATATTAATGTCTTTTTTCAAAAAAAGGCAAAAATCTTAATTTCACATTGGTTAGTTCTAATCTAACGTTCAGAATATTGATTTCAATTTTGTTTCTATCAATTGTATTTATTTAAAAGAATGGCACAGTTTAAAATGGCACAGTTTTTAAGTTTTTGAAATTGTTTTATGAACCAACAATGTTTAAACTAATACTGATGTTTCCAAATGGAAATTTTATCATGAATTTATTAGGTTAGTTTCTTTAACTTCCAATAGGAGGCTTTCGCAAACTAGGTTACATTCTTAGCACAGAAAATTGAAAAGTCAACGATAAATGATGTCCTGATATAAAAAAAAAATTAATTTTATTTAAGAAAAGGCACAAATATTAAAACATTATCTCTTTTGTGGAGAACCATTTGGTAATGATAAAAATTTTCAAAATAATAACAATATTTAATGATAAAATTGATAACTAAAAGAACCCGGGATTGGTGTGTTCGATGACACATCGTTTACAATATTTTTTAACCGCTCTATATCCTTCTATCGATATCTGACAGTCTTGTATGTTCAACTGCTGCAAACCGCGGCAATAATAAGCGACGCACTGAACACCTCTGTCTGTAACGAGTTCGCACATGCGTAAACTAAGTTTTTTAAGGTTAGGACATGATTGGGCGAGCGCTCGAAGTCCTGCATCGCTTATGTCGCACTTTCCGACGTCTAGCGCACGCAGTCGAGGGCACGATCGAGCGACTACAGTCAACGAATCATCGCTTACCGCTTCACATCCTCGAGCATTCAAATATCGAAGTTTATAACATCTTCTTGCTATCACTTTCAGCCCCGCATCACTCACCTAAAAAAAATTCAAGTTCAAAGATCTACAAGAATGTTGAAGATATTTTGACCTTGTCTCATTCATATGCTAATATACCCATTTTTCTTCCAGTGACACCCTTTTTTGGGTTTAAACGTGTAAATAAATTGCAACCTTTTATTCAATAGACAAATTGTTTAATTTTGAGAGAAAAAAAGGTCTTAAATCATAATTCATGACGTCTTCATTCAAAGAATGATTTGTTAAGGACGTTTATCTTCATTAGAATGATAAATTATGGGACTTACCCGAACGCATTTGGCAACAGAGAGGTATCGCAGAGTCGCTCCGAGCTTAGCGAGTTCGTAGAGGCCAAAGTCGGTCACTTGGGTGCAGTCGGAGACCGAAAGCTCGCGTAAACCGGAACAGAAACTCGGCACAAATTTGATACCGGCGTCGGTGATTTTCGTACACCTTCGCAGATAAAGGTAGACAAGTTGAGGGCAATTTCGGACGACAACTCTCAATCCTCCATCATCCACTGCAGCACAATCTAAAAAAATTCAATTTAAAAAAAATTCTAAAGGGAAAAAATTTATTTACCTGTTAAATCTAAATACTGTAATAACAACCTTCGTGGTGGCTCTGGACCTGGAGTAACACTTACACAAGAAATTTTAGCGCATCCTGAAAAAAATTGAGGAAAACTTCAGCTTCTTTCATAAACCACAGAAAATCGTAATCATAATCGCAATCATAATCGTAATCGTAATCAAAAATTACGCCCTCCTCTGTTCTAAAATAACGCAACTTGTGAGGTCTTTAGGAATGATCTTTCTCAATATTATTCCATAGGAAATTACGTCAACATGAAATATTTTCTATTTCCCACAGAAAGCCTCCAACGTACGTTATTAAAATAATGAATTGGTCCATACCGACGGGCAATTACTCATAATTATAGATTACTTCTTTAGTTCCTTTTCATAAACGTTTAAAAAAGAAAAAAAAAAGTGATTTATTTAGAATAGGTTATTTTTTTTGCATAGAGGTTAGTTTTCAACAAGTTTTTTTTTAGAGTAATATTTTTGCTTCGAAAGAATTGAAAAGCGATCATATTTGAAGGAATGCTGGCCAACCGGTCATACGCGATGTTCGAATCCGTTTCGCATGAATTTGCATATTCTTCGTGAAAGCGTGATCTCGAATAATAGTTTTTTTTCTTTCTTCTCCATTTTATCGACAGGTATTAAAAGTTGTCAGACAAACTGCACGGGGAAGTCAAAACACTCGAAAATTATATTAGGTGTACAAAATGAAACTCAGCCACAGGGTAAATTTGAATTTTGTAGATTTTAGCCGAGTTTCATTTTGTACACCTAGTAGTTCATTTTTTCAAAATTTTAAACATTTTAGGCGTTAAAGTCCATCAAAAGTTGACCTTCTCCGTGTAAGAAGGTTATTGAAGTATAACCATTAAGAAGGTTAATTTTTAAAGTCTTGTAAATCGTAAACCGTTACAGATATTGAAAAAATGCACTAAATAAAATCTGTTGGAAATTTAATTCTCTTTAATTTTTATTCTATTCATTTTTTCTCTAGGACGCACTGTTTTCAAGATAAATTTATTTTTAAAAAAAATTATTTTCCGAAAATGGTGCATCCTAGAAAAAAATAATTAAGTACAAATTTATAGAGAATTAAATTTCCTACAATTTTTATTTATTAGGTGTACAAAATGAAACTCAGTCAATGGTAAATTTGAATTTTGTAGATTTTAGCCGAGTTTCATTTTGTACACCTAATAGAAAGGCAAACTGTTTTGAGAAGAAAAAAAGTCTGGAGGGAATATTAAGAGCGATGGGAAGATAAGAAAAGGTCGACGTGCTATGAAAATGAGCCGGCGTAGAGTGTTTCGGTTGCTTTTATTTGAGAAAAAGGAAAGAAGTTTGTGGGAAGGAGTGGTCGAGAGGATTGATGTCGGAAGAAGGCCCATCCGTCAATCGATGACGTGTTGATCGGATGAGTGATCCTTCTCCATTTCTTCCCGTTCTTTTCCACCCGGACGATTTCTCACCGACGCGAGGAGGGGGACGTGTAAAAATTTGCTAGAACCTCCGTGTGGTGGGGTGGTGCCCTTTGAAGGCTGATTTATTTAGCCCGCGGGTTTAATGAGCGGTAAATTAATCATTGACGGGATTGATGACCCCTCCCGCGAGGACATAGTCACAAAGATAGTTCACATCTTTTAAATTTGTGCGATTTATTACCAGTTATGTCGAGATGATGAAGGTTGGCTGCTTTGGTGACGAGTTCAAAAAGTGCGGTATCTGTGATTCCGGAACAGCCGTGGAGTTGAACGTGCGTGAGTTCGGGACATCGTCGTGCGAGCATCATTAAGCCTTTGTCCGTCATGAACGCTCCTTCACTCAACGCAACTCTTCTCAGTCCCGCTCTACCTTGGGAGCTGCATAATCTCCTAACGATGCATCTATAAAAGCACGATTAAACAAATCAATAGAAAGTTTCTTTTTTACCTAATCGCTTTATCTCCCGAGAGGTTTTCACCGTTGAGAGTAAGACTCGTCCATAATGAAGGATCCCACGCTAAGGTCTCCCATCTTCTGGAGACACGAGCGCAGACGCAAAGTTCGGCGGAATCGAGCCACTGAAAAATGCTCAAGACGGCGTCGTCGGGAAGCCGGTCGAAATGCGACCTTTGAGACCTTTTAGTGCTTTTTTCCGTCCAGCAAGGAGTCGAGACGAGCGTGTGGTAACCCTGGTCGAGGCTCGAACCGTAATAATCGGGCGAACTCCGCCCAAGCTTCGCCAAGGGACACGCCATACCAGGCGATCCCCTACCCAGCATCACCTTTAAAAAAATTGTACATAAAAAAACGTCAAAATCTTATGATTTAAAAAAAGGGATCCCCTGCGGTGGCACATCGAGTATTTCGTCGTTCACTAATTAAGCTCCGGGAGATCATTAACCCGGGAAGAATTCGTAATAACCTTCCACTGTTTAGGACGATTACGTGTAAACGACGTTAGAAATGAGAAAAATTTATTCGAGAGTTACAAAAAAAGGTCGGAAGTCCTTTTATAAAACCCAAATCTTGTACTAACAAGTTGATCAAAAAAACCATGATAAATGGGATTATTTTAAACAATAGCCAAGTTCGAACCTGGTTTGAAACTCCTAGAGCATGCGCAGAAGGATTTTGACGTCATTCAAATCCTATGTCCGTCAAATCGGAAGTAATCTGATGTCAAATCAGACGTGAAAATCTTTCTGCGCATGCTCCAGTTTCAAACTATTAACTATTAACTAATGTAAACCCAAAAATGGTAACTGCACATGCGGCTGGTAACCAACCGGGCCAAATATTTTCATCAACGACCCAAATATATCTAACTGGGCCAACGACTTGACAACTATCGTGCCCAACTCGGCCAACCACTCGAAAGCCATAGTTACTAATTCGGCCACAAACTGGTGCCCAAGTCGGCCAAAATTTATACCGTCGATTTTGTAGTAGGATAACAATAAAAAATCAAAATTAAAAATTTACTTCAGATTTTATTGATCATACTATTCATCGTTTAGTATGAATACAATATCATTGTATCGTTTTTATATTCGACTGTCAACCCGAACCTCTGAATTGCACGCCACCAAGCTTGAGTTAAATGAAACCTGCATCCGACTTGTCGGGCACACGGCCATGCCTTTTTTTTTAAGGCATTTTGACCAAAATTGCATTTTTAAGGCATTTTCGACCAAAATTGCCTTTCATTGAAAGCATTTTTCACAGTTTTTGTCTGAAAAACAACAGATTTATGGCATTTTTGACCAAACATTGCCTTTTTTAAAGGCATTTTTGACCAAAAATTGAAATTTTTTAAGGCATTTTTGACCAAAATTACCTATTTTAAGGCATTTTTGACCAAAATTACCTATTTTAAGGCATTTTTGACCAAAATTACCTATTTTAAGGCATTTTTGACCAAAATTACCTATTTTAAGGCATTTTTGACCAAAATTACCTATTTTAAGGCATTTTGACCAAAATTACATTTTTTAAGGCATTTTTGACCAAAATTGCATTTTTAAGGCATTTTCAACCAAAAACCTGCATCCCACTTGTCGGGCACACGGCCATGCCTTTTTTAAGGCGTTTTTTTACCAAAATTGCATTTTTAAGGCATTTTCGACCTAAATTGCCTTTCATTAAAAGCATTTTTCACAGTTTTTGTCTGAAAAACAACAGATTTATGGCATTTTGGACCAAAAATTGACTTTTTTAAGGCATTTTTGACCAAAATTGCTTTTTTTAAAGCATTTTTGACCAAAATTGCTTTTTTAAGACATTTTCGACCAAAATTGCCTTTCATTAAAAGCATTTTTCACAGTTTTTGTCTTAAAATCAACAGATTTATGGCATTTTTGACCAAAAATTGACTTTTTTAAGGCATTTTTGACCAAAATTGCCTTTTTTTAAAGCATTTTTGACCAAAATTGCTTTTTTAAGACATTTTCGACCAAATTGCCTTTCATTAAAAGCATTTTTCACAGTTTTTGTCTTAAATCAACATATTTATGGCATTTTTGACCAAAAAATTGACTTTTTTAAGGCATTTTTGACCAAAATTGCCTTTTTTAAAAGCATTTTTGACCAAAATTGCTTTTTTAAGACATTTTCGACCAAAATTGCCTTTCATTAAAAGCATTTTTTCACAGTTTTTGTCTTAAAATCAACAGATTTATGGCATTTTTGGCCAAAAAATTGACTTTTTTTAAGGCATTTTTGACCAAAATTACCTTTTTTAAGGCATTTTTGACCAAAATTGCCTTTTTTAACTTATAAGCCTCTTCTCGTTCACTGTTAATTAAACAAAAACCGAGTGGAATGTAATTATTTCTGATAAATCCATGTGCCGTGAGGAACTGTTTAAAGTACGAACGCGAAGGCGCAAACTACAAAGTACCATCTAAAACATGGTTAGTTTGTTGCAGTAGTAAAAACGACCAATTCTCCTCGCATTTGTTGATAATCAAGTATTGGCCCAGTTGGATACAATTATTTTAGTGTTCATTGGCCCAGTTAGATACTTATGATTTTGATACAATGGCCCAGTTAGATACGTCCATCGGCGACATTTTTTGTCAGGTAGAAAGGATTGGCCCAGTTGCAAAACTCCCGCACATGCATAGAGACACCCCAGATTAAAATAAAAAGCTTACCGGGCAGTCGAATTTTTGAAGACGGTTTTTACATCGTATTTTTTCCTTCCACTCCGCCAATATCTGAAAAACAAAGTGAACTTAAAAACGTGAATCACGAAAATGGTGACACAATAAGTTGCACAATCCTTTATTGCCATTTTAAGTTATTTCAATTCCTTCAGTTTACTGTTAATAACCTCAGAATTATATCCGTAATCGTAACGATTATGCCCGAATCTGCCTCAGGATTTTAGGAAGTCTTTCGGAGCCACAATGACCTCATTTTTTGTAAACTGGGTGTAAATCATTCTTTTAAAAATCGTTTCCTTTTGTTCACAATAATAATTAGAGCTCTTTTAACACCTGCCCAAAGAATGACAGGAAATGCTTGTTATATTCGTGTTGTAATCGTCCACGAAAGAAGCAGAACGAATGATCCAGGACCCAAAAAGAACTAATGAAACACCTGCTAATCCATGGTTAAAAGTCTACTACAAAATGTCGACTTATATTAGGTGTACAAAATGAAACTCGGCTAAAATCTTCAAAATTCAAATTTACCCTGTGGCTGAGTTTCATTTTGTACACCTAATAAATAAAAATTGTAGGAAATTCAATTCTCTATTTTGTACTTAATTATTTTTTTCTAGGATGCACCATTTTCGGAAAATAATTTTTTTAAAAATAAATTTATCTTGAAAACAGTGCGTCCTAGAGAAAAAATGAATAGAATAAAAATTAAAGAGAATGAATTTCAAACTGATTTTATTTAGTGCATTTTTTCAATATCTGTAACGGTTTACGATTTACAAGCCTTTAAAAATTAACCTTCTTAATGGTTATACTTCAATAACCTTCTTACACGGAGAAGGTCAACTTTTGATGGACTTTAACGCCTAAAATGTTTAAAATTTTGAAAAAATGAACTACTAGGTGTACAAAATGAAACTCGGCTAAAATCTACAAAATTCAAATTTACCCTGTGGCTGAGTTTCATTTTGTACACCTAGTAAATGGGAATAATCTGTTGGAAAAAGGACAAATTAAATACCCACTTTCAACCCTGAATCGTGCTTATCTTTTGCATGAGAAGTCATTCGCTGAACGTGATGTTGGATATGATCTAACTTTCAAACTCGGGAAAATAAAACGGAAAATCGTACTTCTTTCATAATGCGCAAGGATTTTTAAAAAAAGTTCTTGAGAGCTCTCACGATTTTCCATATCCACAAGTCGAGGAATTTGACTAATAAGTGGCCAATGGTTTCTAGATGATTACATTTAAATTATTGGGTAAACATATTGAGACAGGAGACAGGTGGTTATGCCACAATGTAACGGGTTTAAATGATATTCAGGAACGGTGACTTTGCCATCAATGTAGTCTCACTATAAACAGCCATCCTAGAAATATCCGGTCGAAACATTTCAGTCCATTTTGGTTCAGTTCCAATAGCCTAACGAAAAATTCCAACTGATGATATCAAAGATGAAAGAAAGAAAAAAACCCGGGTCATAAATTTGGAAGACCTGAGAAGCATCCCTAAAAAGGGCTTTGTAATGTCGCAAATACTTGAGGTCAAAAACGTTTAAAAGGAGTTTTCTGTCGAGGATTGTGGAGGATGAGGGAAGCTACAGAACCGACCCCACTGACTTCGACGAGCGACTGAGAATGTTCGCCCAGAACTGCCCCGATCAGAACGGATCAGAGCGAACGATGATGATGCTCGATTCCGTCAACGCCAAACCGAGAGAACAAGCGTTCGCCTTTTGACGTATCGACAACAAAAGTCGAATCGACCATTCTTAAATCCTTGAATGTCCCTTTTCCCCACCTCTTAAACACTTTTACGGCCCTTTTTTCCACGTCTTAAACCCTTGAATGTCCATTTTTCCACATCTTAAACACTTTTACGGCCCTTTTTCCACATCTTAAACCCTTTAATATCCCTTTTCCCCACATCTTAAACCCTTTAATATCCCTTTTTCCACGTCTTAAGACCTTGAATGTCCCTTTTCCCCACTTCTTAAACGCTTTTACGGCCCTTTTACCACGTCTTAAACCCATGAATGTCCCTTTTCCCCACTTCTTAAACGCTTTTACGGCCCTTTTTCCACATCTTAAACAATTTAATATCCCTTTTTCCACGTCTTAAGACCTTGAATGTCCCTTTTCCCCACTTCTTAAACACTTTTACGGCCCTTTTACCACGTCTTAAACCCATGAATGTCCCTTTTCCCCACTTCTTAAACACTTTTACGGCCCTTTTACCACGTCTTAAACCCATGAATGTCCCTTTTCCCCACTTCTTAAACACTTTTACGGCCCTTTTTCCACATCTTAAACCCTTTATATCCCTTTTCCCCACTTCTTAAACCTTTTAATATCCCATTTTCCACGTCTTAAGACCTTGAATGTCCCTTTTCCCCACTTCTTAAACACTTATACGGCCCTTTTTCCACGTCTTAAACCCTTTAATATCCCTTTTCCCCACATCGTAAACCCTTTAATATCCCTTTTTCCACGTCTTAAGACCTTGATTGTCCCTTTTCCCCACATCTTAAACACTTTTACGGCCCATTTTCCACATCTTAAACCCTTTAATTTCCGTTTTCCCACTTCTTAAACCCTTTAATATCCCTTTTTCCACGTCTTAAGACCTTGAATGTCCCTTTTCCCCACTTCTTAAACACTTTTACGGCCCTTTTACCACGTCTTAAACCCATGAATGTCCCTTTTCCCCACTTCTTAAACGCTTTTACGGCCCTTTTTCCACATCTTAAACAATTTAATATCCTTTTTCCACGTCTTAAACCCTTCAATATCCCTTTTTCCACGTCTTAAGACCTTGAATGTCCCTTTTCCCCACTTCTTAAATACTTTTACGGCCCTTTTCCACATCTTAAACCCTTTAATATCCCTTTTTCCACGTCTTAAACCCTTGAATGTCCCTTTTCCCCACTTCTTAAACACTTTTGCGGCCCTTTTTCCACGTCTTAAACCCTTAAATGTCCCTTTTCCCCACTTCTTAAACACTTTTACGGATCAGAGCGAACAACGGTAGCCCGAATGCTTCGAACCTCCGAATGCTCGCTCGGGGCAAATGCTCTAGTGTCGACGCTGCTAAAAACTTGTAAGAAATCACGTCAAACTAAAAGTCAGAAATCGTGCAAACATCTTTCATACCCCGTGACCCGTTGACCAAATTCTCGGCTTTTAATTTAATTTGTACGGAAGCCAAACGTTTTGTGGGGTCAAAGCGTGCGGGTGAAAGCAATCGGTTTTTAATCTGAGGGGACTCGAAATCGGAGCATTACGCCTACAAAGTCCCGGAAGTTCCGAGGCTTTCTCTCTCAGGCGTTCGGAAAAAAAGAATAGAAAATAAAAATATTATTCCCACAAATCTTCCGTCGGGCAGGACCCCAGGTTTCTCTTGTTTGTTTATACGGACAACCGGATTTCTATTTCCCTTTTTCGATTTTTGGGGGCCGTAACTTCAACTAATTTATTTGACATGGAATTTTTTTTAATTTTGTTCGTTTCTTGGCGTTTAAGGGCCCTTGAACTTTTGAATTTTTTTCAACCTCTTCTTTCTTGCTAAAACATTTATTTCAGATAAAATCTTTATTTTAATAATATAGTTTTTTTAAGCTCGGAAAAAGTATGCGGATTCGCTCGAGGCATTTAACGGTGATGCCGCCCGTGGGAAAGACCGACTCGCACAAATCTCCCGTTTCGTCTTTTTTTCTCTGAACCCTTTCCGTCTTATTTGAAGTAATAAAAATTTAAATCAAAATCGGTTTTTTTTGAAATTATTAGGTGTACAAAATGAAACTCGGCTAAAATCTACAAAATTCAAATTTACCCTGTGGCTGAGTTTCATTTTGTACACCTAATAAATAAAAATTGTAGGAAATTTAATTCTCTATAAATTTGCACTTAATTATTTTTTTCTAGGATGCACCATTATCGGAAAATAATTTTTTTTAAAATAAATTTATCTTGAAAACAGTGCGTCCTAGAGAAAAAATGAATAAATAAAAATTAAAGAGAATTGAATTTCCAACTGATTTTATTTAGTGCATTTTTTCAATATCTGTAACGGTTTACGATTTACAAGCCTTTAAAAATTAACCTTCTTAATGGTTATACTTCAATAACATTCTTACACGGAGAAGGTCCACTTTTGATGGACTTTAACGCCTAAAATGTTCAAAATTTTGAAAAAATGAACTACTATAAGACATCGAGGTTGTTTATCCAAAAATGTTCAGTTGCGTGCTCTATCTGAAACCGATTGTTTAAGCCATAAATAATTCAAGAGCTTTTTAAACAAAAAAAAACTTCAAGAAAAAAGAATTTAAGGAAATTATAGGGAATCGCGTCGGTTTAATGTTCATTATATACCTACCTTTATATTTTTTTTTAGTTTCAATTCAAGTTCACGAGCTATTAAAAAGAACGGTGTTCATTTTTCCAACTCTTCATTCCGTTAAAAAATCGAACCAATCTGAAAATTGGGTTAAAAAAAATTCAAAACGGTACATAACTCATAAATTTTACCACGCGAAGTTTTGAACATTGGGCTTCAAATAAACACCTTTTTTGGGCGATGAAGACGGTGTTTATTCGAGAAACGCCAACCCCCAGAATATTAGCTTTGTTCCAACAGTTTGAAACTTCTGGAGCATGCGCAGAAGAATTTTCACGTCAAATTGGAAGATGACTTGAGATTTGACGGACAAACGATTTGAACGATGTCAAATATGATGGATAATCGATTAAAACCATAAAAACATAGGGTTCCCTTTAAAAATGACGAATTGGGCACCTTTCTGCGCCACCCTGTATACCAAAACCAAAATAGGAGGGGTTTAAATTAAACTTTTTTTTTCTATTACTAAATGCTTTCTCGTAAAGTTGCTGGTCCACCCTGCATATATTCCTACTTTCCCAGTTGGCTCAATTGAACATTTTAGTTTACCGATCTCAACTTTGTCTGTGGTTCCGTCCGGCCGTAGCATTTTTTCCGCATCTTTTACCGCCACAGTTTTCACCCGATTTTCACCAAATTTTTTACTTAAGTTTCCGTCACCCATTTCGCATTGGCTCAATGTTACAGCAGGTAAAAGAGTTGGCTAAATACAGCCCCTTTACTCCGACTTTTTGTGTGAAAGAATGGATGCTAAAGGAAAATTGGTCTCAAATCGATTCATAAAATTGGTTTCATGAATCGACCGAAAGGTAGCGGTCAAAACTGCTGATCTTATAAAAACAAGTTATGAAATTTTTCCTCACAGGCCTATTTGCCAAGGTCGTGAAATTACGAAATCCCATGTCATCTTTATAATCTGAGTTGCGATAAGGGTTAAATTTAATTTCGAATAGGTTAACAATGGCCTCGGGGCGACTTCGACCTTCACCGGTGCATCCAGTGCTTCAGATCGCCCCCATTCGAAAAAAATGATGAACTATCGCTTATAACGATTATCCTTTTCTCTTGTCAATTTTTGTTTTTTGGTTAACCGCAACAATAGGTTTGCGGTCAGGTGATTTAACTATCGACACTTTTTTTTTTCCATCGGTTAGGAGAAAAAGGTTGAAAAACTCTTTTTGAGTTCAAGTATATAAAATGGTTTTACATAAAATTTACTGGTTATTGTAAATTGTCAATACGTTCGCTATAAACCGATGTGGGCGGATTCGACCTACGCGTAAATAGAATGGAAGATAACGCCGGCCACTTTTGATATCGCGACTTATGGCTATGTTTGTTTCTGACTTTTCTTCCTACCCCCTTTCGCGGATAAGGGAGCCACAATAAAGTGCTTGTCCCAATCGGTAACGTTTTATGATCGGTAAAATATGGAAGGAAAACGATGAATTTAAAATCATGTGACATCTGGAACTCCTTATATTTTCCATCATAAAAGTAGCGGTCGGTACTCCTGGCATTTTCCTCCAAATCTTTCTAAAAAGATTACGACGAATCTATTCATCAGATTTTTCTATATATAATGTTTTTGGAAAGAGTTTCTCAAAACCTACCAAATGGCTAGTGGTTAAAAAAAAAATGTTTTCGTCGAAAATTAAGTTTTCTATTTTCCGAAGGAAAACTTTTTCGGAGAAACTGCTCCCAAAACCACCTAGACATTCCCAAAATAACGAGAAATAGCTTTAGTACAAAATTTTCCGACGATTTTTAGTGCTCAAATGTGGGAAAGTAATTTTAGGAGCGACCTCTTGTTTTTGAAACAAAATGCTCCGGCGGTATGATACCCCTTAAGAGCTGGTCTCTCAATATAAGGTTTGTTTCAACCGCGGTTTGAAACTCCTGGAGCATGCGCAGAAGGATTGGACGTCAACTTTCCGTCAAATATGAAGTCTTCTGACGTCAGTTTTGACGTGCAAATCCTTCTGCGCATGCTATAGGAGTTTCCAACCAGTTTTTTATGATTTTTTTTTCATTTGGAGGTTTTTTTCTCATTTTTTTAAAGGATTTTATCAAAAAGCTATATATCTTTTTGAGAAACCTTTTAACGATCGTTTAAGAATGATTTCTTTTTTAAAAAAAAAATCGTAAAATTATGATTTTTTCAAAAAGTGTTTAAAATTTTTTTTTCTGAAAAAAAATGTTTTTTTGAAAACATAATTTTTGGGAAAAAAAATCCTGTAAAATTGTGAAGAAAATATGATTACTATTATAATCTTAATCGTAATTATGATTATATTATGCCCGACTGCTAAAAGTTAAGCCATTTTTTTTTTTCAATTTTAAACTTTCATTGCGAGTTAAAACCTCTTAAGATGGACAATAAAAATAACAGTAAAAGAGTGACCGGGTTAGAAGTGCGTTTCAATACTTAAGATTTTAATAACCAATACTTTCATGACTCACAGAAAATGGGTACTTATCCGACCTTAAGATTTTACGGCTATAAAGACACTATGGTGTCAGTAGGGGTTGATTGCCTTTTTTAGTACTATCGTGCGTACCCTCGAGTTTAATTAATTCGGGTACTTGTGGGTCATGAGAGCGAAAAAGGGGACCGTTGTCTGAAATTCCAGCGCTTCTCCATTTTAAAAGCGCGGCGATCTCGCCACTCCTTTAATTACTACAACAAAAGATTCTTTTCAAGGGGTTTATTCCGGTAAAGGTACCTAACGGGTGTGGATTTTTTTTTTGTCTATAAAACAACTATTTACATGTTAAATAATTCGAGAATAAAAAGGGTAAATCACCGGGGTTGAGAACGAAGAGGCCGTGGGTTAACTTTCTCGTCTTTCCCATCAAATTCCTTCATGTAACGTCCTTGAAGGACGGTCACGGTCCGAGATGTGGAATACCTCAATTTTCCAATGAATAACTTCTATTTCAATGGGTCAAAGACGCCCTACGCATTCCAATCTTCTTCTTAAAAATATAATTACAGAAACAATTTTTTTAATCAAAAAGTAGAGATTTCAAAAGATGGATTTCTTTTCTTCCTTAACGAGTGATTTATTAGGTGTACAAAATGAAATTCGGCTAAAATCTACAAAATTCAAATTTACCCTGTGGCTGAGTTTCATTTTGTACACCTAATAAATAAAAATTGTAGGAAATTTAATTCTCTATAAATTTGCACTTAATTATTTTTTTCTAGGATGCACCATTTTCGGAAAATAATTTTTTTTTAAATAAATTTATCTTGAAAACAGTGCGTCCTAGAGAAAAAATGAATAGAATAAAAATTAAAGAGAATTGAATTTCCAACTGATTTTATTTAGTGCATTTTTTAATATCTGTAACGGTTTACGATTTACAAGCCTTTAAAAATTAACCTTCTTAATGGTTATACTTCAATAACCTTCTTACACGGAGAAGGTCAACTTTTGATGGACTTTAACGCCTAAAGTGTTCAAAATTTTGAAAAAATGAACTACTAGGTGTACAAAACGAAACTCGGCTAAAATCTACAAAATTCAAATTTACCCTGTGGCTGAGTTTCATTTTTACCTAATAAAAGAAAGTACTAGTTTGAAGAGCTTCCAATGAAAACTTCCTTAAAGAGAAGTAACAATTAGGAGGGGGATGTATAACGGAGGGGAAGTTTAAGGGGGAAGTATAAAGAGGGGAAGTAATTTTAGGTAGAAATAATGGGCATTCTGCCCAAGGGAGTCACTGTGTAAGGGGTTGAAGAATAAAATTTCTCCCTACTTAAAAAAAATTTACACCAAATTCGTAAAAGTATAAGGAGTATTTGGTGAAAATTTCGGAAAATCGGACCAATGGTCGGCCTCAGCGCAGTTCTTAAAATTTCAAACGTGCAAATCTCCGCCATTTTTTCGAAATTCAAAAATCGCCCTCGATACATTGTTGTTCACTGGCTAAAGAAATTTGTGTGAAAATTTGGTGAAAATCGGTTAAAAACTGTGGCCGTAAAGTGTTCCGCCACCAGACCATTACACCAGTGTAAGACCATTACACCAGCTGATCGAAAGAAGAGCGAATCTTTTTTAAGACCAAATAAGAATTTTGTGATTGCGTACAGTGGCCGATTTTTCGTTTTCCTGATAATAGCTTTGTTCCAACCGCAGTTTGAAACTCCTGGAGCATGCGCAGAAGGAATTTCGACGTCCTTTGACCGTCAAATCTGAAGTCATCTGACATCAAATTAGACATAAAATCCTTCTGCGCATGCTCCAGAAGTTTCAAACCAGTTTCAAACTGCGCAACAAAGCTATAATAATTATGTTTTTAAAAAACATTTGTTATAAAAATGTTAAGGTTTCGTGTTTTAATTGCATGTTTAGAATTCGTAAGTTGAACTTATTCTGATTTTGAAGCGCATTTTCTATTATAAAAAAAATCTCAGGAGCTCTAAAACCACAAAGCCAAAATTTCATATGAAAATGCGCTTAACCAATGAGTTTAAGCCTTGATGTAATTTTTTTAAAGGCGGTCGGTTTGGTGCTTTTGTTTATACAAATGGAAGGTATGAAGGTGAGTATAACGAAGGCAAATTTGAAGATCACGAATAGCATCGTAACCATCGTCATTATCCCGATGATGTTCAGGTTAGAATTGGTCACCTTTGGTAAACTTGGATTCTCAAAACCTCTGGTTGGTAAACAATAGCTTTGTTCCAACCACAGTTTGAAGCTGATTTGAAACTCCTGGAGCATGCGCAGAAGCACTTCAAATATGACGTCCAAATCGAGTGATCCAAGAGTTTCAAACTGCGGTTGGAACAAAGCTACTATGACGATGTGCTCTAAAAAAATTTTAGGATTTACTTTTACGGTGACCTGTCTAGCGATTTATTCGGGAGGTTTCAGTCTATTTTATGAAGGTTACGATAATCCTCTGGATGTTTATAAATATAGCCTGTGTCTTATTTTGATGGCGCTTTTTCTTTTGGATTTTTTAATGACATGGCGTTTGATAGCGTCAGGCGAAGATGAAGGAAGGGACTATCACCGTTTATGTCAGATTGTTGTGAATAAAAAAAAAGTTTCTTTGCTGATGTTAAAAAGGAAGAAATCCCACCATCCCAGGATGCAGTCGAAATACTTCTTCTATAAACCCTGGAAGCGATATAAAAGGTACAAAGATCCACAAGAGGAGCGTGCGAGGGTCAAAAAATTTTTACAAAAATCAAATATAGAGGCGAAAAGGGGTTCAAAAAAGAAAAACCAATCTTTGACACCTCAGCAAAAGCTGCTGCTTGCTATAGAAGAAAAAGAAGCGAAGGAACTGGAGGAGATGGAGCAGTTCGCACGTAATCGGTCGTTTGGGCAGACCATAAATCGTGGGCTAAACGTTCGGTTACAGCAATCAGTAATACAAAGCCCAAAAGGAAGTCGGTCTTCCCTTCTTTCTTCAGAAAAACCCCTGAAGACGACGCTCTAAGTCAAAAATCTAGCGTCAAATCTCATGTCACAATATCCACCCAGAACATACAACCTCAAGAATCCCTTCAGATCAAAAGTAGCAAGTAAAACCTCGGAAGAAAGCAAAATCGTGCCGAGTAAATCCCAAGAGAAGAAGGCAAAGCCGATCATTCGCGATAACCTCAAAGAAAATGCGAGAAATCGCTTTATGAAAGAAGCTGAAAGAAGAGAGGAAGAACGAAAACAGAATGAACAAAACGAAAATAGAACCCAATAAAAATCTTCCTACTCATTTTGATAATCACTTAAATCAAAAATTTTTTTTGTAAAGCCCATTGTATTCATAAGATAACCATCCTATTAATAAAGTATGCAAATAACGGTAACACCCGAAGGAAATTATTTAATGCCATTAGATTATTTATATTCTTCATAGTCCCGAATTGTGTGGTCCATTCAAAGAGATAACTCGGAGAATAGTCGGAGAGGGAAAACTGTTCACAATGGCGTAGCGACCTCCGGGCCTTCCATTGTTCCACAGACAGACACATCTGTTATTAGGCACAATTTGTACCCGGGGTACCGATAGCCATCGCACCTCTGAATCTTTGCCCTAGCTTTTTTTTACGTTGCGCAACTTAAATACATTACCGCTATCAGATACCCTCCGGGCTAGTATTTCTTTATACTTATAACTCCCTTTAAACTTTTAACTTAAGAATCTATGATTTAATCACTTTTATCCTGTTTGACCGGTCTTCATTTAGATATTAACCTCAATAATAACAAAAAACAGGGTGGTCGAAAACTGAAAAATAAGAAATTGATGCCATTTTTTAAAATTAGAAAAAGGATCACGAATTTTCTATTGGTACATAATCCTCCTTTCCAAAAAATTAACCCCCGTTCTCAAATCTCATTGACAAATTTTCAAAAAACCGCGGGAACAGAGGAATGTTCGCGCATGCGCGTTGTTCTGAGGGCGTTAATACACAAGTACAGTTTCTTTTCTTCCTAAATATTAGGTGAAAAAATGAAACTCAGCTAAAATCTACAAAATTCAAATTTACCCTGTGGCTGAGTTTCATTTTGTACACCTAATAAATAAAAATTGTAAGAAATTTAATTCTCTATAAAGTACTTAATTATTTTTTTCTAGGATGCACCATTTTCGGAAAATATTTTTTTTGAAATAAATTTATCTTGAAAACAGTGAGTCCTAGAGAATAAATGAATAAAATAAAAATTAAAGAGAATTAAATTTCCAACAGATTTTATTTAGTGCATTTTTTCAATATCTGTAACGGTTTACGATTTACAAGCCTTTAAAAATTAACCTTCTTAATGGTTATACTTCAATAACCTTCTTACACGGAGAAGGTCAACTTTTGATGGACTTTAACACCTAAAGTGTTCAAAATTTTGAAAAAATGAACTACTAGATGTACAAAATGAAACTCGGCTAAAATCTACAAAATTCAAATTTACCCTGTGGCTGAGTTTCATTTTGTACACCTAATATTTTCATAAAAAGGAAAATCCGTATAAGAATAAAGGTAATTTTTTTTTTTCAGTCAAATTTAAACATACAGCAGTTTGAAATCTTCAAAAAGTTATTGTGATACCCTCCACGTCGGGTTTTTGGGGAAGGGTCTTCCAGACCCCGGAAAAACAAATCGAATATTGATTTTTAGGGATCTCAACTTTGTCTGTGGTTCCGGCCGGCCGTACCATTTTTTCTGGAACACTTTACAGCCACAGTTTTCAGCCAATTTTCACCAAAGTTTGACACAAATTTCTTTAGCCGGTGAACAAGAATGAAACGAGAGCAAATTTTGAATTTCGAAAAAATGGCGGACATATGTCCTTTTTCTGTCCAACGTCTGTTTAAAATTTACTCCTTAAACTTCTCCTCCCTTATACTTCCCCCTCCTTGAACTTCCTCTCCCTTATACTTTCCCCTCCTTTATACATCCTCCTACGTAATACTTCCCCCACCTATATCGTTAATTCTCTTTAAGGAAGTTTTCGTTGGAGGCTCTTCAAACTAGTACTTTTTCTCAGCCATCTTAGCCACATGAATATAATATGAAATTCAAGAATGCGCGAGTTCATTTTCATCAAATAATATTCTATAATTTTTTTTTCAAGATGGCGGGTCCCTACTTAGTAGAATTTTTTTTTAATTCTGTCGTACTAAGAAGAGTTAGGAATTTAAATAGTTGACAAACGACTTATCGTCCCGTTGGAAACATCATACACTCCTAGATACAGGGAACATAAAATTTTGTTTATTTTATTACCGTACATTCTTAAGTTTAGTGCATATTCGTGGGAGGCTTATCTTACCCACTAGGTGACGAGAGAGCGGTATAAAAAATTTTTTTCACCTCTTCAAAAAGGGAAAAATTATTAACCGATTTCTTTTGCGGTTGGAATTTCACCCTTCTTCGTCTTCTCAGAAAATTAATACATCCACCAAATGGTTACATAATTAAGATAAAAGAGTACAAAATGAAAAAACACCAAGGTTGCTTTATAACCGTTGTTTTTCAACCCACAGACACTCCGAGAAAGAGAAAAATAACAGGTTTTAAAATGCAAGATAAAAAAAAAATTGGAACGTCCATACTACGTGATTTATTTACACTTGCATACATGTAGACGTTTAGTAGAAAAATTTAAAAAGATTTAAATCAATTTCTCTAAACAGGTTTTTTTATGAGGGCGGGTTATTTTAGTAGAAAGCCTGAAGAGAGAAATAAAAAGGGCCAAAAAAAAAATTTCTGGCCTCACGAAAAAGATTTAAGGTGGTGAAGAAAAGATTAGTTTTTGATAGCTAAATCGCAATTTTCTCTCAGAAAAAAATGCTACAATTCCGAAGAAAAAGAGACATAAATAAAAGCATACTATTAGGTGTTCAAAATGAAACTCGGCTAAAATCTACAAAATTCAAAACCCTGTGGCTGAGTTTTGTACACCTAATAAATAAAAATTGTGGGAAATTTAATTCTCTATAAATTTGTACTTAATTATTTTTTTCTAGGATGCACCATTTTCGGAAAATAATTTTTTTTTTTAAATAAATTTATCTTGAAAACAGTGCGTCCTAGAGAAAAAATGAATAGAATAAAAATTAAAGAGAATTGAATTTCAAACTGATTTTATTTAGTGCATTTTTTCAATATCTGTAACGGTTTACGATTTACAAGCCTTTAAAAATTATCCTTCTTAATGGTTATACTTCAATAACCTTCTTACACGGAGAAGGTCAACTTTTGATGGACTTTAAACGCCTAAAATGTTCAAAATTTTGAAAAAATGAACTACTAGGTGTACAAAATGAAACTCGGCTAAAATCTACAAAATAATTTACCCTGTGGCTGAGTTTCATTTTGTACACCTAATACATAACATTGGAAAAATCTCGCAAATGCTCCAGGAAACCTCCTTTTCAGCCGACTTCCTGTAAGTCGGCCATTGAAGGTCCTAAAAATCGAATTTTCTGGCGTTTTCTTCATCCTACAGTTGTGTGTGTCTCTACACCATTTTCGAGTATTTCCCGCGCCTAATTAAGCCAAAAAACACCATTTCTGGATGTTTTTCAAATCTTAAAATGCATCTTTACATTGAAAAAGGGGAAAAAGGAAGCTGCCTCGTAGAAAAAAAAAAGCTATAGAAACCTCCAGACAATTGACTCTAATTGAAATCAATCATTTGTTGATGAATAATAATTCATTTTATAATTTTCTCCCTCTCTTCGGTAGCTCCTCGGACCAAACTATAACTAAATTAGTTTCCATTTAGCCGGGCACACCTTTCTAATAATAAACGTCATTCAAACTCCGTATAACACGGCTAAATTGAAAATCATGAATAGGTTATTATAAATTAATTTCGACTGTCTTCAATAAATCTGAAGAGAATATGAGTAGAAAATTTTTTTATGATGAGTTTTTTTTTCTTTCTCATTTCAAGATTGTTATGGCACCCATTTTCATTGAATAAGGAAATTTAAACCATAAGATGGAGGAAAAAAAATATAAAAAAATGGGTCGTTAGAACTGGTCCAAGAGCTTTTTGAACGATGAAAACGGTATAGAAATACAAAATTTTAACTCTTAATGATCCTGGAGAAAGTAGAATTTTTTTTTCAACGGAAGAAATTTCCAATCTAATTAGGTTTATAAAAATGTCATATTTAAATAAAAAACGACATTAATTAGGGACGTTTTAGAAACGTCAATTAGAGAGAGAAAAAATACAGAAAAAAAGAAAGTTTTGGTTCTTAAGTTTTTATTGATTTTTTTTCCCTCCTGTGTGGTAAGCCTTTCTCGCCTGTGGGCTCAAATTACAAAAATTTAAAAACGTTTTGTATTTTTAAAAGAATATGATGGTTAAGCGCCTTTCTTATGGAGTTCAAGTCTCCTGGATTTGAAAGCCGGGAAAAACCTTCGCTTCCCGGCCTATTTCCCAACATGAGAACAGCCAGGATCCTTAATTAATAACTAGGTAGAAAAAATGAAAGTCTTCGCCCAGCCAGGCTTCATAGAACGGGCGAAAACATCCAAAATTTCGTCGAGCTATATTTTTCAATAAATTCTACTAAATATTAGAAGTATTTGGTGAAAAGGTGAAGATCGGACCAGAAGTACGGCCGTAGCGCGTAAAACTTTAGAAAATACCTCCGCCATTTCTTCGAAATTCGAAAAAAGCTCTCGAAATTATCAAGTTAACTATTAGGTGTACAAAATGAAACTCGGCTAAAATCTACAAAATTCAAATTTACCCTGAGGCTGAGTTTCATTTTGTACACCTTATAAATAAAAATTGTAGGAAATTTAATTTTCTATAAATTTGTACTCAATTATTTTTTCTAGGATGCACCATTTTCGGAAAATAATTTTTTTTAAAAATAAATTTATCTTGAAAACAGTGCGTCCTAGAGAAAAAATGAATAGAAAAAAATTAAAGAGAATTGAATTTCCAACTGATTTTATTTAGTGCATTTTTTCAATATCTGTAACGGTTTACGATTTATAAGCCTTTAAAAATTAACCTTCTTAGTGGTTATACTTCAATAACCTTCTTACACGTAGAGGTCAACTTTTGATGGACTTTAACGCCTAAAATGTTTAAAATTTTGAAAAAATGAACTACTAGGTGTACAAAATGAAACTCAGCCACAGGGTAAATTTGAATTTTGTAGATTTTAGTCCGGAAGGGGAAGTATAAAGGAGGGGAAGTGGAAGCTCAAGGAGGAGGAAGTATAAAGGAAAGGAAGTTTAAGGAGGAGGAAGTACAATGAAGAAGAAGAAGTACCCCTTCTTTAAACTTCCCTCTCCGTTATACTTATCCCTTCTTTATACTTCCTTTATACTTCCGGCCTTTGATACTTCCCCCTCCTATATTTTTCCTTCTCTTTGAGGAAGTTTTCATTGAAAGCTCTTCAAACTAGTACTTTTCATGTTGTCTGAAGTGCCTTTCTGGTTTCATCGAAGCGTCCTCGTTCGCGCGGGGTTCGAGGCGACCTCAAGAAGAAGAGGAGAAAAAGAAGTTAAAAAACCCGGCCGAGTTCGCATCCCGCCCCGCCGCTCATTCATTTTCAATGATTAATAACTCGACCGGTCTACTGGCCGTCCTGAAAACGTTTCACGATCAACCCGAGCTACCGGAATTTACGAAAGCACATCCTATAATTATACAAATTAAATATTACACTCGGTTTGACTCTTCGTCTCTTGAGTTTAAAAAGTCACGCCAACGCCTTCCATGTCTTTTATTATAACGTCCTTTTCTTAAGGACGAAACAAAAGACAATGAATGCGCTACGGACATCATAAATTGATGGGTACAAAAACACCCCCGCGTTTCGCCGCAATTAACTGAAACGTCCTTCACAGTTTTGGCGTTTTCTCGGTGGTTTTCTAGAAAACACGTTTTTCAGGCGTTTTTAAATGTCCTTCTTAAAAAGGGCACACTTTTATCAGGATTTTTAGTCGTAATAACTTTGAAAAATTTCGAAAAAAAAATTAAAATAAAAAAAATGGAGAAAACTTATAAACTTTTTCGAAAAAAAAAATACCCCTCCTTAAACTTCACTTCCGTTATTCTTCCCCATCCTAATAAGGAGGGGATAATATTAATATCCCCCTCCTATACTGATCCTAAACTTAAGGAAGTATTCGTCGGAAGCTCCCACCCTGTCACTGAATTTCAGAAATTTCACAAAAATTTTTTTGGCCTATAAAACACCGTTTCTCTCTTGGCTGAGTTTTATTTTGTACACCTAATAAATAGAAATTGTAGGAAATTTAATTCTCTATAAATTTGTACTTAATTATTTTTTTCTAATGCACCATTTTCGGAAAATAATTTTTTTTAAAATAAATTTATCTTGAAAACAGTGCGTCCTAGAGAAAAAATGAATAGAATAAAAATTAAAGAGAATTATTTCCAACAGATTTTATTTAGTGCATTTTTTCAATATTTGTAACGGTTTACGATTTACAAGCCTTTAAAAATTAACCTTCTTAATGGTTATACTTCAATAACCTTCTTACACGGAGAAGGTCAACTTTTGATGGACTTTAACGCCTAAAATGTTTAAAATTTTGAAAAAATGAACTACTAGGTGTACAAAATGAAACTCGGCTAAAATCTACAAAATTCAAATTTACCCTGTGGCTGAGTTTCATTTTGTACACCTAATAACTTCAAGCTTGAAGCAGAAACTACGCATTTTATAAAATTACAAGAGATAATATTCGAACCGTTTAAGTTGTTTGATATTCGAGTTAAACGAGGGGTGCTGGCCGATTTCGACGTACGCCCGAGGGAATTATCGATAAATCAATGTCAGACGAGGTTAAACAATCTCAAGTTTTTTTTAAAGCAAATAATTGGTTCCAAAATTTTTAAAAATGTTTTTTAAAACATTTCAGAGAGGACGTCCGGATTTAACATCCCGGATGTACGGGTCAGCGGATGGTATGTGGCTTTTTTTTCTCCTGAGATAAACGGGAATAAAAACCTAAAATCAAACAATGAATCCCTGATGGATTTGACGATAGTTCGATCGTGATTCGTGGCGAGAGCGATAATTACAAGAAAGCCACCGTCTTCAACTCCCGGCTTTACTCTTGACTAAATCCATCTTGGCTGTTAATCGATGGAAGAGGGAACGGTTTTGAGTTGGATTTATAACTTGATTACGAAGCGTGACTACGTGGATTGTTAGTTACCGTTAGATCCGTCTTGGAGGTGATACAATGCCCGTGGTAAACACATTGTCGACTCGTCCCGTGATCTCGCAGATTTTGCGCGCTTTTTAAAGAAAAACTTAATTTTTTGAAGAGGTTGGGAAATGTCAAGCTTTGACGTGTAGATCGGGTTTGAGCGCCGGAATGCCGCGGCCCCTCCGGGCAAACGTCCTTGCCCGATAGTTACCCGGCGTAGGACGATAAGAAAAACTTTTAAAATCCTGAAAATAGTCTTTTCTAAATTAAAGGATCTCATAAATAGGAATCTACGAGACTTAACGGTAACGAAGACGGCTGCTTAAGCTCCTCGTGCCGTCGTCGACTCTCGCCGAACTGGGTCATTCGAGGCCGGATGAGGAAAGTGAAGGACCAGTTCTAGTTAGGATACCAGAAAAAAAGTATCCGACTTCTCAAAAGCCATTATTTCATAACTTTTATAAATTAATATACCAAGGACTGCAGATACTCGGGCGAAAGTTAATAACGATTATTATTGATCACGTTTTTTCCGCCTTATACGAATAAAAAGCAAAGCACTAGTTTGAAGAGCTTCCAACGAAAACTTCCATAAAGAGAAGGAACAATATAGTTGGGGGAAGTATAGCGTTTAAGGGGCGGGGGAGTATAAAGGAGGGGAAGTATAAGGATGGGGAAGTACAAAAAGTGGGGAAGAATAATTACAAGCATTTAGACAAATTCTTTTTTCAAAAAATTTTCAGTTATTTTTCCAAATTTTTTTTTGTTTTTCGCATTATTTTCCAAGTTTTTTTTTTTGCCACAAAAATTTCTGTTTTTAAGGGGGAGGGGGGGATTTGAAGTTTTAATTTTTTCGAAAAAATTTTTTTAAGTTTTTTTTTCTTAGTATCAAGGTAGGAATAATGGGCTTTCTACCCAAGGGATGTCCCTCTCTCAAAACGGTAGTATGATGTTTCTCCCTACTGAAAAAAAAAATTTTTTTTTACACCAAAAATTTGTAAAAAATATAAGGAGTATTTGGTGAAAATTTGGTAAAAATCGGACCAACGGATCGGCCGCAGCGCAGTTTTTAAAATTTCAAACCGACATATCTCCGCCACTTCTTCGAAATTCACCGTTCGCTACGTTCTTGTTCACCTACTAAGGAAGAATTTGTGAAAATTTGGTCCGTGAAGTGTTCAGGAAAAATTCTACGGCCGGCCGGCACTACAGACAAAGTTGAGATTCGATTTGACCCTCCGGGGTCTGTAAGACCCTTCCCCGAAAACCCGACGTGGAGGGTATCACAATAACTTCTTTAAGGAATTTAAAATATATTAAAATATCAAAAGATTCTTTATTGTGACAAAGAATGCGAGAAGTACCGTTGTCTAACATAATACGCAATTTGCATATAAAATATTTATGACTTTCAGATATTTAAAGGCCACCATCTTCAAGATTCCCTTTAAATCCAACATCAAACACCATTTTTGGGGCGTTCTCTTTCGTTTAAACACCCTTCTTTCCTTTAAATCCAAAATTTTTTTGTCAAAAAAAAACATGAAAGAAACCGAAATGGTCAATTTCGATAGGCTTAAAGTGGCGATCCAATCGTAAAAAAACGCTTGTTGTCTTTAAAAACAAATATTTCTTTTTCTTCTCCTTGATTTCGCCATTTACGATACACGTCAAGGAAAAAATTCCAACTGACCCTCGCCACAACATATGGCAGCCTCTTTTCATCGATATCATTTTCCCCCGCATCACAAATATGCGTACAAAGTCATATTTTAGAAAAACGTCATTCTCCATCTTCCTCTTCAGTTTTCCTGCCCAAAAACTACTTTTTCATACAGTTTTTGTCTTCTTTATAAATTTTTTTTTCCTTGCAATTGCCTTCAAGGTAGACGACTTGAACATTTATACAAATAGTCTAATAAACTACTTAAAACTCTTGCGAAACTTTTAAATTTATAACTCTTTTTTTCAACAAAATTACAATATTTGATGAAATTTAATGCTTTTCAAGAAAATATAAAGGCACACCTATTTATTAATGGATGGTTATTTAGAGTAAACTTTTACCGCCTTGGGATAGAAATAAACTGTATACGGTAATGATCAGTTTTGGTAGTCTGTCGTAAAAAGTTCGATTTCGCAATATATTACGCAAAAAAAAGAAACCTTTTGTTTTTATTTTTTTTCGTAAGAGAGTGTTGAAAATTTAAATTTGAAGAGTGCAAAGTCTGTGAATTTTTCGAGGGGAAGATTTACTGGAGAAAATTCGTACATAAAAGGTCTTTTAAATTCGAATAAATCAATGAGTTAACGATATTGAGCAATCGATAAAACGGAAAGAACATCGGACAATGTCACTTTATGTGAAATGAGTAGAAAGTGCGAGCGACGAAGCCAGCGCGCGGGGTAAATTGTGAAATCGAATTTATACAGTTGACCAGTTGTGGAGATTTCCATCTTGTATAATTTCCCCTAGAGGCCAGATCTTATCTACCGAGGTTTAGTTGTTAAGTCGAAACCGAAGGAGGCTGTGGGGATATAAATTTATTAAGAAAGAAAAAACAATTCGGACATTAAAATTTACTTGGAATCTTAAATACGAAAGAGCAACAATAAAGTACTAGTTTGAAGAGCTTCAACGAAAACTTCCTAAGAAAAGGGAAGGAACAGTATAGGAGGGGGAAGTATGTATAAAGGAGGGAAAGTTCAAGTAGGGGGAAGTATAAGGAGGGGGAAGTACAAAAGGAGGGGACGAATAATTTCAAGCATTTAGACTTTTTCATTTAAAAAAAAATTTTAAGTTATTTTTGCAAATCAACTTCCTTAAAGAAGTTATTGTGACACCCTCGACGTCGGGTTTTTGGGAAGGGTCTTCGAGATCCCCAAATCGAATATTGATGTTTACCGAATCTCAAATTGTCGGTGGTGCTGGCCGGCCGTCCGTAGCAATTTTTTCCGGAACAGTTACGGCCACAGTTTTCCTCCGATTTTCACCTAATTTTCTCTAGTCGGTAAACAAGAAACTAACGAGGGAGATTATTGAATATGGAAAAAATTGCGGAGATATACGATTACGATTACGATTACAATCGTATTCGTATTTTTTTCTGCGATTACGATTGTAATCGCATTTTTTTAACGATTACAACCGTAATCGTATTTTTTTTCTGCGATTACAATCGTGATTGTATTTTTTTTTCTGTGATTACCATTATAATTGCAGAAAATACGAATATAATGGTAATCGCAGAAAAAAATACAATTACGATTGTAATCGCAGATAAAAAATACGATTACGGTTGTAATCCTTAAAAAAATGCCAGAAAAAAATACGAATACGATTGTAATCGTAATCGTAATCGTAATTAAGAAACTTGCGATTACAATCGTAATCGTAAGTGCGATTACGATTACGCCCAACAATGCTCGTAAGGCACTTCTCTTGGCAAAAATCCCATTATTGATACAAAAATTTACCTATTATAAATTTATCTACCTTGATACAAAAATTTCGAAATAAAAACTTAGATAATTTTTAACCCCCCCCCCCCCCCGTTATACTTCCCCTCCATTGTACTCCCCCCTTCTTTATACTTCCCCCTAAATACTTCCCCTCCGTTATACTTTCTCTCCTTTTTACTTCCCCTCCTTAACACTTCCTCCTACGTTATACTTCCCCCTCCTAAAACCCCGACGTGGAGGGTATCACAATAACTTCTTTGAGTAATAGGGATGAACGAACTTGAAAGGTCTTAAGCGGCTGGTGAGATTTGGATAGCTCAGGGAGGATATTACAGTAGACAACCTCTTTGCACCACGAAGACTGTAACTTCTTTCTAGAAGTTTGAAAAATTAAAATTCTCTGTCGATTTGACAAAATAGGTGTAATGGCGACGATTTTTCAAGAAACGATATTAATTCGGAGAGAAGATAAGAAATTGCAAGGGCGAACTAGCCTCCGAAACTAGTTTTTCTTACTTAATTAATCCCCGTGTTCGGGAAGGGTATGGTAATCGGGACATAATTCGAAGACTGACCAACTTTTCATCTGGAATTCTCCCTCCCACTCTTTTTCCTTCTTCTCCCGACAAGTTTTTCGATCGTCAAAGAATCTCCGGGCGGAAACCAGTTTCCCTCCCCGCGCGAGTTGACTTCACTTGTCATTTCGGACTAGTTTCTCATTGTATTGAAAACGCGCGGAAAAATTACAAAATGCGTAAGTTATTACAAGTTTTGATTGATGACCGTTTCACAATCGAGGCCTTTTACTGGTGAACCATTAGTCCTGTTCCACTATCTCATGGGCACGGCTAATGGTGTCTGTAGCAATCAGATTTTAATTAGAATAAAAATGACATTAGGACAACCTATCATCGATAAAGAAACGATAATTTATTTTATGAACGAAATAAAAACGACGAGCTTTCAAATACCTTTCGAAAGAGGTCATCAGGAAACGTCCAAAACCGTTTTTTCAAACAGCAAAAAAGAGAACCCGTGCCCACTGCAAACGGTTATCGAGTTTAAAGTATTAGGTGTACAAAATGAAACTCGGCTAAAATCTACAAAATTCAAATTTACCCTGTGGCTGAGTTTCACTTTGTACACCTAATAAATAAAAATTGTAGGAAATTTAATTCTCTATAAATTTGTACTTAATTATTTTTTTCTAGGATGCACCATTTTCGGAAAATAATTTTTTTTAAATAAATTTATCTTGAAAACAGTGCGTCCTAGAGAAAAATGAATAGAATAAAAATTAAAGAGAATTGAATTTCCAACAGATTTTATTTAGTTCATTTTTTCAATATCTGTAACGGTTTACGATTTACAAGCCTTTAAAAATTAACCTTCTTAATGGTTATACTTCAATAACCTTCTTACACGGAGAAGGTCAACTTTTGATGGACTTTAACGCCTAAAATGTTTAAAATTTTGAAAAAATGAACTACTAGGTGTACAAAATGAAACTCGGCTAAAATCTACAAAATTCAAATTTACCCTGTGGCTGAGTTTCATTTTGTACACCTAATAGTGGGTGATCGACCAAAATTGTTGCATCCTAACATTTTTTACTGAGAAACTTTTTTTAGGCCTCCCTAGAATCTAAATTAATTCAGATTAAAACCTGTGTAAGTAAATGTCAGGATAAGGTTCGAGGCTCTTTTATCATGTCGGCAAGTTTCAGATTACCCTTATGGATAGAACGGACTGATAATGGGGGAACGTTGAAATTAGTCTCCCGAAAAACAGACGTTTGAACCGGTTCATACCGTTCAATATCAAACACCCACAAAACATGATTTGTTGCCTTTCCATCCACGAATAATTCATAGGTTCTTTGTAACGGTGATTAAAAAATCATAGGTGGTACAAAAGTCTTCAAAACATCAACTACAGAACCTACCGAAAGCAATGGGACAACCGCATTCTGGGTTGCTTCATACGGTGATGCAATAGCAGAAGCACGTGGTCATCTCATTGAAATCAGCATATTCAAGGAAGACCCTTTATACCTTAATTCTGGCAGTATCACGAGTCCATCACGAACTGGATGAATTCCGAAAAATTCCATGTCATTCATTAGTATAAATTTGGTTAACGTCACCCACCGGACTGCTTCCTACTCGGAACACCCTCGGAGAACCAGTTGTCAAAAAATTAATATGTAAAATTTGGACAAAA
Organism: Orius insidiosus; assembly: GCA_014119065.1. Classification (NCBI taxonomy): domain Eukaryota; kingdom Metazoa; phylum Arthropoda; class Insecta; order Hemiptera; family Anthocoridae; genus Orius; species Orius insidiosus. The sequence goes on along the minus strand of JACGAQ010000187.1, from coordinate 26,994 downwards.
ATACCGTTTTTCTTGATTTCAGGGATAAGCTCTTAAGGCGAAAAGCGATTTAGAATTAAAGACGGTTTTTTAAAATTAGGGAGCTCTTTTTGGGGTCAAGGTTTCCTGCCAAACGTTGGTGACAACAGATTTTAAGGGGAAGTTAAAAACTTAAGGGAATCTAGATGGCAGATGGGATTTTTTGGTCTTCCGGGCCGGATGAGTGGGTCAAAAGTGATTTTAAAAAAAAGGAAATACTGCAAGGGGAAAAAAGGCGCCGCATTCCTTTGAAAATGAACGCCAAGGGACAAAAGTTCGCGTAATGGACTCGGGGAGAGTCCTCCACGAAGTTCAATGATCTTAAGTTACTTACTTCGCTTTTAAATCCAGTTAGCGGCACTCGGCGTCAGTTTATCCAATTGCATGACCGGAAAGCGACGATAACAAAGGATTCGGAATTTCACTCAAATGCCACTGTGAAAGGAGGAAATGGTAAAACGAGACTTTTTTTTTTTCTTTTTCTCTCTCTCCGCCGGGTTCACAGATTCTACCTGGGGACTGGACAGGACTGGAACTCGGGAGGAACGCATGATGCTTCCCCACCACTCAGATCTTTCGATATCCCCTCCTCCGCAACAATGCACCCCTCTTGAAAGGTCCCTTGAGGGGACTTCAAAATCAGGTTTTCCAAGGAAGGCTACTTTCAAACGTTTCTATGACTTCGCGCTTTAGCTTCAAATGGACTTCGCTGCACCTTCGATGAACAAAAAAAATTTTACTCTGTACCTGCCCACTTTTTCCTCCCATAAATAAATCTCAAAAACGGAAGGACTATTCTAATAAAATGCTACCATTTTTAGAAAACTCATTAAAAATCACTACAAGCTATTAAAAGTGTTAAAATGTCGAATTCGTTTAATTGAACTTTGCTGACAAAGCCCTAAGAGCAAGTCCGGGTTGGTAACTTTCTAATCTTAATAAATCAGCACCTAATAGGGTCCTGTATAATAAATTTAATTTTTGAAGTTAATGTTTATAATTAAAATCAAAGAATAGTCTCAGTAGTTCTTGAAGTGTGGACCCCCACGCTGAATTTATTGTGATACCCTCCAGGTGGGGTTTTTGGGGAAGGGTCAAATCGAATATTGATCTTTACCGATCTCAACTTTGTCTGTGCTGCCGGCCGGCCGTAGCATTTTTCCCAGAAAACTTTGCGGCCACAGTTTCCAACCGATTTTCACCAAATTTTCACCAAAAACTCTCTACATATTAGGTGTACAAAATGAAACTCAGCCACAGGGTAAATTTGAATTTTGTAGATTTTAGCCGAGTTTCATTTTGTACACCTAGTAGTTCATTTTTTCAAAATTTTAAACATTTTAGGCGTTAAAGTCCATCAAAAGTTGACCTTCTCCGTGTAAGAAGGTTATTGAAGTATAACCATTAAGAAGGTTAATTTTTAAAGGCTTGTAAATCGTAAACCGTTACAGATATTGAAAAAATGCACTAAATAAAATCTGTTGGAAATTTAATTCTCTTTAATTTGTATTCTATTCATTTTTTCTCTAGGACGCACTGTTTTCAAGATAAATTGATTAAAAAAAAATATTTTCCTAAAATGGTGCATCCTAGAAAAAAAATAATAAATTTATTAAATTTCCTACAATTTTTATTTATTAGGTGTACAAAATGAAACTCACAGGGTAAATTTGAATTTTGTAGATTTTAGCCGAGTTTCATTTTGGACACCTAATAGTTTACGAATTTGTGGAGTGAAAATTTTTTTTTTAATTGGGAGAAATGATACTTTACCCTTTGCGAGAGAGGCATCCCTGGGGCAGAAAGCCTATTATTTCTGCCTTGACAAAAAAAAATGTTGTAAAAAAAAATTGTCAAAATGTTTGAAATTTTTCTTCCCCTCCTGTATACTTCCCCCTCCTTAAACTTCTCCTCCGCTATACTTCCCCCTCCTATATTGTGTGTATTTTCCTATTTGTTATTATTGTTATTTATCTTAAATAATGTGATGACTTGAAGGCATTTAAATGAATAATAATGGCTGTTTGGTATTTGAAAAACGGTAGTAGTTCTACAAATTACGGCCAATTAAATTGAAATAAATGATTTCCACTGATTCAATTAAATTTCGCTTTGAACGGTTACTATGTCGGTAATAAAAACGATATTTTTATTGTAGACGGAATTTATAAAACGGGCGTTATGTTGTTCTTCTTAAGGTAGTTGGCATTTGACGATTATTATAATAATTTCCTTCGAGGAAATCAAAATCGTTCCGCTATAAATAATCGCCGAAGGTCATCCCATCCGCTTCCCCTCCGTCATAACGACGCCACCTTTCGATTCGTAATTTACATTTAAAGAGCGGTGCGTCCTTTTAAAAAAGATTTGGGGCCGAAAATCCGGAAGGAAAAAAAGAAAGAAGGAAAAAATTCGGCATCTGTGGCATTTGCTTCTTTTTTTTTTCTCTTGTGGACAATGAACTTGAACAATGGTAAACTATTCAAATTCCCTCCGGCGTCTTTTTTGTTCGGCTCATTTAACCAAATGAGCATCAATAACTGACGTATGAAATAAAAGAATAATCAAAGAGCAAAAAGTAAGACAAAGAAAAAACCCGACGTCGAGGGTATCACAATAACTTCTTTAAGGAAGATAAAAATGCCGAATCACTTACGGACGTTTGTTGCTCTTGAGGAGTTGTTCTTCTCTACCTTCCCGCATTCTCAGACATATCGCCGTGCAGTTATGATCACAGAAAAGTTTGTTATAAATATTATGTCCGGCCGTCAGTCGCAAATTTCATTCGGGCGTCAAGGCCACAGTTTTCATCCGATTTTCACCAAATTTTTGCAGGTTCTTCCTTTTGTAGCTACTTAAAACTCTGAGGTCTGGAAGACCCTTCCCAAAAACCCGACGTCGAGGGTATCGCAATAACTTCTTTAAGGAAGTTAAAATGGCAAGAACTTTTTTAGAAATTCGCCCAAATGGCGGAGATATGTCTGTTTGAAATTTTAAAAACTGCACTGCGGCCGAACTGTCAGTCCGATTTTCACCAAGTACTCCTTCCCCTCCGTTATACTTCCCCCTCCTTTATACTTCCCTCTCCGTTATTCTTCGCTCCCTTATACTCTCTCTTCTTTATACTTCCCCCTCCTATATTTTACTTCTCTTTAAGGAAGTTTTCGATGGAAGCTCTTCGAAATAGTACTTTTTTTTTTATTTTAATTTATTTACATAGGTACCTATTTTATTTGAAAACTTCTATTTCATTTTTCCTAGTTTTCAGTAGGGTAAAAATACTGATAAATTTCTTTCTGCAATCAATTCATCACCTGTTGGCTTAATCGTGAACTATGCGTTTTCTGTTGGTAATAGGGTTGAACTACCAACGCAATTCGATTCACCACAAAATTTACCATCGGAAACAATGCCAAAATTGATCAAAATCAAGACTGCCGGTGTTAGATCTAACGCGACGAAATACCCCTTATATTTTTTACAAATTTTTGGAGTTATAAAAATGTTAGTAGGGAGAAATTTGATACTTCCACCCCTTGCGGGAGTGACATCCCTTGGGCGGAAAGGCTATTATTTCTACCCCTTGATACTTAAAAAAATTTTGAAAAAAAAATGTAAATATGAGGTTTGTCAAAAAAGCGAAGAAAACTACCAAGAATGAAAATGAGGTTTTTCTGTCAATAAGCCATGGAAAACTCCCGAAGCGTTTAACTCCTGTAAACTCCTGGAAACCCTGAAAAAATTCCAAAAATCTGGTTTCTTTATCCGAAGAAACTTCTGTAAAAATGGGGGTTCTGTTGAAAACTCCCAAACTCCTCAAATAATATTTTTAAAAATAAGCTTTTAACTTCCTTAAAGAAGTTATTGCGATACCCTCGACGTCGGGTTTTTGGGGAAGGGTCTTCCAGACCCCGGAGGGTCAAATCGAATATTGATCTTTACCGATCTCAACTTTGTCTGTGGTGCCGGCCGTCCGTAGCATTTTTTTTCCGGAACACTTTACGGCCACAGTTTTCATCCGATTTTCACCAAATTTTCACACAAATTTCTTTAGCCGGTGAAGAAGAATGTAACGAGGGCGATTTTTGAATTTCGAAAAAATGGCGGAGATATGTCTGTTTGAAATTTTTAAAATTCGCTGCGGCCGAACCGTTAATCCGATTTTCACCAAATTTTCACCAATTACTCCTTATATTTTTTAAGAATTTTTGGTGTAAAAATTGCGACTTTTTAATCATTAATTTTTTTTTAGTAGGAGAAATTTCGTACTTCTACCCTTTACGAGAGGCATCCCTAGGCCAAAGAGCCCATTATTTCTACCTTGAGATTTAGAAAATTTTTCGAAAAAAAAACTTTGAAAATTTTTCGAAAAATAAAAAAAAAAAAAAAAAAAAAAAAAAAAAAAAAAAAAAAAAAAAAAAAAAAAAAACCCGGAAAATTTTTCGAAAAAAAAACTTAGAAAATTTTTCAAAAAAAAAAAAAAAAAAAAAAAAAAGGAAAACCCGGAAAATTTTTATACTTTCCCTCCCTACTACATCCCCTTCCTTTATACTTCCTACTCCGTTATACTTCCCACTCCGTTACTTCCCCCTCCGTTATACTTCCCCTCCGTTATACTTCCCCCTCCGTTATAATTCCCCCTCCGTTATAATTCCCCCTCCGTTATACTTCCCCCTCCGTTATACTTCCCCCTCCGTTATACTTCCCCCTCCGTTATACTTCCCCTCCCATATACTTCCCACTACGTTTTACGTCCCCTCCGTTATGCTTCCCCCTCCTATATAGATACTTCTCTTTAAGGAAGTTTTCGTTGGAAGCTCTTCAAACCAGTACTTTAAATGACATTTGCGAGATTCAAAACCAGATTTTTAAGAAAATGAGTGATTATTTTGATCTGAGTCACCTTCAAGTGAAGCTCAAAGATAAATTCGACTTTTGGCCTTTTTCTACGATTCAAACTTGTCCCTAGATGAATAAACGGTTACGGATTAAGAGTTTTCGGGGTCCCGCCTCTTATCATGGAAATGATTCTCAGATTCTTCTGAATAAACATTCCCCTTCACCCCCGCTTCACCTATCAAGGATCGTTGTCAAACATCCCATTCCTCGGTAAACACTCCTCTTTCATTCCCAATGACCGGGTCTTTTCATCGCTTTTGTCCCTGAGACAATTTTAAATGGAAAAAAAAATTCCATTATACGGATTTTCTCAGTTGTCAAAAATGCGGTCACAGAAACCACAAAACGAGATGTAATTCGTCCTAAATTATAGTTCAAAATAGAAATTTAGACCCCAACATATGTCAGAAAAATGCTTTTGTCCACAAAGACCCTCCAGAAGCTCAATATTTCTCTCCCTATAGTGTACTAAATAAATAAATCATTTTTATTTTAAAAGATTTATGATTCCGAAGGTGTCTCAGATAAAGAATTATCCGCGGGGAGTTCAAAACACTTGAAAGCCGTTTCCTAAAATTTTTTTTTCCTCCGTTGAATCTTGTTAAGTTGAGAATAAATTGTTTATGACTAGAAATCTTAAAAGGGCCTCTTTTTTTAACGGATCTACCGTTCTGGTATTTAGGTTCGTAATTAATGACGGTCACTTTTATTTTTCATTGAGAGAGATCTTAGATTGTGTCAGTCCGTTTATGTCTCATGAAGCCTTAAAAATTTTTTTTTATTCTTAAAAAATATTTGAATTTTTTAATGAGAAGAGAAAAAAAATGTCCAAAAACGTGGAAAAAATTTCAGACACGCCAAATCAGAATTCTTGCCTTTTTCATCCTCTTGATGGAAGATAAAAAAATTTTATTGAATTAAAAAACCATTTCACAACTTTGGAAGAAGAAAAAATTTTGGAATTTTTTTTACGAGGGCCGAAAAATCTTAATTTCCCAACATCATAAATATTCATTCGTTAACATTTCAAAAATCGAAAAAATCAATATTCATTTGTATACCAAAAAAACTGGTATTTTGATCGATCGAAAGGGACTTGTGAAATTCGTCACTTTGTCGAATTAACAAGAGTTCTAATTATTTTTATAACCGATCCCATTGAATTCGCCACCTTTTAACCGATTTCTAATCGGCGACGGATTAAAAACCAATTTTCGATCGCTTTCCCCTTTTTAGCATCTTTTACCATCAACAAAACGATTATAAAATTAAACCGAAATCACCTAAAATTACCAGGTTTTTGAAAAATCGACTTTTTAAAATGTATTTATTACAAGGGAGAAATCAAATATTTAAAAGCAGCTTGTAAAAGCATAAAATAAAATACTTAATTTGTTTGTACTGGTTTGGAGCTCCCAACTATCGAAAAAAGTATTTTAAACCTTGAGGTAGAAAAGAACCAAGTCTTTCCCCAGCCAGGCCTCACGGAATGGGCGACAACATCCCGAATTTCTCCCTACTTTTAAGAAATCGCCACCCCCAATTCTATTAAATGGAGTATTTGATGAATATTGTATCCATCAAGTTAAAATAATTTTAAGAAAGTATAATTAGACTTCAATCAAAAACCTAAATCGAAAACGATCAGTTGGAAACATTCTTCGAATATGACGTTCTAACAAAGAAGTTCCACGGATCTCCTGTGCTCCTGTGACAACCTCACCTCGAAAAACATCCAGTGACGTCATGATGATGCAGGAAGTGAAACTGATTGACACTGAAAACGTTTGTAGTTAAACTAAAAAAGGTCGGGAGATTTATTTTAATTTCGCAAAAATGGCGATCTGTCTGTTAAAAAAATTTTTTTTGATACGCTACTATTGGCCCAAGCTTCACCAAATTTTCACCAAATACTCCTCATATTTTATAGAATTTACTGAGAAATACAATAAACAGTAGTACGAGAAATTCGGGGTTTTCTCGCCCATTCCATGTGGCCTGGATAGGTAAAGATTTCCATTTTTTCTACCTCGATTTTGGGGAAGAAAAGTACCTTCCAACGAAAACTTCCTTGAAGAGAAGGAACAATATAGGAGGGGGAGTATTAAGGAGGGGGAAGTAAAACGGAGGGGGAGGTATGAAGGAGGGGAAGTTCAAGGAGGGGGAATGCAAAGGAGGGGAAGAATAATTTCAATTATTTAGAAAAATTTTGCTTTTTTTGAAATGTTAAATTTTTTTTCTGATTTTTTTCCCAGTATCAAGGTATTAGGTGTACAATATAAAACTCAGCCACAGGGTAAATTTGAATTTTGTAGATTTTAGCCGAGTTTCATTTTGTACACCTAGTAGTTCATTTTTCAAAATTTTGAACATTTTAGGCGTTAAAGTCCATCAAAAGTTGACCCTCTCCGTGTAAGAAGGTTATTGAAGTGTAAACATTAAGAAGGTTAATTTTTAAAGGCTTGTAAATCGTAAACCGTTACAGATATTGAAAAAATGCACTAAATAAAATCTGTTGGAAATTTAATTCTCTTTAATTTTTATTCTATTCATTTTTTCTCTAGGACGCACTGTTTTCAAGATAAATTTATTTTAAAAAAATTATTTTCCGAAAATGGTGCATCCTAGAAAAAAATAATTAAGTACAAATAAATTAAATTTCCTACAATTTATTTATTAGGTGTACAAAATGAAACTCAGCCACAGGGTAAATTTGAATTTTGTAGATTTTAGCCGAGTTTCATTTTGTAACCTAATAATTTAAGGAAGTTAATTATTAGTAAATTGCGCTACTATGAGGGAGTTCCCTTGAGGCCAGCTCCAAACCAGTGATATTCAACAAATATTTACAAAAATGCAAATCTCCCCTCCTTAAAAGCTCGTGATGGAATCATATAAAAGTAATAACCGGGACGAATAAACCGGGTCAGTCAACAGCACCGCTCCGCGCCGGAGGGCTAAAAATTTTGACGTGCTGAGACCGCATTGCACGAATATTTTCGAAAAAGAAAGATGAAGGCAAAAAAAAATCGTGATTCCGCCATTAGGTTTTTTGAAAGTTTTTTTTTTTCTCCGATAGTGGGCACAAAATCGATTCGCTCTCAGGAATCCCAATAACTACTTTTTAAGGCAGGTTCGTCCCGATTGACTTTGTACGGTTATAAAGGTGACCTACTGGCTTATCCTCGGAATAGTTCAATAAAAAAATTTTTTGGACTTATGAGAATTTACAGTTTTTACACTTCTGAAAATTCAGACAAAACGAGAAATAATTTCGAAAGGAGCGTAGAGCGGAATAGAGAAAAGAAAAGAGACACAATACACGAGCTCCGAGGTGTCTGCGTTGTTCAGGGCGTGATTTGTTGCCCAGAAAGATTCATGTGGGTACGCATATCGGGATGCTCATACGTTTAAAGCCTCTCCGTGCAGGTATGCGACCAGAGGCCAGACTGGTTATGATATAAACGCCCGCTTCACGTATTCGAAAACGCGGTGCGATCAACGTGAGGAGACAAAATCCGATGACAAATTTTTATTTACTCCCATTCAAAATTTGTCTGTCCCTTCATCAGTATTTTCATCGGCGTCAATCGGAAGGTTGAGATCCAAAGAACAAAAAACTTGGAATGTTAGCTGCGAATTTTTGGACACAAAAGTTGTTCAAAGCATTTGGTTGAGGATGGACGGGAACTTCCTTAAAGAGAAGGAACAATGTAGGAGGGGGAAGTGGAAATTCAAGGAGGGGGAAGTATAAGGGAGGGGGAGGATCGTTAAAAGTTAACGAGGGCTGAGTATAAACGAGGGGTTAACAAAAGTTTGTTAAAATTTTGTTCTTTATTTTCCTGGGTAATCCATAGTCATCAACCAAATTATTAAGCTTTTTTCGAAAAATTTTTTCTTTCTTTTTTTTTAAAATGCGCCTTTTTTTCAACAATTTTTCTAAGTTTTTTTTTTCAAAAATTTTATAAGTTTTTGGTTTTAATTTTTTTAGTATCAGAAATAATGGGCTTTCTGGCCAAGTGATGGCCCTCTCGCAAAGGGCGAATATTTTTTAATATATTAGTGTACAAAATGAAACTCGGCTAAAATCTACAAAATTCAAATTTACCCTGTGGCTGAGTTTCATTTTGTACACCTAATAAATAAAAATTGTAGGAAATTTAATTCTCTATAAATTTGTACTTAATTATTTTTTTCTAGGATGCACCATTTTGGAAAATATTTTTTTTTAAATAAATTTATCTTGAAAACAGTGCATCCTAGAGAAAAATGAATAGAATAAAATTAAAGAGAATTAAATTTCCAACTGATTTTATTTAGTGCATTTTTCAATATCTGTAACGGTTTACGATTTACAAGCCTTTAAAAATTAACCTTCTTAATGGTTATACTTCAATAACCTTCTTACACGGAGAAGGTCAACTTTTGATGGACTTTAACGCCTAAAATGTTCAAAATTTTGAAAAAATGAACTACTAGGTGTACAAAATGAAACTCGGCTAAAATCTACAAAATTCAAATTTACCCTGTGGCTGAGTTTCATTTTGTACACCTAAATATTAAAAACACATATACATATTTTTAAAAATTTCAAACAGACATATCTCCGCCATTTTTTCGAAATTCAAAAATCGCCCAGGTTAATTTCTTTTTCAACTACTCAGACAGGTTGTGTGAAAATTGTTGGAAACTGTGGCCGCAAAGTGATCGGAAAAAATGGTACGGCCGGGCGTTGAGGTCCGTAAATATTCGATTTGACCTTCCAGGGTCTTCAAGACCCTTCCCCAAAAACCCAACGTGAAGGGTATCACAATAATTTCTTTAAGTTACGTCCGGCGGAAAAATCAGTTAAAAATGAGATTTCTCAGTCAAAAAACGAAGAAAAACACATGAAAAGCCCATCGGCTTTTGGAAACCCTATAAAATGGGGATTTGTCCTAAAACCAAGAAAAACTCCAGAAAATCCGGTGAATTTGGGCTCTTTCTATCAAAAAACAGAGGAAAACTCTGATTAACTTTTGAGAAATTTAAAAAAGTTGAAGGAGAGAGGATGGGGCCATGAAGAGAATACGGGTCCAGGCCTTAGATTTTTAGCGACGCCACAGAATAAAATCTTAGAAACCCAATGAAAATGGGTTTATCAGTCAAAAACATCCAAAAACACCTAAAAATTCTTTAAAACGGATAGGAGAAAAAAAGTTAACTTGATTCCCATCCGAGTTTTTTGAGGAAATTCGATCTGAGGCTGAAAGTTGCCATTTAAAACTTTTGTTAGTGGAAGAAGTTGAAAAGATAGGAATTCCAGACGAGGAAGAATCGGTAGCATAACTTCTCGAGTTCTTGGACATTTTTACGACTCGATGCTAGTTCCGTTAAGATTTTTGCAATTAGTTATTAAATTTCTAACGGGTCGCGAAGTCACAAGTTTTTAAAATCTTTTTTTACTTTTGATTTGAAGAAAAGTAGACACTCTTTCCAAAAGAAAGACGGAAATTTACAAGAGTAACTAATTTTAACTTCTCTCTGCTATGACGGCACGTTTCTGAAGATGTACAAAAAAATTAAAGGTTAAACTACCGACTGAACAATGGGTCTAGAATTCAGAAGGATCCTGAACAAATATTCGTAGACCTTCGATTCCTAATCTAGAATCTCGATACCCGAGCATATCTGAGATTTTTTACAACCTTAGGTCGCCCTGAGGCAGTTAAAAAAAAAATTATTCTCCCGACCAATAATTTTCCGGAGAGTTTTATTAAAAATAAACACTTTCTTGCCATCAAAAGTACTAGTTTAAAGAGCTTCCAAAGAAAACTTGCTTAAAGACACGGAACAATAGAGGAGGGGGAAGTATTAAGGAGGGGGAAGTATAAGGGAAGGGAAGTTTAAGGAGAGTAATGTTAATATTGATCGTAAATCAAGTCTCTTTCATCAAGTTTGTCAAGAATTTCATTTATAATGAATACAACTGTTATAAAAACTGGGATAAAACATCTACTTTTCTTATTTCAACTGTTTTTGGCTTGAAAAACGCCTTTCAAATACCAAGAAAGACTATAAAAATACCTCAACATAGGAAATGGCAATAAAAATCATTTTTGTAAACAAACTTTTAGAGAAATGAGATAACGAAAAGTGGGTGAGAATAGGGTGGTGCTAAAGACTTTCCGAGAATACAGAACATGAAAAAACTGCAACGTATTATTTTATATTTTGTTAACTTCCTTAAAGAAGTTATCGTGTTACCCTCCAGGTCGAGTTTTGGGGAAGGGTCTTCTAGACCCCAGATGGTCAAATCGACCGTTCTCAACTTTGTCTGTGGTGCCGGCCGGCCGTAGCATTTTTTTTCCGCAACACTTTACGGCCACAGTTTTCAAACCGATTTTCACCAAATTTTCTTTAGTAGGTGAACAAGAAAATAACGAGGGCGATTTTTGAATTGCGAAAAAATGGCGGAGATATGTCTGTTTGAAATTTTAAAAAATTCGCCGCCGCCGAATCGTTAGTCCGATTTTCACCAAATTTTCATTAATTACTCCTTATTTTTTGGTGTAAAAAATTATCATTTTTTTAAACATTAATTATCATTTTAGTAGCGAGAAATTACATACTTCCACACCCCTTACGAGAGGGACCTCTCATGGGCAAAAGTTCAATTATTTCTACCTTGACACTTAAAAAAAAATTTCGAAAAAAAAAAGAACTTAAAAAATTTGTCAGAATAATTCTTATACTTACTCCCTTATACTTCCCCTCTTTAATACTCCCCCTCCTATACATATATTTACTTCCTTTAAGGAAGTTTTCGTTGGAAGCTCTTCAAACTAGTACCTTAACTCCCTCGCTTATCCGTTCATTGGACGGAAAATTGAAGGCACTTTTATCTGAAGGGGAAAAAAGGGCGGATAATCCGAGGAACGGTTAAATGAGAGTCGGATAAACGAGGTTATTTTTTCAAATTTTCAAATTTATTTTTCATTTTTCGCTAAATTTTCAGTTATTTTTCCATTTTTCTTTCTTTTTTTCGAAATTTTTTTGAAGTGTCAAGGAAGAAATAAAGGTTTCAGAACTGTGGCCGTAAAGTGTTCCGCAAAAAAGTTCCGGTTTGAAGAGCTTCCAACGATAATTCCTCAAGGATACAGGAGGAGGAAGTATTAAGTAGGAGAACTAAATTTTGTAAAAGTTGTGAAATAAATTTGGTGGGTATCGCAGTAAGTCTTGAGGAAGTTAGAAATTTAGGTATTTTTTGTTGTTCGTTTTCTGTTTTTTGAAAAAAAAAAAATAAAAATTAAGTACCTAATAAATCGCCATTTTATTTTCCGTTAAAAAATTCTTGAGGAAGTTAAAAAAAAAAAAAAAAAAATTATTTTGAAAATTTTATATCAAGGTAGAAATTCAGTACGGTTAGCCAAAGAGAGGCCGCCCTCGAGCCGGCGAAGTGACTCACATTTCTGCCTAGAAAATTATTAAGTAAAAAAATTTTGGAAAATTAAAATTTTAAAAACATGGAAAATTTTTAAATAATTCAAGGAATGTTTAGTGAAAATTTGGTGAAGATCGGACCAACAGTACGCCCACAGCGCTCATTTTAAATCTTTGAACAGTCATATCTCCGCCATTTTGAAAAATTTCGAAAAAAGCTCTCGTCATTTTCAAGATTTCTGTGAAAGGAAGCTTGTGTATAAATTTGGTGAAGATCGGATGAAAATTGCGGCCGTGAAGTGTTCCGGAAAAAGTGGCGACGGACGGCCGGACGGCCGGCACCACAGACAAAGTCAGGATCGGCAAAGATCACTTATCAGATTTATCCTACGGGGTCTGGAAGACCCTTTTCTAGTAACAGGGGTCGGAGGGTATCACAGTAACTTCTTGAGGAAGTTAAAAAATGCTACGGCCAGCTGGCACCACAGACAAAGTTGAGATCGGCAAAGATTCGATTTGACCCTCCAGAAGACCCTTTCTCAAAAAACCGACGCGGAGGGTATAACAATAACTTCTTTAAGGAAGTTAATAAAAGAGTAATTTCAAAGGGATTTTGACTTCAAAACTTTCGGAAACTCCAGACTTGTAATTAACTTCCTCATTTTTTTTTTTAATTAAACATTTAAACTTCTCATTTACTTTTTTCCTAGGATCGCGTCTGGGTAAAGAAGAGGTAAAAACGTTTCCTTGATACCGGTCGACATTCCCGGGTGGTACCCGGGTTGATCCGCCGATGAGCCACCCACATTGTAAATACCACGAGTTCTTTCCACTGGCAATTATCAAGGGATAATTGGACACATTTTTTATCCTACTGGGCTTTTCTTGTTTTTCGTTAAATCAAACCAAATAAAAAAAAGACAACTGCGCGCCCGTAGAGCTTTCAACAAAACTTAAGACAGACAGATCTCCGCCATTTTTAAAAATCCTTCCCCCCAGAAAAGTACTGGTTTGAAGCGCTTCCAACGAAAACTTCCTTAAAGAGAAGTAACATTATAGGAGGGGAAGTATAACGGAGGGGAAGTATTTGGGAGGGGAAGTATGACTGAGGGGGAAATATAACAGAGGGGGAAGTATAAGGGAACGAAAGTATAACGAAGAGAGGGAAAGTATAAAGGAGGGGAAGTATAAGGAAGGGGAAGTATAAGGGAGAAGGGAGTTTGTTGTCTGGAAGACCCTTCCCCAGAAACCCGACGTGGAGGATATCACAATAACTTCTTTAAGGAAGTTAAAAGATCTTCACATTTTCAAGCTACTACAATTTCTGGAGAAATAAGACGAAAATTGACGCCGTAAAATGTATAAACTTGCCTAAAAATTGAATATGGCGGCGGATGTCGCAAAAGGAGAAATCAAGACAGTTAGAGTAGTTCAAGTAGTTGAAACTCAGAAATTTAATCCTAAATTCAGCATTCGCACTACCGAAATATGTAATTACTTCACCAAATAAACAGAATTTATGTGGAAAAAGAAGATAAAGGAAGTGAAATTCTTAAAGGGTCTTTCCATAAAACTTTGATTTCTCCGAAATTAATCTCATTATAACATATTTTGATTATTTAACTAATTTAAGCAATTATTGTTCATAATAAATAAAAAACTCACCTATTGAAGAAAGAAAAATAGGTAGATTTCGAAGAAAAGAAATCCGCAGCGGCAGCTCTCAATTACTGAAGCTCAAGACTCACTAGATCGAACAAGCGTTTTCTGATTTACCCGCCTTTTTTTCTTCCTGCGATAACATTTGATTACGAAAAAAAAATCATAAATTTTTTAATGAATTTGAAATAGATAATTTTTATTGTTTTAAGTTGTATACGTAAAATTTAATATTTTTGTTTTTTATGGAGCAAATATTGAGAAGGCAGTGGTTTCTTCAAAAGGGTCCTTTTTATCCCCTCCCCAAACCCTAGTTTCTGAATCCAGAATTTCGTTCATCCGCTTTTCAAAAAGTAAGTTACCTTCAAATTTTTATTTTTTTCTTATACCAAGTTCTCTACCAATACATTTTACTAGTCGAGTACTAGTGGATGTTTTGAAAAGCAACATATCAAAAGATTTATTTTTGAACAAGATGGCCCCTCCCCAAATTTGGGTATGTCTATCAACCTTTTTAGCGGTGGCTAACAAAAAGAAAAGGCCCCTTTTACTTTTTAAAACAAGAGCTCCTTGTATTTCCCACAATCCCGAAACTTACTTACATCGAATGCAACACAGTGCCGACCGTAAAATTTTTCAAATTGGGGAAACCTTTTTTTTTTATTGCACAACGCTTTCCGACTGTTCAGAGACCATTGGTCATTATGACCCTCTCAGCTTTTTGGCAAAGAAACCCAATTTTTCCAACTTGGTTTTTTGGAAAATGAACCTATTTCTGTAGGATATTTAGGTTTTCTCGGATTTTTGATAAGAGAACCAAATTTTTCCGACCGTGAGGTTGTCTGTGATGCCGGCCGTCCGTCGACAGTTTTTCCGAACGCCTTACAGCCCCATTTTACATGAGTTTCGAAGGAAAAAAGATTTTCTGGATTTCCAGGAGTTTTCCTAGATTTCGTAGCAGAGGAACCTCATTTTCAACAAGCTGAATAATAAAAATGGTGTCCGCCACAGTTTTACCATTAGCTTGCTAAAAAAATTCCTGCTCTAAACAATCTGAAAAAGTGGCAAATTGACTGTTTTTTATTATCTAATAATTTTTAATGGATCATAATTCATTTATAGTCTTCATGGCAACACTGCGCCAGCGACAGTTTGGGCTCTCTTAATTTTTTCAAAGGCACTTACGCCCTAGAAAATGTTTTAGTGGATATTAAGAGCAAAAATGATGAAAACTTCGGTGGCTTAGGGGATTCAATAGGACGAAGTAGGTTGTCTAACTCCTATTCCATACTTCCTACGATTTCCTCCTTTCCTGATATTCTTACACCTGCAAAAAGCGGTAATGACGTCATCGGAGAAGCTGGATGAAGATTTGGTGCTTTACTGTAAGGATATTATTACGTGGCCTTACTTTTTAGGTCGTTAGACAAAAATATTCCCTTCACAATTTCCATAAAATTGGTACGCCTGGTACCAATCATTCGCTTCATTTTGAATGGTTTAAAAAGTTTAAAAACCTTGGAGTAAATAAATTTTTCTATACCGATTTATGTATTTTTGGTGTCCTGCGATTAATTAGTAATTACTAATTACTCTCATCATCATAAAATAAATGAGGCTGTGGACTTTGATTTTGTAAATAGCACAATAATTTTTTAAAGTTAAATGTCGAAGAATCTTATCTCTTTCCATTGAATAAGGAATCCCGTGTCAAACAAGTAAATAACGATGTACAAATGAGAGGAGCTCCTCATAACTCCTGCGCTCCTGATGCCCATTAGCCTCGAAAACCATGCAGTGACGTCACAGTGTGCTTGCGTCCATAGGTGCCCTAGGGGTAGTAGGGAAACTCCCGGCATTCCTGTAAAATGAGAAGTATAAGTGAAGAAAACTTCTGAAAATTTGATGAAAGTGAGGTTTCTCTGTCTAAAACCGATTAAACTCCTGCTACTCTTCGAATGAGGTTTTATTGTCCAAAAATGAAGGGAAAAAAACTGAAATCCTGTGATAATGGGGTTACTCACTCAAAAAAACTAAGGAAAACTTCTAAAATCTTGTGAAAATGGGGTTTATTAAATAAAAAAAATTTAAAAAAAGTAGGACTATGTAGTTTGAAGAGCATCCAACGAAAACTTCCTCAAAGAGAAGGAACAATTTAGGAGGAGGAAGTATAATGGAGGGAGAAGAATCAAGGAGCGCAAGTATTAAACAGGGGGATGTACCAAGGAGGGGAAGTATTAAAGAGGTGAAGTATAAAGGAGGGGAAGTTTAAGGAGGGAAATAATAAGCCGTCTACCAGAGGTTAAGTTGGTTTTTTGAAAAATCTTCCAGTTTTTTTTTCTTTTGAAAAGTTACTAAGTTTTTTTTGCGGTTTTAGGTAGATTTCTTTACTTCAAAATCTACCTATTGTAATAGGGGCAGTAGTTGCAGAATCAAAAATTTTGTATACATTTTTACGTCAAAAAACCGAGGAAGGAAAAAACTCCCGTAAAAATGGGGCTACTAACTCTAAAATGTTCTAAAAATCCTGAGAAAACAGGGTTTCCTTTCAAAAATCGGGATTTCTCTAAAAATTTAAAAAATTGTGGCAATCCTGTTTATTGAGCGGGGGTTTCCTGTGCTCCTCAAAACATACTAAAATGTAGGATATATTAGGTGTACAAAATGAAACTCAGCCACAGAGTAAATTTGAATTTTGTAGATTTTAGCCGAGTGTCATTTTGTACACCTAGCAGTTCATTTTTTCAAAATTTTGAACATTTTAGGCGTTAAAGTCCATCAAAAGTTGACCTTCTCCGTGTAAGAAGGTTATTTAATTATAACCATTAAGAAGGTTAATTTTTAAAGGCTTGTAAATCGTAAACCGTTACAGATATTGAAAAAATGCACTAAATAAAATCTGTTGGAAATTTAATTCTCTTTAATTTTTATTCTATTAATTTTTTCTCTAGGACGCACTGTTTTCAAGATAAATTTATTTTTAAAAAAATTATTTTCCGAAAATGGTGCATCCTAGAAAAAATAATTAAGTGCAAATTTATAGAGAATTAAATTTCCAACATTTTTATTATTAGGTGTACTAAATGAAACTCAGCCACAGGGTAAATTTGAATTTTGTAGATTTTAGCCGAGTTTCATTTTGTACACCTAATATTTCGTTTATTGAAGACCAAAAAGCAAAACAAAAAAGACTAAAAATCTTAAAAGCGCTTTTTTATGCCGTTTTTTCAGGGATTTTTAACTTCCTTAAAGAAGTATTGTTTTTCACACTTTAGACTAAACAGGCTTATGGGATCAAATAAATGTTACAAAATTAAGCGTTATGTATTTATTTGGTGTAATAAAATTCTTATCTGGTATAATTAAAAAAATTAATTAATAAAAACTTAAGCTGCTTCACTTTCTTCGATTTCAAGTTTTGCTTTGTCCTTGAACAAAACGACACCTTGAGCGGATTTAAGTTTTTTGTTAAATTTTTTCATGAGCCTTTCAAATCTTGCGTTTCGCCGAACCGTTGGCAGTATTCGCCGATGACTTTTTTGCTGAGCCTCTTCAGCGATAGTTCGTGATCGGAACGGTTTTTGAGGACGTCGATAATAACTTCACTCCATCGAAATTTACCAGGATCACTTTCATTCGCTTCTGAAAAAACAATAAAATTAGTTCTCATTTTTAATTTTTTCTACCTTCTAATTTTTTCTCTTCAACTTCAATTATTTCATCCGCTTTTCTCTTTTTAATAGGTACATTTTCATCGTCGTCAACATGTTTCCTTTTGATTTTTTAGGTTTAGTTTCTTCATCCTCGACATCCATTTCTGTTTTGGGGCAATTTTCTATTCAGCCAATTCCGCTTGATATTTTTCCATTTTCTTTTTCTTTTTAAGTTCTTTTTTACTTAATTTCGGCTCATCATTTTTCGACTTATCTTCCATCTTAACTTCAGAAGAATTTTCTTTTTTATCGACATTTTCAGATTCAGTATTTTTCTTTGTTTCTTTCGAGTTGCCATTTTGATTGTTCTCTTTGTTCGAATTCTCTTTTGAATTTTTAAATTCGGTTTCCAAAAGAGTAAAAAGTTCATCGATTTTATTTTGGTTGTATACTCTCTTATTAGTTGACATAAACCAATTCTGAAAAAAAAAAATAAATAAAAATTATTAGGTGTACAAAATGAAACTCGGCCACAGGGTAAATTGAATTTTGTAGATTTTAGCCGAGTTCAGTACACCTAGTAGTTCATTTTTTCAAAATTTTGAACATTTTAGGCGTTAAAGTCCATCAAAAGTTGACCTTCTCCGTGTAAGAAGGTTATTGAAGTATAACCATTAAGAAGGTTAATTTTTAAAGGCTTGTAAATCGTAAACCGTTACAGATATTGAAAAAATGCACTAAATAAAATCTGTTGGAAATTCAATTCTCATTAATTTTATTCTATTTATTTTTTCTCTAGGACGCACGTTTTCAAGATAAATTTATTTTAAAAAATTATTTTCCGAAAAGGTGCATCCTAGAAAAAATAATTAAGTGCAAATTTATAGAGAATTAAATTTCCTTCAATTTATATTTATTAGGTGTACAAATGAAACTCAGCCACAGGGTAAATTAGAATTTTGTAATTTTAGCCGAGTTTCATTTTGTACACCTAATATCAATTTGAAAATCAAATTTTTAAAAATTACATGAAATTTTTTTCTATTTTTGGGGATATTTTCGCGGTCTTTCATGACGTTTAGTAAAAATGAGAATTCTTTGTCTTTTTGATGATCGTCGATGAATTTGTTTACGCAGTCCATCCACATGTTCTGCTTCATTCCCTGCGGCTTCACCTGCGTCCCTTTCTTCCCGTACCTTTCGTCTTCAGTAATACAAGAAGTGTGCTGCAGATACTCCTCATGTCTGAAAATAAGCAAAAATTAAATAAGTGACTTCTGAAAATGAGCTAGAGATTCCCAAACTTTTAAGCAAGCAGATCTCTGTTTATTTATGGCAAGGCTTGGAACAAACTTTGGGAATCCTTTTTTGCCAAATTTTAAATTCCTAACTTACTTGAAATCTTTCAAACAGTCAATACACGTGAGCCAAAAGGGCAAGCATTTCTTGCTTATCATAGCATGCTTTGCCACAGCGTTTTTCTTCAAACATTCATTGCACTTTTGACAAGTAAACACCACCATTTTAAATCAAACTAATTTATTTTTTGAGTTCATAAAATGATAAAACACAGAAGTCTAGACGCGAGGTAACCTGAAAGAGGTTCGCTCACGTGGATTCAACTAGTAGAACAAACAGCGTTCGAAAAAGTAACAGATACTTGAGAGCAGCTCTTAAAGGAGCATGTTTTAACTTCCTTAAAGATTTTTGTGATACCCTCCACGACGGGTTTTTGGAAACATTTACTTAATTGTCTATCATTGTTTGAGGTCTAATTTTTGGCCATTGAACTTCCTCAAACTTCCCCTCCGTTATACTTCCTCTCCTTTACACTTCATTTTCTTTTTACTTCCCCCTCCGTTATACTTACCCCTTCGTAATACTTACTCTTCTTTATACTTCCCCTCCTATTTTTACTTCTCTTTTATGGAAGTTTTCGTTGGAAGCTCTTCAAACTAGTACTTTTTTTAATTTTCAGACCTCCAGAAACCACTCACGAAAATGTGCGACAGCTCCTTTATACCCCCCCCCCCCTTATACGTCCCCTCCCTTACGCTTCCCCTCATTTATACTTCCCCTCCTTTATTTTTACTTCTCTTTTAAGGAAGTTTTTTTTCTTTCATTAGTCGGTGGACAAGAACACTACGAGGGCGATTTTTGAATTTAAAAAAAAATGGCGGTGATATGGACGTTTGAAATTTTAAAAACTGCTCTGCGGCCAAACCGTAGGTCCGATTTTCATCAAATTTTCACCAAATACTCCTTATAGGTTTTACGAATTTTTGGTGTAAAATTTTTTTTAAGAAGGGAGAAATTTGATACTACAACGCCTTGCGAGAGTGATATCCCATGCCCAGAAAGTCCATTATTTCTACCTGGATATGTACTTCGAAAATTGTTTGGGAAAAAATTCGAAAATAAATCCCCCTCCTTTATACTTGATACTTTCCTCCGTTGTACTTCCCCCTCCTTAATACTTCCCCCTTTTAAGGTCCCTCCTCTTTCGGAAGTTTTTGTTGGAAGCTCTTCAAACCAGTAAATAGATTGTAGAAAAAATTAAAAAATACGATTTCTTTCATGATTTAAAAAAATACATTTTTTAAAATAAACGTAAGCATAATATGATTAAGTTTATAATCGTATTCGTAATCAATCATATGAATTATGTGAGAACTTCGCGTTAAAGGAGCTGCTCCTTTGCCCCACCTACCTGACTGCTTCTCCTTCTAAAAGTTTAGAAACACGAAGGTTATTTTTGATGTCAACTCGTGTGCTTTTTTTAAAGTTTTTTAAGATTTTTAAATTTATAAATTGGTGATTTTATAGCCTAAAATGGATTCCGGCTTTTTAATTAGACATATTGATGAATCAAAGGTAAACAGAATATTTTGAGACGTTTAACTCTTTAAATTTTTTAGGGAGTTGGAATGTTTGCGACGAGACGATTTGAACCTGAAATGTGATATTAGAAGAAGATCCACTGGTTTCGTCTCAATATGCGTGGAATGAAGCCTGCGGCTATCTTGCCTGCCATCATTGTTTGAGGTCTAATTTTTGGCATTAACTTCCTCAAAACTTCCCCTCCGTTATACTTCCCCTCCTTTACACTCCCCCCTCCGTTATACTTCCCCTCCTTTACTCTTCCCCCTCTGTTATAGGGTCCTTTACACTTCCTCTTCTTCATACTTCCCACTGTTATATTTACCCCTTCTTTATACTTCCCCCTACATTATAATTCCCCTCCGTTACACTTCCCCCTCCTATTTTTACTTCTCTTTTAAGGAAGTTTTCGTTGGAAAACTCTTTCAAACTAGTACTATTTTCTTTTTCAGACCTCCAGAAACCTCTCACGAAAATGTGCGACAGCTCCTTTATACTCCCCCTCATTTATACTCCCCCCCTCTATACTTCCCCTTATTATATTTCCCCTCCTATATTATTACTTCTCTTTTAAGGAAGTTTTCGTTGGAACCTCTTCAAACTAGTACTTTTTTTTTTTGAGACCTCCAGAAACCACTCACGAAAATGTGCGACGGCTGCTTTATAATCCCCCCTTATACTCCCCCCACCTCTATACTTCCCCTCCCTTACACTTCCCCTCGTTTATACTTCCCCCTCCATGTATATGTTACTTCTCTTTTAAGGAAGTTTTCGTTGGAAGCTCTTCAAACTAGTACTTTTTATTTTCAGACCGCTAGAACCACTCACTAAAATGTGCGACGGCTCCTTTATACTCCCCCCGTATACTTCCCCCTCCTCTATACGTCCCCTCCCATACACTTCCCCTCATTTATATTCCCCCTCCTATATTTTTACTTCTCTTTTAAGGAAGTTTTCCTTGGAAGCTCTTCAAACTAGTACTTTTTAATTTTCAGACCGCTAGAAACCACTCACGAAAATGTGCGACGGCTCCTTTATACTCCCCCTGTATACTTCCCCCCTCCTCTATACGTCCCCTCCCTTACACTTCCCCTCATTTATACTTCCCCCTCCTATATTTTTACTTCTCTTTTAAGGAAGTTTTCGTTGGAAGCTCTTCAAACTAGTACTTTTTAATTTTCAGACCGCTAGAAACCACTCACGAAAATGTGCGACGGCTCCTTTATACTCCCCCTGTATACTTCCCCCTCCTCTATACGTCCCCTCCCTTACACTTCCCCTCATTTACTTCCCCCTCCTATATTTTTACTTCTCTTTTAAGGAAGTTTTCGTTGGAAGCTCTTCAAACTAGTACTTTTTAATTTTCAGACCGCTAGAAACCACTCACGAAAATGTGCGACGGCTCCTTTATACTCCCCCCGTATACTTCCCCCTCCTCTATACGTCCCCTCCCTTACACTTCCCCTCATTTATACTTCCCCCTCCTATATTTTTACTTCTCTTTTAAGGAAGTTTTCGTTGGAAGCTCTTCAAACTAGTACTTTTAATTTTCAGACCGCTAGAAACCACTCAAGAAAATGTGCGACGGCTCCTTATACTCCCCCCGTATACTTCCCCCTCTATACGTCCCCTCCCTTACACTTCCCCTCATTTATCTTCCCCCTCCTATATTTTTACTTCTCTTTTAAGGAAGTTTTCGTTGGAAGCTCTTCAAACTAGTACTTTTTAATTTTCAGACCGCTAGAAACCACTCACGAAAATGTGCGACGGCTCCTTTATACTCCCCCCGTATACTTCCCCCTCCTCTATACGTCCCCTCCCTTACACTTCCCCTCATTTATACTTCCTCTCCTATATTTTTACTTCTCTTTTAAGGAAGTTTTCGTTGGAAGCTCTTCAAACTAGTACTTTTTAATTTTCAGACCGCTAGAAACCACTCAGAAAATGTGCGAAGGCTCACAGCGACCCCAAACATCGTTTACCATATTCTGAACTATGCCCGACAAAAAAGAAGAACACTTTCTTGCAACGATTGCGGCGTAAACTATCATTCCATATTTTTTTTTTCAAACTAATCATTTATCCTAGATCCAATTTGTTCCCATCTTTGTTACAAACTCGCAGAAAGCCATACCATAAAACACTTTGCCCAAGCAAAGCTCCATTTTTGTCTGAACTTTGTGAAGCATGGAAGTAAGATAAGTAACATTTTTTATTCCTTAATATTGAATTTTAGAACAATGCATTATCCGCCTGAAACTACCTCAATTATGCTCATAGTAAAAATGGTAGCCATGTTGGAACAAACTGACTCAAAAGAAGAACTCATGAAAAATTCCTTCAAGTTTGTTTTCTCATTTTTATACTAGGTGTCCAAAATGAAACTCGCTAAAATCTACAAAATTCAAATTTAACCCTGTGCTGATTTCATTTTGTACACCTAATAATAAAAATTGTAGGAAATTTAATTCTCTATAAATTTGCACTTAATTATTTTTTTCTACGATGCACCATTTTCGGAAAATAATTTTTTTAAAAAAATAATTTATCTTGAAAACAGTGCGTCCTAGAGAAAAAATGATTAGAATAAAATGAAAGAGAATTGAATTTCCAACTGATTTTATTTAGTGCATTTTTTCAATATCTGTAACGGTTTACGATTTACAAAGCCTTTAAAAATTAACCTTCTTAATGGTTATTCTTCAATAACCTTCTTACACAGAGAGTCAACTTTTGATGGACTTTAACGCCTAAAATGTTCAAAATTTTGAAAAAATGAACTACTAGGTGTACAAAATGAAACTCGGGCTAAAATCTAAATTCAAAACCCTGCGGCTGAGTTTCATTTTGTACACCTAATAAATAAAACTTGTAGGAAATTTAATTCTCTATTTTGCACTTAATTATTTTTTTTCTAGGATGCACCATTTTCGGAAAATAATTTTTTTTAAAATAAATTTATCTTGAAAACAGTGCGTCCTAGAGAAAAAATGATAGAATAAAATTAAAGAGAATTAAATTTCCAACAGATTTTATTTAGTGCATTTTTTCAATATCTGTAACGGTTTACGATTTACAAGCCTTTAAAATTAACCTTCTTAATGGTTATACTTCAATAACCTTCTTACACGGATAAGGTCAACTTTTGATGGACTTTAACGCCTAAAATGTTCAAAATTTTGAAAAAATGAACTAGGTGTACAAAATGAAACTCGGCTAAAATCTACAAAATTCTTTACCCTGTGGCTGAGTTTCATTTTGTACACCTAATATTATATTTTTCAAATTTTTTATAGTTTGTTCATTCTTCTGTTGATGAAAATGAAGGACTTACACTCAACATACAGATTACTCCTGAAAACTTCGAACTCTTTCTGCTTTGATGCAAAGATGTCTGCCAGCGACACATGGCTTCCGTATGTTGAAATTAAAAAATCATTTTTACGTTTCATTTAGCTTATGACAGAAGATGGTTTGAAAAAGTCTTTACGCTTATGGAAGAAATGGTCAAGGAATTGGTACGAGCGTCTTCAGCAAATGGATCAGCGAAGTTGAAAAGCATTCCATGTCTTCTGAAGAACGTTCACAGTCCAGGATTTTATTCAAAACACTTACAAACTCATGGAGAAACGTATGTCTTCTAACTGCTTTAATTTTTTAAAATTGTTTTTTTTAGATGTTGGAATGGAATTCTTAAACACTGAAGGCTCTGGACTTTATGAGCATCAGAAATGTATCAATCATAGTGTTCCTAATGCGTACATCACTATGCCATACAGTAATCAAGATTAAGAGTGTTGCTACTCAGGTTATTGAACCTGGCGAAGAATATGTATTAGCTATCTGATGAATGTATTCTTGAAAGAGGTCGATACACCAGAAATAAGGAATTGAGTAAATTTATTTAAAAGATACTATTCTATTTAGTGGACGACCTAGCGAGTGTTTACCTGACGTTAAGGTGACTGTTTAGCTGACGATCTAATGACAGTTTAGCTGACGATCTAATGAGCTGACGATCTAATTTAGCTGACGATCTAATGACAGTTTAGCTGACGATCTAATGACAGTTTAGCTGACGATCTAATGACAGTTTAGCTGACGATCTAATGACAGTTTAGCTGACGATCTAATGACAGTTTAGCTGACGATCTAATGACAGTTTAGCTGACGATCTAATGACAGTTTAGCTGACGATCTAATGACAGTTTAGCTGACGATCTAATGACAGTTTAGCTGACGATCTAATGACAGTTTAGCTGACGATCTAATGACAGTTTAGCTGACGATCTAATGACAGTTTAGCTGACGATCTAATGACAGTTTAGCTGACGATCTAATGACAGTTTAGCTGACGATCTAATGACAGTTTAGCTGACGATCTAATGACAGTTTAGCTGACGATCTAATCACAGCTTAGCTGACGATCTAATCACAGCTTAGCTGACGATCTAATGACAGTTTAGCTGACGATCTAATCACAGCTTAGCTGACGATCTAATCACAGCTTAGCTGACGATCTAATGACAGTTTAGCTGACGATCTAATGACAGTTTAGCTGACGATCTAATGACAGTTTAGCTGACGATCTAATGACAGTTTAGCTGACGATCTAATGACAGTTTAGCTGACGATCTAATGACAGTTTAGCTGACGATCTAATCACACTTAGCTGACGATCTAATGACAGTTTAGCTGACGATCTAATGACAGTTTAGCTGACGATCTAATCACAGCTTAGCTGACGATCTAATGACAGTTTAGCTGACGATCTAATCACAGCTTAGCTGACGATCTAATGACAGCTTAGCTGACGATCTAATAACTTAGCTGACGATCTAATGACAGTTTAGCTGACGATCTAATGACAGCTTAGCTGACGATCTAATGACAGCTTAGCTGACGATCTAATGACAGCTTAGCTGACGATCTAATCACAGCTTAGCTGACGATCTAATCACAGCTTAGCTGACGATCTAATCACAGCTTAGCTGACGATCTAATCACAGCTTAGCTGACGATCTAATGACAGTTTAGCTGACGATCTAATGACAGCTTAGCTGACGATCTAATGACAGTTTAGCTGACGATCTAATCACAGCTTAGCTGACGATCTAATCACAGCTTAGCTGACGATCTAATCACAGTTTAGCTGACGATCTAATCACAGCTTAGCTGACGATCTAATCACAGCTTAGCTGACGATCTAATCACAGTTTAGCTGACGATCTAATGACAGCTTAGCTGACGATCTAATGACAGTTTAGCTGACGATCTAATGACAGTTTAGCTGACGATCTAATCACAGCTTAGCTGACGATCTAATCACAGTTTAGCTGACGATCTAATCACAGCTTAGCTGACGATCTAATCACAGCTTAGCTGACGATCTAATCACAGTTTAGCTGACGATCTAATCACAGCTTAGCTGACGATCTAATCACAGTTTAGCTGACGATCTAATCACAGCTTAGCTGACGATCTAATGACAGTTTGACGATCTAATCACAGTTAGCTGACGATCTAATCACAGTTTAGCTGACGATCTAATCACAGCTTAGCTGACGATCTAATCACAGCTTAGCTGACGATCTAATCACAGCTTAGCTGACGATCTAATGACAGTTTAGCTGACGATCTAATCACAGTTTAGCTGACGATCTAATGACAGTTTAGCTGACGATCTAATGACAGTTTAGCTGACGATCTAATCACAGTTTAGCTGACGATCTAATGACAGTTTAGCTGACGATCTAATCACAGTTTAGCTGACGATCTAATCACAGTTTAGCTGACGATCTAATCACAGTTTAGCTGACGATCTAATCACAGTTTAGCTGACGATCTAATCACAGTTTAGCTGACGATCTAATCACAGCTTAGCTGACGATCTAATCACAGTTTAGCTGACGATCTAATCACAGCTTAGCTGACGATCTAATGCAGTTTAGCTGACGATCTAATGACAGTTTAGCTGACGATCTAATCACAGTTAGCTGACGATCTAATGACAGTTAGCTGACGATCTAATCACAGTTTAGCTGACGATCTAATCACAGCTTAGCTGACGATCTAATCACAGTTTAGCTGACGATCTAATCACAGTTTAGCTGACGATCTAATGACAGTTAGCTGACGATCTAATGACAGTTTAGCTGACGATCTAATCACAGTTTAGCTGACGATCTAATCACAGTTTAGATCTGATCACAGCTTAGCTGACGATAATCACAGTTTAGCTGACGATCTAATCACAGCTTAGCTGACGATCTAATCACAGCTTGCTGACGATCTAATCACAGTTTAGCTGACGATCAGTAGCTGACGATCTAATGACTTAGCTGACGATCTAATGACAGTTTGACGATCTAATCACAGCTTAGCTGACGATCTATCACAGTTTAGCTGACGATCTAATCACAGCTTAGCTGACGATCTAATCACAGTTTAGCTGACGATCTAA